>KZ112934.1:262891-430042 GCA_002120325.1 Daldinia sp. EC12 | reverse complement strand
AAAAGGAAGGGAAAAAGACTGATGATGATGATGATGATGATGATGAACATGAGATGGGAGTACATACCGAAAGTGGTGGGGCCGCGCGGGGGCACGATCTTGCCCTTGGTGCGGCCCTGGAAGAGGAGGACGTCGTGGCCGGGGCCCTGGGAGAAGCCGAAGGTGGCGACGGCCTCGGCGGACTTGTCGTCGTAGGCGGCGAGGAGGTTGTTGAGGCCGGCGTGGCCGATGGATTGCATGAACCATTTTCTGCGGAGGGGGGGAAGGGGGGTAGGTGGTTAGTCGTTTTGCTTGGAAAACTGATGATGATATACGATATATCGTATATATATAGATATATATATATATATATATATGTGTGTGTGTGTGTCTTCCTTCTACTGCACACATGCGTGGATAGGATAGGATAGAATATAAATAAGAGGATACATAGTTACATCAAATATATATGTATATATATAATGAAAGGGATCGGGGGGGGGGAGGAGGAACTCACATGTACGGGCCGGGCAGCCCGTTGAGCGCGTCGAAGCACAAGCAGGTGTCCTCGACGAGGACGGGGCCCTGGATGGCAGCGGCGGCCGCGCGGCACTTTTCTCTGGTGACGTCCTCGAGGGTGCCCTGGACCTCGGGCAGGTCTAGGGGCTGGTTCCGGACGGTGATGCCGGCGGGCTCGAGGATGGCGCGGACCTCGGAGAGCTTGTTGGCGTTGCCGGTTATGAAGTTGAGGACGGGGGCGGACATGGTGTCTGTGTAGATGGGTTGTAGATATGAGTGTTTGCAGGTGTGAGTTATAATTATAATTATGTGTAAGTGTGAGTGTGAGGGTTAGGATGAGTGCTTGAGTGGGTGGTTGTATTGGTGATGTGAGTGTGTGATATTTTATTTCAAGTTTAAGAAAAGTAGAAGTTATGATCTGGTAGTTAGTTGGATTATTTCTTCTCTTCTCTTTTCACCGGGAGGTCTATACTCTTATATATACCTTTATCTGTGTAGGTATATACCCAATAGTTATATCCAATTCTCAACTAGAGGGGAAAAAGAAGGAAAATATAGATAAAAGGCCGTGTGACGCACCGGCGACGTGCAGAACTAGTGGTGAACGGCAAACTACCTTGCTTGAAAATGCAATGCATGTAATGTAATGTAATGTACCTTAGGTAGGTAGGTAACTAAGCTGAGGCTAAAAAGTTTTGAACGTTGCGGCTTTTTGCGACCGTCTCATTGGCGGAGAAAGCCCGTTGGTGGTTATAACCAACGCTTTTAGTTTTCCATATTCAGCCCAACGAGGCGGAGCGCAGTGATGCATATACATACATACATACATACATACATACACATACATGGCATTAGAAATATGCTAGAAACATTACCTATGATTTTTACAGATTCTGTTTGTTGGTGAGTACATGTTATGCAAATGCGTTGGTATTATAACAATAAGTCTGCCTTGAATATTGGGCTGGGCTGGGCTGGGCTGGGCTTTTACTTCTAAGCTTAGGCTGGATCAGATACGGGTTACAGCATGAGTCTTAGGCGTTTGCTTGCAAGTTCGCCATGTCTATAGATAATTTAGGTAGATAATCAAATATAAGACATCACAGCATAGAAAAACCAACAGGTAGATAGCTATGAATAACGGGTTACTCATGACATCCACCACCAACTATAACTAGAATGCATACCTAGGTACATACACTATATCCTCCCTTACTGTGCTCCATCCCCAGCGTGATCCTGCTTCCACTGCTTAATCCACGCCTCGATGCGGTCGACGTTACTCTCCATCTCCTCGGTCGAATTACTCGTAAGTTCCACCACGATCTGTTCGTCGTAGCTGTCTCGCGCCTCCTGCAGCAGCACCTCCATGATCTCCGAGTCTAGGTTTTCTTGCAGCTTTGCTTCCGGGTATTTTCTGTTTCCCGTTAGCATAGGAATTGGAAGAAGGAAAAGAAAGAGAAAAAGAAGGAGAAGGAGAAGGAGGGGAAAAGGCTGAGTAGCAGGGGCTTTACCTTGCGGATAACCGGTCGTATAACGTGCTAGAGTCCACTCGTAATACCACCACCAGATCGATCCAGCTCTCGGGGAAGATCTCGCACCCGTGCCAGTCTATGATGCAGCCGCCAGCTTTGACGTTATCTTCTTCCAGCGCGTCGAGGAGCTTGTTGTCTTGGTTAGCCTTCTATCACCCTCTCTACTGCTGCTACTACCTCTAGCCTTTTCCATTTCCATCTCTGTTCTGTCTTCTTGATGTCCAATGCCTCCCCGTTCACTCCAACTTAGGCACGACACCCAATTATCAATCACTCTGAACTTGGCACTTGCCAATAAAATGAAATAAAATTTGAAAATAAAAAGGAGACAAGGGAAAAACTCACTTTATCCTCATCGACAATCCAGCTCTTAAACGCCTCGTCCCACCCCTCATGACACCCCTTATCCTTCACCACCTCGTTCACCGAGACGTGTCTCAACCCCGTCCTCTCCGCCAGCGCTTCCGCGTGCGTCGTCTTGCCCACGCCCGGCGTCCCCGTGATGATGATATTCGGGTCCGTCCTCATCCTGTCCTATCTCTCTCTCTCTCTCCCCCTTTTTTCACTATAACCTTTCTTTTTTTCCTCTCTTCTTCTTCTTCTTCTTCTTCTTCTTCTTCTTCTTCTTCTTCTTCTTCTTCTTCTTCTTCTTCTTCTTCTTCTTCTTCTTCTTTGTGTTCGCACCTCTCTAAGAAAGAAGAGAGACTTCTCCTCTCTTCAAGATCCTCTAGCTTGGTATGCTTTGCTTGTCTTACTCTTTTTTTTTTAGGTGTGAAGGAGAGAGTTTCTGTATATCTGCAATGCAGTGTGTGCAATGTGTGCATATACGTGTGATGTGTGATGCGTATATGTAATGCGTATATGTAATGCGTGTATGAGACACAACAGCGCCGTGCTAAGTCAGGGGCGCGCACCCAAATCCTCAGACCTCAGTCAGGGTAGTTATATAAAAAAAATATCGACGAACGAGAAAATTTCAATCAACTGAACCAGCCGTCTGTAGATTGAATCGTAGGTTTCCTGCAAGTTTTTCGTTTTCGAAGCTAATTAACGTTAAACGTAAAAGTTAAACGTTACCTATCTTCCCTCTTCTTCTCATACCAAAAAAATACTACCCTACCTTCATCCGGCAGATTTTTTATTTTTTATTTTTTTTTTATTTTTAAAAAAGCGGGTCACGTGCAATGTACCCGTCGAATCAAACGCCCCCCTTTGCGCACCCAAACTCTCAATTAAGTCATCCCTCCATCCACCATCCACCATCTACGGCCTTTTATAACACTAAGAGCTCAAACTCACCACCTCCTTCATAATAGGTACTTACCTTTCATTCATTACTATTATTACTATTCTTCAAAGGAAACGAACGTAAAACACTCAAACGCAATTTCAATTTCATCAATTAGAATTGGAGATTTTTTTTTTAAATAAGTTACTTTACTTTCATGGACATTATCTCGTAATTCAGATACCGTAGTTACGTTAAGTTAGTTAGTTAGAGGTAGTTAAGTGGTAGGTAGTAGTAGTAAGAGGTAGGCTTGGTTTGGTTTTGAGCGTGCAGAGAGAGAGAGGAAGGAGAAAAAGAAAGAAGAACGCTACCCTCGCCAAGACCAAGAAAAACAACAACAACAAAGACATCGTCGTCTCTCTCTCTTCGTCTCGTCAAGCCAGCAGCGGCAGCACCAGCAGCAATGGCATGTACAAAGTCCATACCATACCATACCACCTTGGCTAGATGCTACAGTATCCGCAACATTCCCATCTCTTTCCCATCTCTCCCTCTCTTGTTTTTTTTTTTGGTATACATCCTTTCCTCCTCCTCCTTCACTTCTCCCCGGCCCCGCCAACAACGGAGTTGGAAAACCGGTGCCGGTCTAAAATCATCATAAAAATAAAACAGGCGGTTTTGCATGCATGCATCGTCAAAACGCCCCCAGGTCCGTAACGAGCCTCTTTCTAGTTCAATCATGTCTTGATATCCATTAAATGTGCACATTTGGCTCGCCCGACCGTCATATCTCCCCGTGCCGCTGTCAGAGGGAAACCCGGAGGTGCCCCATCTCTCTCGGCCTTCGTATGAACCATCTATCATGACATGTTCGCCCCCGTGCCTCTACCCGCCCGGACCTCGCCATATTCTCGTTATTATAGGAATACGTGGCATCTTAGCTCGGTCGGGTCGTAAGTTGTCGGCATTACGGTTCTACGCACTACCGGTCTCAACTTCGTCGACCTCGGTCAACTCACCCTCACCATCATACTCGTCAGCTTCCATCTTCTCTTGCTGCGCGATGGCCTGGGCAGATACTATCTCCGCCAACCTCTTTAGTCGAGGGGTTTGTAGCCCTATAACAATCTAGGTTAGCCGTAATTCGCCTCAAGCATAATGTTCATAGACTTACATGACGGGGTGTATGTCTCCAGCGCGGTAATAGCGCGAGGCTCTGCGATCTCATACGGCCCGCTGTCGTCCATATCCACAGCAGTCAGTAGGAGGACATCGCTCTTCTCCGTTACCCTTGACGCGACGGCCTTCATGATTTCGCCGTTGATGGGCTGCTCGTAATCGGCTACCAGGTACTGGTTCAGAAGCTTCTGGATTTGATTAGGAGATAGCCTGCAAATACGAATTAGCCACGTTAAATTCTTCAAATATCATTCTGCCTTTTACTTACATCCAGCAGATATCTTGGATGATCTCAATATCATTCAGAGTCGCCTTCTTGAGTTGCAGGAGCTTGGTTGCTTGCTAAAGTGAGTGTTAGTCGTAGCCCACCTGACACAAAGATAATAGATGTTCATTTTCGGTCGGACTTACCATAAGATGCTCAAGTTGCAGAATACCCTCGGGCAGGTCGTGACTCTTGCACCACTCTTCAATTCGAGTAATATTGTAGTTGATTTGCAGGCCACGCTTCCACGAGAGGAAATTCCTTCGCATGAGCAGGTCGTTGAACGCGGTGACGCCCACTAGCTTGAGAAGCTCCGTGACGGTCTGGGTTATGATGCTGTCCTCCAGGTAGTAAGCCTTCATCGCCCGGAAAACGTTATTTAGCAGACTGAGAAGGTTATCCATGCTGTAAGCCGGCTGCGAGTTGGTCGCCAGCAGCTTGCCGAGGAACCTGTTGCTTTCGTTCGTAACGAAACCAGGAAGGGATTGCGACTCGATGATGGCCGGAATAATCATCTTCTGAAGCTTCTTCTTGATAATCTTCATCCACGTATGATATATGTTAAATTCTAGACTCTCAAGATCGTGCTTCACAATTTCCAGCAGACGGTCATACTCGTAGTTGTCCGTCTTTTGAGCTTCGTACCAATCCTCGGCAAGGAATACAAATGATAGCATCTCGTGCACGTTAGACAACCAGAAAGCACCTGGGTTGATTGCGTCGTCCCCGTCGTAATGCATGACTTCTTGCTGGATCGACTGCATAACGTTGGCCAAGAACCTTTCCGACTCCTTGACGAAGCCGTTGTTCCACATCTCGGATGTGACGAGGTTGATGAGATAAGAGGGGAAAAGAACCTCCTTATCCGAAGGGGGAGGGTTGGTGTTTGGTGACGGCATCTTTAGGTTCTTAATAAGGCCTAAAGTGACCTCCTCATTCAAACCATCCTCGTCGGCAAGTAAGTTCTCCAACTCCATCTCGATAGTGTCCGCGGCCGGGACGTAGCCACCGCCAGGTCTGGCGTTGGTAACAGCCATAGAAACTGGACGAGGGTTGTAAGCGGCACTGAAACGATCCACCATTCCGCTGGGTTCCGCACCGGCGCTCCTGCGCTTAGGCTTCTTGGACGACACCAAGTTGATAAGACCATTCGGAGGAGCGGTAACACCGTTGCCGTTGGTAAGTTCTCCGTTGAGGGGAGCCGACCGCTTGGCCAACTCGAGTTCTTCGGCCATCTGGGCCAGTTGCTCCCGCAGGGTGATTTTCTCGTTCTCGTGAAGAGTGCTTTCCCGCTTGATGCGCTCCAACTCGGCATTCGCGGTACGTAGGGACTCCTTGAGCTCCCGCTCTTCCTCTTGCATCCGCTTGACACTTGAGGTAGACTCGTCGAAGTTGTGTTGTAACTTCTTCATCTCCTCCTCCATAGCTTGTAACTTGGCTACGGCGATACCAGCCTGGTTGGCTTCGGCCTGGAGCTCCTTTGTTCGGGTCTCGAGTGCGTTGTGACGGGTCTTCCAAGACTTGATTTGGTTCTCGTAGTTCTCCACTTGGCTCTGAAGATTCTTGTTCTGGGTCTTCATAGTACCCAGAGACTGCGTCAGTTCGACGACCTTGTTTTCCAGCTTGTAGGAAATCTGCTTTAGGTCGCGAGCCTCCTCGCGCATCGTCTTGTAGTCCTTCCTTGCTTGCCTTCCGCGCCACAAGCTCTGTATTAAGATAACCTTCTTGCGGTAGTTTCTCCACGTCTTGACTTGTCGTCGCGACCGCCACACTCGTTGGATTAGAAGAACAGCGTTGCCCACGCGAGTTTCCATAATCTCTTTCCTTCGCAGGTAACCCTTCGCAATAGCTTGTACGAGTATGACACTGTTGCGGATTCGCAGGAACTCCCTGCGTTGCTTTTGTCCCTTCCATACTCTTTGTATCGTTGTTGCAGCCTTGACTGTGCGCAGTTCCTGAGCCGCCTTCCGGGTGGAGTAGGCTCTGGCAAGAGATTGAAAGGTAACGATAGCGGCACGTGCCTCGAGATACTTGCGTCGGTAGTACTTGGCCTTGAGATTCTTCTGGATCATGGTAGCAGCTTCTGTCATACGTTGCTGGCGGAGATTTTCCAGATGCGCAAGCATACCCGCACGGAAGAATATCTTAGTCAAACCTAGCTGGTAGCTGTCGGTCCCAGTACCTGTGAGAGAACCGAGTGCCTGCGCGAGGATCTCCTTAACCAGCTGTCGAATCTCGGTCTGCCATCGGCTAGACGGTATTAATAGGTAATACCGCAGCGCAAACTCTTCGTATGTCCATCGACCGGGATAACCAGCGCAACTAATGCGGATAGTCTCGAGGACACCACAAGCTCTCAGCTGACTGAGAACCATAGGTCCTTCAAACTTCCACGCAACCTTGGCCTCGTTCGGCTTAATACAACGTATATAGTGGACGTTTGTGTTGCCGATAGTGTTCATCAGTTCAATCAAAGAAGAACGGAAAATGCCACCGAGAGTCGGTTTGCGGTTAACAGCAACGCCGATCTTCCTTCCCGCTGCGGGCTTCGCAACGGCGGAGCCGGAAGACGCGACGTCCTTCTCGCGGACGGCGGATGCTGCGGCGAGCACACTGCTAAGGAATTCGTTGGTAGTTGCTCGGAGAATCTCCATGTGCTCATCGGGGACTGTATCCCTGTTCTTCTCGATGAAACCCTCCGACTCATATGTGACGTCGACGGCATAATGGCAGACGGTAAACGAAGACTTTCCAAATCGAGGCTTCTTATAGAACCTATTCTTGTCTCCGGAGAAGTTGTGATGAAGCTTCGTAACGAACTGCTCATCAGCGCCCATAGGCAACCTAGACTCTTCGTCGAGGAGAGACAGGATACCCAGTTTACCCTCAATCAAATCGATACACGGCTGGTTATCAGAGAATTCAATGAATTTCCAGTCGATTTGCTCCCGCACGTATTCTTCTTGTTCTAACCTGAACACGTGCGAGTTGAATTGCTGCTGCAACTTTTCATTGGCGTAGTTGATACAGAACTGCTCGAAAGAGTTCTTAGCAAAGTGCTCGAAACCGTAAATATCAAGAACACCGATGAACGAGGTGAGACGACTCAAGACCTCGTCGGTAGCAAGACTCCTGTTGATGACCTCCACCAGCCAGTCGAAAAGACTTGAGTAGATGTACTTGGCCACCGAGTCTCGCACGACTATAGCTTGCTGCTGCGTCAAGTTCGAGACGATCTTCTCGCCTCGAGTGACAAGCTGCTTCTTTACAATCCATTTGGCGAAGTTTGTAGCGTCGATTCCAAGAATGGTACAGGCTTTCTCCAGAGAAGGTTCTGTGGGAGCCAGTACACTGTCGTTCCTGGAAGCGCCGATCTTAACGTTACCCAGGTGCAGCAGACCGGCGAGGAGGTTGAAGATGCCGGCTTGCTGAGTTTCGTCGACACCGATTGTCTTCAGAGAACTCTTAGTGGCAGCAAACTCGGCCTTGTCGTCCACACCATCGATCGTAGGAGAGTTTCCCTGGTTAAGGTAGTCAAACTGCTCGACCGGTAGTAGGCTAAGCTCCTGTCGTTCCTTGTCCGATGCTCCGGCCAGTAACTGATAGAAAATGTGGTAATTCCTTTCCTTCAGGGGTTGGAAGACCAATCTTGACCGTTCAAGAAGATATGTCCTGATCCTAGCACCGATAATGTTCGTCTTATTGTCGAACATGATCTCTATGTACTTTCCGAATCGCGACGAGTTGTCGTTTCGAGTTGTCTTAGCGTTACCAAAGGCTTCCATGATAGGGTTAGTCGCCAGAATCTGCTCTTCCGTCTCGCTCATGCCCTCGGCGCCCTTCTTGACGCGACCCCCTGGATTATCCGGGGATTCTCTCGTAGCGAAGTATCGCATAATGTATTTGGCACTGACGGTTTTACCAGCACCTGACTCTCCTGAAACTACGACAGTTTGATTCCTGGCATCTTTGACCATTTTTCTACATATGGGGTTAGCTACATACGGAATAAAATAGAAGGTTAAAGAGCAGGTATGCTCACATGAAAGCTTCTTCGGCGATGGCAAACAGATGGGGGGCTTGCGTCTCCCTCTGTTTGCCAGCGTAAACTTGGACCATACCCGGGACATAGAGAGAGTCGACCCGAGCGAACGGATTCGTAGCTATCAGCACTATACCACTGTACGTGTATATTTCTTTTTGCGCATATCGTAGACGGATGGCCTGGAGTACTATATGGAACAGGATGGTCAATATCAAGTTCCCACACAGGGCTCGCCGAGGTTGGCGGGGTCATGCATACCGGCCGGTTCGTTAAGATGGGACAGATTTGTTAAATCATCGCTTGCTTCGAGCATCGAAGGGTTCATCAACGGTGGTAACGACGGGTCGTTGGCATTTTGCAAAGCCTCCGCAGAGAGCTCTATCGTCTTGGTCTAGAGGGGGCAGATTAGCGGTCAACGCCTGCTTGAAGAGCCTCGGTGTACCATATGGGACTAATAGCTTCACATACCTCTTCATTCTCGAGCTTGAAGACCAAAGTCACCTTGTCACCATCGACGGTCTTCTTGACAACCTCGGATGCCACCCAGCCCTCGGTGGCATCTGGCTGCCAAGCTCTCGTACCGACATCGTAGCTATGCGACATGAGAGGCTACTAATAAGTTTCGGGCGGGGTGGGAGAATATAGTAGAAATCAAGTTCGGTCGCGTCGCGAGAGGTGGAAGGATATTAGGCCACTTAATAGGGGGAAACGGTAAGTAGCACGAGGCATTCGTATCGGTCGCTCGAATTTCGCTGGTTGGACAGGAAGGACAAGCGTGGGAAATATGTACTTGAACAACGAAGGAAGGCCTATAAAAGTCACTACTAGAGAGAATCGGTGTATAGAAGTGAGAGTGAGAGAGAGAGATAGAGATTAGAGGGGCCCCTGTAGAAAAAGGGATCTAAACTTGGCAGGCCCTTCAAGAATAAAAAAAAACAGCAACAACAACAAAAGCAGATTATGGGCGGTGATGCTCACAACTACTATGTAATGAAGAAGGGAAAATAAAATAAGGTGATGGCGAGTTTTTGTCGACGGCGTTGTGTGATGTTGTACCGCTGTATGTGTATGTACAATGCAATACCTGCAATAACCTGCAATACCTGTAATACTGGTTACATTACATAGAGGTAGTAAAGTACATGTATTATCGCCTTTTTTTTTTATCACTTGATCATGGATGGGCTGCCAAACCCGGCTGCCAAAACCCAGTTGCCAAAAACCCGCCCTTCAAATCGTTGAAATTTAGGGGAGGTAGGGGATAAAGGGGAGCGCGTTACCTACTCCAGCCTAGTACGAGGCCCCAGTAACAGGGGTTGGTTTTTCGAGAAAAGGGTCCTCCAGCCATTTTTAATTCTTTCACTTTTTTTTTTTTTTTTTTTTTTTTTTTTGAAGGACCGGGCTTACCTTGTTCGGGGTGTTGTAGACCGGTACGGCTGGTATTATGTACAAGCTAGTCCACTACCTACTAATATATCCAGCGTATACGCACGTATCTATTAGAAGTATATGTTACCTGTTACTTGCTAAAATGTTACTAAGAGACCGGTGCGTCTTACAAGTCATCCAACGTTTAAGTCGGTGTGTACATTGTACCTCACTTACCTCCACCTAACTTATTCGTATGTAATTCCTTTTACTTCCTCCCTTTTTCGTGCAGAAAAGGGTTGTGTGCTTGTGTGTGTGCACTTAGCGGTTGACAAAGCGTCAACTCTGCAGGTCTATTTTCGTTTGATGCGCTGTTGTGACAACCTAACTCCAGTCAATCAAAAAAGAGAGTTGACAGTGATATGTACCATATGTACCTCTACTATGTAAAAGTGTGTGACATGGGATGTACCTGCATACATTGAACAACATCAATCCATACATCAGCATTAGCTGTACAAAATACATTAAATTATCGGAAGTGGGATATTTTATATTTTACAATATCTCACTTTTATGGTTACAATTCGGATGCTACCTAGTTACATCAAATGTCTATTACTTAGGTAATTTTCATCTATCTATTCTTGTCCTTCCTATTAATGAATATCCTCTCAAGCCACAAAGAAAGTATACCAATCAATTAAGAAAAGATAGTTACAACAAAATAAATAGTTAGTACTATGGTAGTTTAGGTACGGGATCTAAAAAGTTCAGAGCATACATGTACCAGGTATTCAAGTTCCCGGTAACTTGTTGCTCCATATTCCCTCCTCCTAGCCTCCACGCCATATCAACCTCCTTTTCCAGGATCCTTGACCGTCTAATGAATTAGCGAAGCGAAGAGGAAAAAAAAAAAAAAGACTCAAGGTTTCTCCCGCCGATGTCAAGCCGGTCCCTGTCATACTTTGCAAATAGATCATATAAGCAATAGTTGTCCTTTTCTATGTTATTTATTCAGCCTTCTAAGAACCGAAAGAAATCATGTAAGAATGTTAAAACATTCCCAAAACGTATGTTTCTTTAGCTGTGACATCGTAGCAAGCGGATAGATATAAATTATTCTGGATACAAGAGATTCTGTGTCTGCAGGGGGGTGGCAGCCCGAACCTGGTGGGTGCATAGAAACCCGACTCTTACGACCAAACGGCCAACCCTCCATCCCCAGATCTACAAGTGCTTACATACCACGGTACACATACGTGGTAACGTACGGGTATCTACACGCCTTGGCCGACGGAATGGTTGTTTCAGCTCTCGATAACCCGGAGCCTTTCCTTCATGCGCGGGTCAAGCACGAGCCACATGTTGGCAACTTGCTCTAGTACCTCCTTGTGATTCAAGCCATCAACTATTAAATACTTCGAGCGGAAGTATCAATGACTTCGAAAACACCGTGTATATCTTTTTCTCCCTTCTCGCTCTCTTAGTTACCACACGTGTCTTCGGTGATGTCCGTAGAAACTAGCTAAATGTATGTTCGTTCGTAATGGGAAACAGAAAACACTTAGTGGATCGTCCGGAGTGTTCAGATATAATAAGGTCATGCTCTATAAAGTAACTACCTAGAGAGGTTTATGCTGTAGTAATGATACCCCCTTAAGCCTTGGGCTTTTCTGTTGAACCTCATGCCCCTTTTCCTAACCATACTGATGCAATTTTCTCGGGTATCCGTCTTGTCGTAAGTTGAATTTTATACCCATCATGCAATAATTATTTCTTTGGCTCAACGCCTTCCCATCACCCAGAAATTCTACAATCCGTCTGCTACCCGCCACAGACTGTTATCTTTCCTAATATAGTACGCGTGTCATGATACGGGCTATGCATGCTGGGTTAGCTGAACATCCCTCGAAATTATAGGCTGTTTTACTTACAGCTCAATGCTTCAAGTGCATCTTGAATCTCCTTTAGATCGCTCGTTTGGACGTCACTAACGTCGGCCATGAGGTAGGCAAGCTGCAGAAGTTAGCTTGAAGCAATGTGAACGAATATAAGTGTAAGAACGTACGTCTCCTTTGCTGTCACTGATCTGCTTATCAACGTTATGGTTACCAAGAATCTCGTTCACTGCTTATGTGTAAGTACACCCAGACGTAATTGTGTGTGCGCTATTGGCTTTACTAACCCTTGCGGAGAACACCGGGAACGTTGTTGTGGATATAAATAATCTAAAGCGAATTAGAAATTGCAATAGGAGTGTACGGGGTTGGGGAAGCTTTACTCGTGCGTGGTCGGGCTCCTCCAATGTTAATGAACGCATGTTAACCTCGGGCATGTTGACACTGCCTAAGGTAATACCCAGGTTGATATATCGGACCAAAGCCTCGCCGACTAAACGATGCCCATGTTAGCTCATAGGTCTCTAAAGTAGCACATTGGGATTTGACTACCTTCTACACCGATTGCTCTCTGGGCTTCTTCGGTGCTGCCACCAATGTGAGGAGTGAGGATAATGTTGTTCAGGCTGCGAAGGTCCTCCTCCCAGCCGTTCAAGTTGTTGATGAAGTAGTCACCGTTTGCGCGCGGCTCGCTCGGATAGACATCTAGCGCGGCTCCTGCGATCTTGCCGCTGCGCATGGCGTTGATTAGGGCCGGGATATCAACCACGGTTCCACGGCTAGCATTGATGAGGTACGCGCCGTCTTTCATCTGATTGAGCTGTGTTGCAGAAATCATGTTCTTGGTCTCAGGTAGCTCTGGAACGTGTAGAGTGACGAAGTCGGCCTCTCTCAGGAGGTCCTCCAATTTTGGTACTTGTCGAGCCGTGCCTAATGCCATCAGGTTCACGACGTCATAATAAATGACGGACATTCCCATGGCCTCCGCAAGGACGGACAACTGCGAACCAATATGTCCATATCCGATGATTCCTTGATATAGTCAATATTGTTTACCCTGGTCTAAGTTTAAAGGAGAGTATAAGTGGTACAAACGTACCAAGAGTCTTGCCGCGGATTTCCCAGCACTTGTTGCTGACTTTGTTCCAGGTGCCTCTGTGCATCTCATTGGACCTGTCGCCCAATTGGCGTGCCAGAGCTATGATTTCGGCAATAACAAGCTCGGCTACACTACGAGAGTTTGCAAAGGGCGAATTGAAGACGGCAATGCCATGATGGGCAGCATACTCCAAATCGACCTGGTTGGTGCCAATGCAGAAGCAGCCAATCACTAAGAGGTTCTTGGCCTCGCGAAGGACTTTCTCGCTTAACTTGGTTTTTGAACGAATGCCAATGACATGAACGTCTCTATCAATTTTTATTAGAGCCTGCTACTTACTAGTTTTCTTCCTTTAAAGAACAGAACAATATGAAGTAAGCGATAGAACTCACCGAATCTTCTCAATTAGCTGATCTTCGGGCAACGAGCTCTTGTGAAATTCGACCTGGTATCCCTGACCAGTCAAGATATCTCTACCACTCTGATTGACATTCTCAAGCAAGAGAATCTTAATATCTTGAGTGTTGAAGGGTTTAAGCTGCTTTGGCTGGGCACGTTGGGGAAGTGCCCCGCCGCCAAAACTGGATAGCGGGGAGTGAAATGTAGCTGCTGATGGTGAGACCGACAGCTCGGCATCAGGTGCCCTGAAGATGTTCTGTGCTTGTGTCATGGTTTCGCAATTGGGATATTTGATATTCTGGGAATGTAAATTTAGGAAATAACGAGGAATGGCTAGCTACATATAGCCCGAACAGGGTGCGATTTGACTCAGAATCGTGAAAAGTTTTGAGGACGGTTATTGTTCAAAAGTTAGAAGAACTTATTAGAGAGGAAACCATAATTACCACACTTATGGCTTAGCGCATTAGGTACAAGTACGTGGGTTGCGTGGGTTGCGTGGTTGGCAACGCTCTACATTACTAGTTATTACTAGGTACCCGGGTACCTAGGTAGTTATTACCTAGGTATCCACATCAGCCTATCGCTTCACGTAATAAGCCACGAGACCCAACTTTTTTTTATTCTTTCTCATAAACAAGAGTAAAAAAATAAGACGGATTGGAATCTATCTCCCGTAATTTAGATCCCGTCATCGGACGTCATTATAAAAAACCGTGAGTCACGGGTCAGTCAGTGCAAGGTAAGTCGTATAGAAGTACGGAACTACTAAATAATATTTGTTTGGGAACCAGGTTGTTAAGTCTGGATTATACTAAAGTTCAAGTAAGTATCTCCAACCTCAAATATTTTCTCGCAAGATATTAATGTCATTGATAACCTCGGAAGCAATGGATTAAGATATTAATGGAAGTTATCCTCGAACCTAGGTAATTAGAGAGGAATATCAGACCAAAAAAAGGGGGGGTTGTTTTATTTCACAAAAATTGTGTGGGCAGCACGTGGAGGAAACCATACAATACCCGGAGGGCAGAGCAAATCAGCTCCATGTGCAACATCCGATGTACATATTATGCAAGACGCAAACTTCCGCCAACTTCATGTGATTCTCTCGTTGAGTGCATTATTGGCGAGTCAAGCAGCTTGACATTTTCCTCCCCTCCGTGCCAGTCCGAAGTATGCCTATTTAGGTCCACCTCCAAAGCCTCTGTTCATAATATGCTATCATTCCAGGCCAACCAACTACTCCAGACCAGCCTCATGCTGGAAGAAAACAACGAAGAGAACTACCAAGCAGTACAGAACGAGATGCTGAAAGCAGCCTAGAACCTAATGGGAGTGGCCAGTCTATTTTGCACACAATTCCACGACCGTTTTCTGAGTGACCCCTGTAAAGAGTCGACAAATTTCACGATATTAAATCTGTCTTGGTCGATAGAACAATAGAGAGGATTGGGTTAAGAAGGATGAGATAGCTTCGACAGCCCTTACTGTCTTCTCTCCTTTCCAACTAGGGTCCGCGACGTGAATTAAGTAGAGAGTGTTGTAACACAGGGGCAACATTTAGCTTTGCTTGCATTCTTGCGCCTCCTGCTTCGGCTTCGCACCATCATCCTGTGTCAATTGTTAGCTTAAACTTCCCATTATAGTCCGCAAATATGGGGAGACAAACATCGTCATCAGATTCCTCCTCCTCATCGTCACGGTCTTCGCTGAGGTCATCTTCATCGTCGTCCTCATCGAACTCTTGGTCGTCAAGGTCGTCGAGTTCCTCAAAGGCCAGAGCCTCACCAGTGAACCAGTCAATAGCTCGGGGGATCAGCTTCTCCTTGATATCTTCACCGAGCTGGTAGTCTAACTCCAAACGCTCCTCGATGTCTGACGCAGCGTCGTTGTCATCATCATCAGTGGGGGCCTTAGGGGGCGAGAAGAAGTTGAAGAACGACTCTGTAGGGACCGTCTTCTTAACGATACGAGTTTGCTTCGTGTCTGCCTGGCGTTAGTGAATAATGCCAACGGATTGGCTTTATGACGACTTACTCTTGTTTCGCTGCTTCTTGCTCTCAATGCGGACGGTGAGATCGCGGCCCTCCTTCCAGTCAATCTTGTCGCCCTCAGCGTGATCGTAGATGAAATCACCACCATAGCCACTCTCGTTCTGGTAGAAATACGTCTTGGTGATGGTCTTGTTAGTGAAGAATTCGTTCTCGGCGAATTCAAAGATGAGTCGGAATCCCGGCTTGTCGAGGTACTCCATCCGAATATCAGTCAGATAGCGGAGAGCAGCCTCATCACGGTCGGTGATCATCTCAGCAAGAGAGATCTGGTTCTTCATGGCGGATAGCCAGAATTCGGGGATACCCTTGACAAGCTCGGCAGTCTCGGGAGTCACCTTCTCTTCTTCCTTTTCAGCCTCGGCTTCAGCTTCATCCTTCTCATTCTCGTCTTCACCGGCCTTGACCTGCTCTTCAGTAGGCTCCTCCTTGCCGTTGACGATAGCAGCACGCTTCTCGTAGAGAGGGGTGAACTTGGCGAAGTACTTCTTCTCTAGCTGAAGAACCTCTTCCTGGAACTCTGCCTCTAGCTTCGAGTGGTCTTTTTGAATGCCCTTCAAGCCGGCAACACGACGACGAACGACGCTAGGCAGAGACTCTATGTAACCGGAAGAGCGACCGACTAAGGAACCAAGTCGGCCTTGAATCATCTGAACCAACTTGGGGTTCTGGGCAAAGATAGAAGCTGCCGCAGCGCGGTCGAGATCCTCTGTAGCGCAGACAAAGTTAGTAACGAGAGACCCGCGGAAGAAATTCCGGCGGGGTTGTGGATTAACATACCTTCCTTGATACTAGCAACGCCCGGTTGTTGGGCATGGGAAGAGATGGGGGCATTGCTCGCAGGTGTATTCTGCGGAGTACTGCGGAGAGGAATTAAGAGTCAGTGTCTGAAGAAAAAAAATTATGTATATATTACTAAAGGCGGGTTGGGTTATACATACGGAGCAGGGACCTCTGCACGTCGATTCTTGATGGGTTCCGCCATTGTTGATGGTTCCGTCGGCAAAGTTGCTGACTATGATTAATTCGCAATCGAGTAGGTTGATATCGGGTCAAGCACTTGGCAGCCCACAAGGAAATAATTAGAATGGAGGCAGTGGAAGAAAAAAAAATGCAAGTAGAGATTAGAGTATCAAGTTATTGTTATCGAGTTCAACGGTGTAGACCACAAGCGATGGACTCGAAGAACCGACACACTTATTGTATTGAGGTGTGACGGGTGGGCGGATGCGATGATGAATTTGATTGACGAAACGGAAAAGTTGAACTTTGATTCAAGTTCAACCGTGAGGAGGAAGGTGAAGGAGAAAGTTGTAGTGGTGAAGTAGTTGGTTCACAGCGATGGGGAATTTGATGAGAGAGGGCAAGAAGACATGCCTAGTTCTTTTCTTGGTGGGAGGCGAAGTGGGGGAAAGCGGCAACCCTGTCGCTGTCCCCTCCAAAGGTCTAAGTAAAAAAGAACTTGTTGGGTGCCCGCCGCCTTCTTCAAATAATTTTTTTTTTCTCCTCTAAATTTTTTTTTTTTTCCTTCAGGGCACTTACACGTAACTAATCGCCTGCCTATGCCTATGGTTTCTTCACATGCAGCCAATGGTATTAGTTTACGGTTATAAGTGTCCGTGAGCAAACAATTGATACCTAAGATCTAAGTACCTACCTACCTAACCTAGGTAGTAGGCAAGATAATAGGTAACTAGGTATACACTATACATACAAGGTGCCATTGTATGTCTTTGCCCTTATGCAGCGACTTACATATGGACATAGGTATTCAATGGCCGTATATTTAATGTACCTAAAATCCAATGTAATCAGTTCAGGTCTTGTACAAGCCCATAACTCGCTGTACCATAGTAAGAGCTACCTACCTAAGGAATGCCTAGCCTAATGTGGATAGGTACTGGATTGGTACAGAACAAGGCCTAAACCTGATCGAAAGCGGTGTACAGACGTACCTAGGATGCACGTAGATTAACTCAAAGAATTACATACCTAGGTAGGTACATCTCTCCGTCTATCCATACACCGTTTCTCCGGGTCAAGCCAATAGCTTTCCAATTAATACACAATATACCCATGCATTGGATATACTAAATTTCTTCTACGGCTTCTACCACGCGCCGTACGCAGGTAGCCACGTCAACTCACGTAAAAAGTAGTGTAGGTACCATGCTGCATGCGTATATACATGTACCTAGATATAGTAGTACCTTAAAGACGTGCACGCTAGATTGGGTATTTCGCCTTGCCTATTTGGGTAATACGAAGCTTTAATGGTAGAAGGTCTGAAAGGTTGAAAAGGTTGAAAAGATGTTACCCACTTTATCTTATCGTTATCGTTACTACGGTATCGTTGCTATCGCTCGCTAGGTACTATCGTTATCATTATCATTTGCATTTGTCTCAAAGCACCTGGTGGATCCTTCACATTGTTCAATAAGTTGATCGTTCAAGGATTAATACTATGCATAGCGTCATCTTCCATATTTGTAGGTCTAAACGGTGTAGCTCATCAATTATTTGACCTCGAACCTGAACTCTTCAAGTTCCCCCCTTCGCGAAGCTCACAGATATCCAGTGCTCTAATTGGTCCTTGAGGATCTATCGCGCTTCAATACTTCGATAGACTATTCAGGATGTGCCTCAATATTCCAGTCTTTCCCCGGCCGGATCGATAGTTATAGTCGCAAGGTCGCGAAGGCGCTCCTCTGATTTCGGATTGTATCAGCCCTCTCCGTACGCGTGCGCCGTAGCCACGTCGCCGATTAAGCGAAGTTATATATATACGATCTCTATTGTAATTAACGTTATGCCGAGTATGGAGGGAAATAATGATGATCCGCAGCCACGGCGCAGTGGCCCTGCAGCCATGTACGGACTAAGCTCTAACCAGAGCACCTCGAGTGTATTCGAGGACGTAGAGATGGCGCATGATGAGGTAGGTTAATCGCATTGTCCAACGTTAAGATCGTTTATTCTGAGCTCTGGTTGCTTCACAGTTGTTCTCTGGTCCCATGGCAGAGAGCTTGCCTACAAGTCTCTCGGCCTTTTCCCATCGTCGCCAACGCTCAGACTCGACAGCAAGCTTCGCGTATTACAATGAAGAGGACGACGAAGCAGAAGCCGGTTTTATGTATGGCGAAGACGGCGCTGTGTCATTCGATATTGATGAGACAGTACTTGACTTCGAAGAGGAAGAGGAAGAAGAGGAAAGCAGTTCAGGAGTCGAACTCGAGAATGACACTTCGTACGATGATTATGCTATGCGAAGAAGATCTTCGACCCAATCGAGGGCCTCTGTCCATGCCAGACTTCTCCGAACAGATAGTGGCGTGACGGATGCTAGCGGTCGAGGTTACAGCCGAGTCAGTCAAAAACTGCATATGGTCAACGAGGATCTCACCATCGTGATAGCTGGCTTTCGTACGAGCAGATTTGGCTACACTACATATGTTATACTATGCGTTGTGACCTTGGGACTTGCATACCTCCTTCTACGATGGCTTCCCCGGTGGCAGGTGAAGCTAATCGGTCAGCCGTGCTCGCTCCATGATTGTCAATGGGTGGTACTCGAGGTCAGTTATATTAGAAATCCGTATGTTTTAGGCGTTGTACTTACTATGCCATAGAATCAATGGGGTGAAATGACTATCCTAGACGTTCAAACACAGCCTTATAACCGACCCCTGTCTACCGTATTCGGTTCACCAGAGAAGATTTTTGCCCAGTTGCTAGGAGATGATGCCGATCCCTTATTACCTGAACTCCGGGTTCTCAATTACCGATATGTGCGCTTCTTCTACCATCCGTTAAAGGGCAAATTTGTTATCTGCAACGGATGGAAGGACCCTGCATGGACTCGTGTGCGAGCTCTTCGCGCTGGAATTGATGGTGAAGAAAAAGATCACCGGGAGCGCGTCTTTGGGACAAACCTCATCGATACCGAGCAGAAGTCCATTCCCCAATTACTGGTAGATGAGGTAGGTGGTTACTAATAAAGTGTTGCTATATTTTGTAACTAAGCTAACAGGCCTCAGGTTTTCCACCCATTTTATGTTTTCCAGATCGCAAGCTTGATTCTTTGGTCATCGGACGAGTATTACTATTATGCTGTCTGTATCTTCCTTATGTCGGCGGGTAGTATTATAGCAACTCTAATAGACACACGCGCTGTTAGTTTCCCTCCATTACGAAGGTATATATCATCACTAATATCAATATCAATTAGACAATGCGGCGTCTTCGTGACATCTCTCGCTTTGAATGCGACGTAAGAGTCCTTCGTAACGGCTTCTGTAAGTAAAAAATGGCCGATTTGGTTGCAAGGTATGTAGCTAACTATCTTTCAGGGGCCCACGTTTCGTCGAGCGACTTGGTCCCTGGCGATGTATATGAGATTAGTGATCCTAGTCTCACCCAATTTCCTAGCGATAGCTTACTTTTAAGCGGAGATTGCATCGTCAACGAGAGTATGCTTACAGGCGAATCTGTACCGGTCTCTAAAACTCCTGCTACCGACGAAACGCTCCAGATCATGAATCTTGGCGCCTCCACGATCTCTCACGATGCTGCCCGTCATTTTCTCTTCTGTGGCACAAAAATTATTAGAGCTCGGAAGCCACAAGACAACGGAGATGACGAAGCTGTTGCCCTCGCCATCGTTGTAAGGACTGGCTTTAATACCACCAAGGGTTCACTCGTCCGCTCCATGCTGTTCCCTAAACCGTCTGGATTTAAATTCTATCGTGACTCTTTCCGATACATATCCGTGATGGGGTGTGTTGCGCTGCTTGGATTCGTCGTATCCTTTGTCAACTTCATTCGTCTAGGGCTAGCTTGGCATGTGATACTTATCAGAGCTCTGGATCTGATCACTATTGCCGTACCGCCTGCGCTTCCAGCTACACTTACTATAGGGACAAATTTCGCACTGAGTCGCCTAAAGAAGAAACAAATATTCTGCATCAGCCCACAAAGAGTCAACGTGGGCGGAAAGCTGGATGTAATGTGCTTTGACAAGACGGGTACTCTGACCGAAGATGGCTTGGATATTCTCGGTGTACAGCTGGTATCTCGCTCAGCGAAGAAATTTGACGATATTGTCTCAAAAGCGTCCGAGTTGGTCCCAAGCACAAGTCTGGATGCTGGCCCTGGAGATAAATATGAAATAACCCGCGCCGCTTTGTTCACGATGGCTACATGTCACTCCCTTCGCTCCGTCGATGGTGAACTCGTCGGCGATCCGCTGGACGTCAAGATGTTCGAGTTCACCGGCTGGACATTCGAAGAGGGTAACCAAGGCGGTGCTGACCAGGATGATGAGGAGCAAGGAGGCTTCTCTCCTTCGGTCGCTCGCCCTCCCGTGGTACCTCTTTACGATACAGATGGATATGGCACTGCCGGAGGCCAGAACGTAAGTCGTACTACGTGAATGTATTCTGAGTCCGTCTAACGTATTTTAGGCACCCATTGAACTTGGAGTATTGAGAAGCTTCGAGTTTGTCTCGCAGCTACGGAGAGCTAGCGTCATCGTGCGAGCTTTCGGCCAGCAAAGTGGAAATATATATGTCAAAGGTGCACCTGAGTGTATGCGAGATATATGTCGACCTGACACTTGTGAGTTATCTCAACCCTAGGAGCCTTCTTTTGTATCTAACCTAATTTGTTTTATAGTCCCGGATGATTATGATGAACTCCTATCTTACTATACCCACAAAGGATATCGAGTCATCGCGTGTGCTACTAGACATATAAAAAAGCTGTCATGGGTAAAATCCCAGAAAATGAAGCGCGAGGAGGTCGAGGCTGATCTCGATTTCGTCGGCTTCATTATCTTCGAAAATAAGTTGAAGCCTACAACAGCCGCTGTGCTTAAGGAGCTCACCCAGTCAAATATCACTTCTATTATGGTGACGGGTGACAACATATTGACGGCTATCAGCGTGGCGAGAAACTCTGGTCTTATCGAGAAAAGTGCGCATTGCTTTGTGCCTCATTTTGCTGAAGGTAAGTCGCTATAATGAACTCATATATTCCATTATCCATCATAGAAGAGGGACGACGGAGGATTCTAAGTTGCTCAGTACCAATTGTTGAGATATCTTCTATTTGAGATCAATAACCGCTAATTTGATACTCACAGGGAACTCTCGTGATCCTAACGCCCGTTTACATTGGGAGAGCATAGATGACCAAGCATATCAATTGGACGATCGAACCCTGCTAGTAAGAATATATTTATAGCAATTTGATTGTTGTAGGAAGCTAACTTGAATGATTGTAGCCTTTACCTGCTCCAGCCGATAGAGATGCTTCTTTACCGTATGATATAACGAACCTCAGAAACTACTCTCTCGCAGTAAGCGGAGATGTTTTCCGATGGATCATCGACTTTGCTCCAAACGAAGTCATGCAGAGGGTATGTAACATAACTTTCCAGTCTATTTTAACACGACTACTACCTTCCCGTCATGTAAGAAGCTAATGAAGTATTAGATGCTTGTCCGAGGTAAAGTGTTTGCTCGCATGTCTCCGGATGAGAAGCATGAACTTGTAGAGAAACTTCAGAGCATAGACTATTGTGCTGGTTTTTGCGGTGATGGAGCGAATGATTGCGGTGCTCTCAAAGCTGCCGATGTTGGAATATCACTTTCCGAAGCAGAAGCATCCGTTGCGGCCCCATTCACGTCTAGAGTATTCGATATTCGATGTATCCCCGACGTAATCCGGTATGCTTACCCCCCTTGTAAGCGTATATGTGAGAATATACTCGTGTCGCTAACTATAAGCTTAGTGAGGGACGAGCTGCTCTAGTAACTAGTTTCAGTTGCTTCAAGTATATGAGCCTTTATTCGGCCATACAGTTCACTTCTGTCAGCTTCCTCTATGCTTCGGCTTCGAATTTAGGAGATTTTCAGGTAGGGATGGCCACTGCACCACACGTGTTCTCAACTAACTGGTTTGCAGTTCCTTTTTATAGACGTTCTGCTTATATTGCCAATTGCTATATTCAGTAAGTGGAATAGAAAAACATAAGATGAAGCTAAATTGCTAATTCGTGTACTTAGTGGGCTGGTCCGGACCATTCCCGGTCCTCAGCAAGAAACGACCGACAGCGAATTTAGTGTCGAGAAAGGTCCTTGTACCGTTGCTGTGCCAGATGGTTGTCTGTATACTCATGCAGACTGCCGCGTGGCTTCTCGTACGGGAGCAAAGTTGGTAAGTTACATTTTAGCCAATGCCCTATAGTATGATTTTCTGACGTGAAAACCATAGGTACATACCGCCGCGGGTGAACCGAAACAAGCCTGATATCAAGAACTCTGAGAATACGACTTTGTTCCTGGTGTCTTGCTTCGAGTACATATTCATCGGCGTGGTTCTTAACGCTGGCAGACCATTCCGTCAGCCCATGACTCAGAACTGTAAGTTTCGGATACTCTTTTTTGTACTCACCCAAGCGAAATAATAAAAAAAACGCTGACTGTCCATATAGGGCCATTTATGGCTACCGTTGCAACAGCACTGGCTATAACTTTATATATGATATTCACGCCGGGCCATTGGATCAAGAAGCTTATGCAGCTAACTAAGATAAGCCAATCGTTCAAGTTCACGCTCTTGGGCCTCGGCGTGGCGTATCTGATCGCAGCGTGGCTGGGAGAGCACTACATCTTCTCTGGTATCGCTCGAGGGCTGGGTGTGGTGAAGACAGCTGTCAGGAAGAAGGCGAAGAAGCGCAAGGAGTATAAACTTATATTGGAGCAGACCAAGGCTTGAACTTAGCCTTTAAGTTTGTTACTACGCTTGTCAAGGTCGAGGGTTTGGCCGTGTGGATAATTGGATAGTCCTGGCTAAAGTCTACCTAAGGTATAGATTACATCTGAAGAGAATAAGTAAATAGTGTATAGTTTTATTCTTGTATATACTGGAATAGAATAAATGGTGTACTGTCAAATCAAGATAGGTCTTATGAGTCGAAATGGTATAAGTGACTAACTCAGGGACTTGTACTAGAAACAAGTTGCTATTCGCTTGGAATCATTTTAGTAGGGTGGAAGAAAGAAGTTTCCTTCTCATGGTGAATCCAAAGTAGCAGGTAGTTAAATCTACAACCTTATCCTTTCCATAGTACTTGAGCTGCAACTCTTACAGTTACTCATTTGTTCATTAGAATGTTTGCATCTCACAATATAGCACACAAAAAGAGGTCTTTACAACACGGGTCAAGAGTCAAAATAGGGTATCTATTCCAGAGTAGGGTCTTATTGAGCCTCTCTCATTGCATTACCTCACTATTTTATTTTCCGAGCCTTTACCCTCATCCGCATCCCTATCCGCAACCCCATTTTCAAGCCCCGGTTGTTTCGTCGCCGTCGTCGTCCTAGGCACCTCGAACACGACGGCGCCATTTTTACCTCCTTTGATCTTCTTCCACATACCCAGACGGTGGTCTTTCCCCACGCCGACGACGACGCATAAGCCGTCTTTGCCGCGCTCCCCTCGCTCGAACAGAGCGATGTCGTTCACTATCCCCTTGACTAGCCACGAGGCGGCATGGGGTGAGTTTACAGCCGTGCTTGTCGTTGTTTCTGCATCTTGAGGGGCGTCGGCGGCGGTGGTAGATGGGTTTCCTAGGATTCCCGCGGGCTCGATCTTCCTCTTATCGTCGCTTAGCCGCCAGACGCGGACGTACCCGTCCCAGCTGCCGCTTAATATGAGATCAGAGTACGGCAGTGTGCGAAGTGCGGTGATCCACCTCGGTTGGGGCGGCGGCACGACTTTGGGAGTCGGGGCCGCCTCGGCGGAAGCTTCCGTCGGCTTTAGCGGTTTCTCTAGCCCGTGAGCTTGCGTTAAGATGAACAGCGGCTTCTTCTTCTGTATGCTCCACAGGGCCAGGGAGCCGTTATCACTGCCCGTGACAAACAGTTCGTCGTCGATCATCGCGACGCGATCCATGCTGCCTTCGTGGGCAAGCGACCGCGGGTCAATCTCTGGCTTCTGCTTCTTGTCGATCGACCCACCGCGGAAGACTAGCTGGGTCTCTTCGACGACTTTCCATAAGCGGGCTGTTCGATCTCGTGCACCTACGCTCACGCAACGTTCTTGCGCTAGGGCGTCGATGTCGACGACTTCGTCTTGGTGACCGAAGAGGGTCTCTATGTACGCCAGCTCGTCCAAGCTCCATACTTTAACGGTACGGTCTTTGGAAGCGGAGTAGAGTTGATTCGTACCTCTGCGGAACGCGAGGCCCGTTACAGCATCGCGGTGGTGTGTGAAAACGCGCAGGGGCTTCAGCGATTTGGCATCGTAAACGATCAGGCGTTTGTCAGCGCCGCCCGTGACGACAAATTTACCGTCTTGCGAGGCTGCCACACATAAGATTTCGGCCACATGGCCCTGGTAGTTCTTGTCGTTTGCCTTCGACCGGTTCCCCTTCCGCAGCGCGACCTTAATTGGTTGTCGACGCGGAGGAGCCGGGGGCTTCTTCGGCTTCTTTTTGGTAGTTTGGGGGAATTGATAGGCGGGTAAGTCTTGTAACTTCCACTTGACCAAGCATTGGTCCTTTGAGACCGTATACACGTACGGTGAGCATATGGCAATGGATGTGGTTGCGAGCGTGTTACACCGGAAGAGAGTATGGGACGCCCGGTCGACAGCAAGCTCTGAAGCGATTTTCCTGTACACTTTTCCTTTTGTCTCGGCTACATCTTCTTGTAGACGCGTTGCTATTATATCTCGATCGATATCTTCAGCATTGAAGCCTGTCTCGTCGACTTCTTGCCGAACGTTCTCGAGATACCTTTCCGCAAGTCTTAACCTCTTCTCCGCCGCCGTCTCTCCTTCATTCTCCGATTCCGAATCAGAACCGGGAGCATCTGGTTGTACTACATCATCGTCACTCTCAGATTCACTACCTGATATGGACTCATCTCGTTCGACTCGTTTTCTGGGTGTAGGTGCGGGTTTTGAGGGTGGCTTCGAAGTTTTAGTGGTCGCGACTCGCTTTTTAGGTCCGTCTGTAGCGGGTGCTCGTTTCCTTTTTTTCTGAGCGCCGGGAACTGTGAAAAAAGACGACATAGTGGTTTTATACAATGTTTGGACCAATTAATGCGAACGCGTATTAGTCGTCTCGTGCTCTTAGAAAATTTCCATCTTTGAAGTAAAAAAAGACTTGGTTTCGTAGCTAAGAAAAAAAAAAGTTGAACATCCTGCGGGACACTGACAGGGGTCCCTGGAGGTACGAAGATACCTATGCCGCTATGTGGTCTGGCCATTGACTTTACTAAGTACGTACATGGTGATCTCAGAGCGGGGCGCGGCTGAGGAAATTGTGGCTAGTGTGTCCGACGTCCGACCTCCACCAAATGATGTCCTAAGGCCTTGAAGCTCTAGATTTGGCAGCCAGCTGCTAGGCTGTAGCTACCTTGCGCGTCTACATAGTAACACTTTCACATACAGCGCCCAGTGCCCTTGGGAACAAGAGCTTCTTTAACAACTACAAACAACAACCTAGGCTCACCACCACCCAAAAAATAATCCCAAAATGTATGCTACCCGTCATCCCAAAAACTTGAATCGAAAACAATTACGCTAACATTAGCCAACCTAGGGAGGTACTGCTAGGAATTACCGGCAAGGACTTCACCTTAATCGCAGCTTCTAAAGCTGCGATGCGGGGAGCAACCATCCTCAAGGCTTCTGATGACAAGACGAGATCGCTCAACAAGCATACGCTAGTCGCCTTCTCTGGAGAAGCCGGCGATACAAGTGCGTTACTTTTTTTTAAAAAAAAAATAGTATGCGGCTTCGAAAGCTAACTAACTGTTGCCAGTCCAATTCTCCGAGTATATCCAGGCCAATGCGCAGCTCTATTCGATGCGGAACGAGACAGATTTATCCCCTACGGCACTAGCACATTACGTTCGTGGCGAGCTTGCATCAAGCTTAAGATCTAGAAAACCGTACAATGTCAACCTACTACTAGGAGGTGTCGACCCTATCACCCACAAGCCGAGCCTGTTCTGGCTGGACTACCTTGCGGCTCTCGCATCCGTCCCGTACGCGGCCCACGGCTACGCACAATACTACTGCCTCTCGATCCTCGACAAGCACCACCACCCGGATATGACACTTGTGCAAGGGCTTAAGGTGCTTGAGATGTGCACAGACGAACTGAAGCGACGTTTACCTATTGATTTCAAGGGCATGACAGTCAAGGCGGTTACGAAAGATGGCATTCGGGAGATTGAGTTCAAGGACGACAAGGTTGTTAAGAGCGCATAAAGAAAGCAACGTTTTCTACCTGGCAACCCAACGTGTAACATTAGGATCCCAGGCTGGGCGAGAAACCGCATAACACAGCCTGATAGCCAAGTCGCAGACCGGCCTATCAAATCTATGAGGTCGGTTTTAACTGCGACCATCCAATATCTTTTCGGTTACCACGTATATGGTGAGGGGTCCAAGCTACTCAACACTGAAAATAGCCCTTAAAAAAAGACAACTGCTTAGGTAGCTAAAGAGGTAGTTATTATAAAGGCTAGAGAAAGTAAACATGGATGAACTATGTGATGCAATAATTAGAATTGTGAGTCTAATGTTCGGCCCCATTCGCCAGCCTCGCGCCCAGTAATGTCAAGATGGTATAATGAAGATATACCTTGGCTTTAACCATCTATCGACAGGGTCGTGATTCTAAATCCGGGTTGAGAATATATATAATTTACGTGCATATAGGCATATAGACTCGACCCAACCGCGGATCGTAACTCTTGAGGCTTTCCCCCCCGTAGTCGCATTCGGCAATTAGGGAGTCCCTGACTGAACTGTCATTTATATTTAAGTAATACTATGTAAATGATCCATACAGTATAGCTCAACCTCCACCATTCGCGGAGCTGACTTGCAAGCAATTTTCCAGGCGGTGTATTTGACTTTGGGCGGTGAGACTCCTGCATGATGCTTCACCCGTTCACCATGCAGGCGGACTTCCTATTGGAACACCGCAGCCTCGTTGCAGGAGAGTTACATCCGCCTTCCCCTGCTAGCCGCCAATGGTTAGAACTTCTATTGCTGGTAGAAGCTCCAAGCCTTATCATTACTATGGTACTGGTTATACTACTAGGTATGCTGTAAATCTTAGTTCGCAAATAAAAGCTTAAGCGTCCAAATCAGCGATTTGGATTATGGTTTACCTAGTCATTTATCGCATATAACGGCAGCTGATGATCCACCGAACCCTATTTACGTATGCATGGCAGCATCTTGAAGAAGAGTTACAACCAAAAGGGCTGCCAGGGGTTTGTTTTGGTTCTATGGGTTTTTTGTCTTGGGTTTGTAGACCCGGGACATTGGTGGCGACATAAAATCAGGCACACATCATCGAATTGCCTAACAAATAACAGCGTGTATCTGCTGGCTAAGGTTAGGTAGGTGACGCTTGCTATCTTATGTACATACCTTTAGTGTAGTAGGCTGAGAGAGAGAGAGAGAGAGAGCCCTGGGGAAGAGTTGGAGGAGGGTTGGGTAAAAAGTGTCCCTCCCCCATCGGACCATACCGAGATTCAGAATTGATACAAAAAGGTGTTCACTCCACGAGGTGAAAAAATGACCAAGTTTTACATAGTAACGATCATGTTACTAATCGCCACCGGAACGTTATTGAAATATTGATTTAGTTTTACTTACTAGTCATTTCTTGTTAGTTATACTTGGTTATTATTCGTTTTAGTTAATCAGTTAATTATACACATACATACCATAAAGCAGAATCAACTAACAATAATAACTTCTGGAATACCCGAGATGGTTCTATTACGTAGTAATCTTCTTCCCTAATAGGGAGTCGACCAAACAGAACTTGGTGGCATGCTTGAGCAATCTAAGGTTGTAGTAGCGAAGTTTTCTAGTAGGTCTAGGTAGAGAATTTGGGTTAAATGCGCTGCAGTAAAGGTAGTATTCTTACCGATTTGGGTGGAGCTCTCAACTATTTGCAACCCCCAAGTTTTCGATTGCCCCAAGGCTCTTTCCTCACAAAGGCACCGGAGGCAGTAGAAAGGGAGGCAAAGGAAATAAAAATTGTCGCAGTTGGCCAAACCAGGAAGGGATAGATGCATTGCAGTCATAGTGTAGAATGTACAGAATGTACAGAATGTACAGAATGTACAGAAATGTATAATAGACGCTTGTAGCCAAGATAGACTGGGGGCAATTGCTGAAGTACCGAAGGTACCTGTTACTTGATAACGTTAGCTGACATCCCACTTTCCCATAATACCACTCATGCTGTAATTGCATATAATTGCAAACAATTTCCCCTTTGAGCATATCGATACCAAATAATTGCCCCCATCTCCCTGATAAGTCGAATACTATTGGTAACTGCAGTGGCAGCCGTACCTACCCAGGTTAGTCTGGGTACTTTAGTCACGGACCCAGCGCTAACGCGTTCTCGATTTTCGACACAACTTCAAAACTTCCTGAATTTTTTTTTTCATCTGATCCGATTCTTCTTCTCCCCCACAATCCCTTTGCCATACCCAACCCTCAAACACACGGCATAATCACATCCCTCCCCCCCCTGAAAAAGCATTCTGTGTTTTTTTCTTTTCCATTCAGGGCCTTCTCTTTCCTTGAAAAGATTTGATTTTACTTTCTTTTCTTAAGGGATTCTCGGAAGGCATCTATTACTAGACTTTTGGTGTGTGTCCACTTACAGGTTCATACATCGACCCTGAGCAACGACCCTGCATTTTGAGTCTCTTAATACTGAGAGAGAAGGTGCATACCGTCGTGGTTTCCTCTTCTACCGACGATTAATACCATCTTTGTGGGCTCATCACGACGAACTCAGGTTTTAATTTTTTTCAAATCTGCCCCGTACTACCTTATCTCGCCTCCCCTTTCTCTTCTTCTGAACCCGTTCGTTCTTTTGAGAGAGAATTAATCGGCTGGGTTCCGTACGAGAAAATTTTCTTCGACAAACACATATACATACAGACGTACATCAACTATTGCATCTATCGCCTTACAAGCAACACGTCAATATGGCTGATCAACTAAACATGGGCGGCTTAAGCCTGGGTGACCAGCAGCAGCCTTCTGCTCCTCGCTCTTACATTCCCCCTCACATGCGAGGCAAGGTTGGTGGTGGTGGTGGTGGTGGTGGTGGCCCTGGTAACGGCCCCATGGGCGCTGGCGGTCCTCCTCCTAACATGAATGGTCTTAATAGCAGTGCGTGGGCTGGGTAAGTGATTCCTTTCTGATTATTGTGCTTACCCATGATTACATACCTTACCAACACCTCAGTCCCCTTCAAAAATTGAATTGAGCATCTGCTAACATCGCATCTTTAGTAACAACAACTTCGACGCTAGACCCGCTCCTGGTGGATGGGGAGCCGGTCCCGACTACCCTCCTCCTCAACAGCAGCAGCAGCAACAACCGCGTCAAAATTGGAATGGCCGGCAATTCGACCGCAATGCCTATGGCAACCCTGCTACTGGTGGAGGCAGCGGTGGCTACGCTCGAGGTTCTGGCGATGGACAGTGGCGCGACGGCAAGCACATTCCCGGACCCCCGAACCCTCGCATGGAGCGTGAGTTATTCGGTACCCCGGATGACCCTTCCAAGCAGCACACCGGTATCAACTTCGAGAAGTACGATGACATCCCCGTCGAGGCTTCTGGCCATGACGTTCCCGAGCCGGTTCTTACTTTCAGCAACCCCCCGCTGGATGACCACCTAATCCGCAACATTGAACTCGCTCACTACAAAGTCCCGACCCCCGTTCAGAAATACTCAATCCCCATTGTTATGGGCGGACGAGATCTTATGGCTTGTGCCCAGACTGGTTCTGGAAAGACTGGCGGTTTCCTTTTCCCCATCCTCTCCCAGGCCTTCCTTACCGGCCCATCTCCTGTGCCTGTCGGTGCCCCTGGTGGTGGTTACGGTCGTCAGCGCAAGGCCTATCCCACATCTCTTATCCTTGCTCCCACTCGTGAACTGGTCTCTCAGATTTACGATGAAGCTCGCAAATTCGCCTACCGATCTTGGGTCCGACCCTGCGTCGTGTACGGTGGTGCTGACATAGGCTCTCAGCTTCGCCAGATCGAGCGTGGCTGTGATCTCCTAGTTGCTACACCTGGTCGTCTTGTCGATCTGATCGAGCGAGGCCGCATCTCTCTCCAAAATATCAAGTATCTGGTTCTCGATGAGGCCGATCGTATGTTGGATATGGGTTTCGAGCCTCAGATTCGTCGTATTGTTGAAGGCGAAGATATGCCTGGTGTCCAGAACCGACAGACGCTCATGTTCTCGGCCACCTTCCCCCGAGATATTCAGATGCTTGCTCGCGATTTCCTCAAGGATTACGTCTTCCTTTCAGTTGGACGTGTGGGTTCCACCTCAGAGAATATTACTCAGAAGGTCGAATATGTCGAGGACACCGACAAGCGTTCTGTCCTACTAGATATCCTACACACTCACGGAGGCGGTCTTACTTTGATCTTCGTCGAGACGAAGCGCATGGCAGACTCCTTGTCTGACTTCTTAATTAACCAGAACTTCCCCGCCACTTCGATTCACGGTGATCGTACACAGCGCGAACGTGAACGTGCTTTGGAAATGTTCCGAAATGGACGATGCCCTATCCTAGTTGCTACTGCAGTTGCTGCACGTGGCTTGGATATTCCTAACGTTACACACGTTGTCAACTACGATCTTCCTACTGATATTGACGACTATGTCCACCGAATTGGTCGTACTGGTCGTGCGGGTAACACAGGTCACTCGACAGCATTCTTCAACCGGGGTAACCGGGGTGTTGTACGAGATCTCATCGAGCTCTTAAAGGAAGCCAACCAGGAGGTTCCAGCCTTCCTTGAGACCATTGCTCGAGAAAGCTCTTATGGCGGTGGTCGTGGTGGACGATCTGGTGGTGGCCGCGGCCGTGGCCAGAACGCAAACCGTGATTTCCGAAAGTTTGGTGGTGGCGGCTTCGGCGGCGGCGGTAACGGTGGTGGCTTCGGCGGCCCTCAGCAGTCCGGCGGCTACGGTGGTGGCGGTGGTAGTGGTTACAATGCTCCTCCTAGCCAAGGCTACGGCGGCGGTTATGGCGGCGGTGGTCCAGGCTATGGTGGCGGTAGCTACGGCAACCCTGGCGGGCCAGGCGGCCAGGCTTCCTGGTGGTAATTTTGATGATATCGTCAGGCACGCCGATATATTCCCTCTATTCTGCACACCGCATGCGGAGATGGAATTGGCACATTTGCAATGCGGTACATAGATTTCACGGACTCATATTCTGTTTTTTTCACGTTCTCAATCGAGTTACGCAAGGTCTTTTCTTTTTTTCAGTTGGCATTTCGACACTTCCCTCGACATACTCCTTTCTACGGCATATCCGACTTCCAGCCTTCAATCTGGATCGGCAGATACGAGTTCTACGTGATAGGACTCTGGCATACGATAGATGGCATCTGTCTTTATTTCGGCTGCTCACCTCACAACTTGATACCCATAGAAGACTGCGAGGGGGCATACGCGAGCAGCTACGTGAGACGTTTGGAGGTCAAATCAGTACTTTGACCAAGCACCCTACTGGGGATATTCATCACTTAGAGAGTAGTGCCGTGCTACAGACGCGGCGAGACCTTACGACGATGACGATCTTCCGCTTCGATGTACCCCGTATTTGCCTTTTGGAAGCCGGCCGAGATTATTTCTCGTTTTTCCCATAGAATGGGGTAATGCGTTTTCGCATGGCCGTGGAATTGTGTTGATAGCATATTCATAGACAAAAGTGGATTTCTCGGCTCTCTGGTTGGTAGGGCTCTTACTCAAAGAAGGCTCGCCATAGCGAGGGAACCAAATAGAGGGCAATGAACATAGAATGGTAATCTTCGGTGGATCGAGCAACAAAAAAAACGGCGTCTCGGTGAGCAGGCATAGGCTCCAGATCTCTCCAGAGTTAGGGGAGAGTAGGTAGTAGTTCTGGAATCTGCTCTAACGATAAGGGCATAGGGAATTATTTTAGATTCCATCTGCCACCAATGGTAGTGCTGTCGCAGACATTGGCTGAGACGCTTTCAGGCCCTTTGAGGTTCTTCGCGCTGTGGTGGTCCGTTAAAGGATCCATCTACGACGGACTGAGAACTTCCAAATAAAAAAAAGTTCTTCTTTAACTATTACTGTCTACCTACCTATGCATCGTGAATAATTCAATTTTTCTTAGTGACATGAAGTACTTGAATTCTCCTTAGTTGATGACTTCCTACCGAGGGATAACATAGTGAAACAGAGTAATATAACTAACTAAACTACCTATGTAATCAATGCTAAATAGGTGACATTGTAGAGAGGTTAATCAACGTAGATGCTATCTGATTAATCATTTTCCACCCTAGAAGTCACGCATTGATACTGTTCGTAAAAGCTCATATTCGCCTAGGCCAACTATTTTGGGAGCTGAGACTTTGGGTGAGTTGCAAATGTTAGATGTTGCATTTGAGCTAGCCTTTTGTGGCGTCCGTCGTATATTGTGGCTAGAGCACTTCAACCTCCAAGATGTACGAGGCCCCACAGCAGCGCATTTAATTGATGAGATAGCCTACGTACCTCCTACCCAGACTGCTAGAGTAACCGGCGCCCAGTAAGTTTTAGGTATGCAAGGTACCTACATACCTCTGTGAATAAGGTGACGCGACGTGAGCAAGTACAATACAATACGGCGTGAGCACTTTCCAACATACTTTTTTTTTTTCTTTCATCTTCTGTTTCGCAACTTTAACCCTTCGACTTTCTCATCCCCTGCACTGCAAGGCTTTGTCCTTTCTATCTCCAACTTTTCTACATTCACACTTTCAATTCAATAATGCCTTAACGATACACCGGCAACTCTTGCCTTAATTGAAGGCATTTCTTCTTTCTTTACGTTCCTTAGACTTTTAACATAAAACTTGTCGCCGACTTCTCGTCGTACAAGATTGACCTGCACCACTCTCTCATTTTTACCTATTAAACCAACAGACCACATCGTCCTAGATCATCTTACGAATCTGTGATGGCTTCGAGAGACGGGACACCAGAGCCGAACCGCTGGTCGCGCGCATCTAGTGCCGTCCCGCGAGACAGCACGCCCGGCGATAACCTCGAGGCCAGCATTATCAGGTCCGAATCCGGACATAGCAGCAAGCGACCCAAGAATAAATCCACCGGCGGTGCAGCATCATCCTCATTTCCTACAGTGGGTAAAATTAGACACTTGAAAAAGGAGGATGGAGAGCCGCTATGGAGAAGAGATATCCAATACGACTTTCTGAAAGCTGTTTTCGATGACGACAGAAAAGTCTTTACCAACAGCTACGAACCTATAGGCGATGGCAAGGAGAAGCAGAGCTTTGCCGACCTATATATTGATACGATGGCTAGAAGCAGCAAGACGAGTAAGGTTCTTAGGGATAAACTACTTAGTGACAGGGAGGCTGCGAAGAGCATGGCCATGGTGTGTTTGCTGGTTAACGTGGGCCGCATGAACACGACGCTAAACTGTAACGTCATCCCTACCGTCCATCTTTCATGACTGTCGCTGATGAGGTTTCTTTAGTTTTCCCCGAAATGCGAGCTCAACTACGAACATATCACGCTATACCGTCCTTACAAGCTCATCAAGACGCATCAGCGTACAAGCAGCTTCAAGATGCGCCAAGGCTGAAGTCCATCTTGAAAGGTGCCGCCGAGGATCGACCTGAGCCACACGAGCTAGGCGAGTTCAAAGGGAAGGACCCTCCACGATCGAACCCAGTGAATCTCATCTTCCTCATCTGCCAGCAAGCATCATATATTGCAGAATTACATTTCCCTCCTGGTGGTGAATTCCATGACTTGATTATGAAGACAAATTATACGAGCAAGTCCCGTGCGAGAGCATTTCTATGGCTAATGTGGTTCTATCTCGAGTCCGACTTTACCGAGGAAGGTTGCGAAGAGAATCCATTTGGCCCCGGTGTCGACTATGGCACCGAAGTAGCAAACCAAGGCGTCCCGCGCATGGAAGAAATGACGCCGGACGAAGAGGAACGCGAGAATATTGACCCTCACGAAGAGATCGAGTTTGGTCGTGAGAAGCAAAGTCACAGAGCCAAAATTATAGCGGCGGATCAAGCATACTTAGCAGACCACCAGAACAAGCGTGGCTCTCGAGGACGTGTCATGGCCGACGAGGGACCAACGGCTGCTATCCTCCCTCGAATACGCCCGTCAAAGCACGAGTCGGATATGGACAGTACTCGATCCACTCCACCCCCAAGAGCCTTATCCCGCCTTGGTGTTAGCAGTACTGGACGACGAGGCGGAGCGCCCTTGAAGAACTTAATCTTCGACGGTTCGTCTCCTGCAGGACCTGGATCCCACGTTATTGAAGGTATAGTTCCTAGAAAGCCGCGTCCTCCTACAGCACATCAGTTGGCAGTAGAACGAAATCGGAGTCAGCGAGTTGAACATATTCTCGGCCGCGGACTACGAAAGCAACATCACCGTGCGCGAAAGGTGCGGCGACAAGAAGGCGCCATCATACGTGCGAAGCGTCGTCTAGCCGCCATGAAGGATGCTCTAGTAGACAGCGACGAAGAAGAATATATGTCACATAGGGAACATAAGCAACTCTTTGTAGACAGAGGTTTCGGCGGTCTCTGTCAACTTCATCAGGAAGACGACGACTTCGGCGAAGAGTTCGCATCGTACGCGGCAGCATTAAGAAGGACAGACCGGCGACTTCGACGTTGGGATGGCCGACCCGAATTGGGAGTTGTGCCAGCGATCAAAAAACGTACTGCAGGCCCACCGTCCGATTACGCCTCGCCAAACCATCATGGCGAGCATGGCAGGAATGGCAGCCCGGAGAAGGCGGATACGATCAAGATCAAGCAAAATGGCAACACTAATGGCGATGTCACAATGGAAGATGCAGACGATCTAGATGCCATGGAGAAGGAACTCCTAGGCATTGGCAGCGGCGCTGAGGAAGGCGAGGGCGAAGGCGAAGGCGAGGGTGAGGGTGAGGGTGAAAATGAAGGTGAAGGTGAAGGTGAAGGAGAGGGCAAGGATGATTCTGAGGATATCGATAATATCGGTAAGGCGTTACTTGGACTTGATGGTTCGGATGGTACGGACAGCTCGTAGTATTCTTGCGGCAGGCAGATGGTTTTGTCTCGGCACGATTTGATTAATATCATTCGTAGCCGGACGACGCGTTATTGCAGTTTATTCTACGTCTTTGAGGGGCTTGGCACGGTCTAATAAGACGTTTGTACTCATAGGAGAATACGGAAAAGGATGGTTATTCATTAAGGGGAGGGGTTTAGACGAAAGAGCTAAACAATGCGTTTTTCTTCTAGTTAAATGATAATATGTGAGAATTGAAAAAGGAAAAAGAAAAAAAGGAAGCATATACCTTGTTGAACTGTACTGGAGAGTTTTGATATGAGTGATGGGGTAAAGTGCTCGAACAGTATAGTGTAGCCCCTTGGGTAGGAGTAATGTGTAATTCCTCATTGCAACCTGGTGACGGGTGTATATCTTGGCCGGAGAAGATGGTGGCTTCTGTGATACTAATTAGGTTCATTAATGAGAAGTAATATGATAATTATAAGGTGTTGCTATAATATCCTTTATTATTCCACCAAGTAACGGGTAATAATGACGGAGTTATGTGTTAGCAGTGAATGATGATAGGAACCAGCCGCTGCAATAAGATTTTTGGTATAAGACGTTAAGTTATGATACGACCAAGGAAAGCAGGATTTTAGTCGGTATAAGTAAAAGCTACTTCTGCTTTGGGGCAAGTGAGTGACGAAATGAGTTACACATCCTGAACTTTCCTTATAATATATTTAATTTTTAGTATTTTATGTCAACCAGATATTTCAATGTTAGATCATGAAAGTTTTATGGTTGGTTCAAAAATGAGCAATGCTCTTATAGGTTTCCTAGTGTTGTTTATGTCTTGGGATTTAGAGTGGGAGTTGAGTGCTAATGTGGTTAACTATATGTGTCTGCGTATTATTTCGTCACCCACTCGAGGGAATGCTAACTACCTAAGTTCGAAATACGCGCAACCACGTTATAAGCACGTATGTCTGGTATATGATACATAACGGTTGTGCGATCCGGGAGCTAAGTAAATCATGTCTCAACTACAAAATATCGTAGACCAGTGGTTAAAGTAGCACCTGGCCGACCTCAAGTTGTGTAGCGTTGCGGGCTTTCGCTTCGTACAGAGAGCAACTTCCGGGGTCATACAAGATCTAATTTGGGCATGAGTAACGACGGGAATGATGCACAGGTTTTTTTCTAACGCACGTACATGTACGTCGAATCACGTTACCTTGCCTTACCTTTTTTCCCCAAAAGCAAAGTCTAGACAGAAGAAGAAGAAGAAGAAGAGGCGTAGCATAGCATGTTGTCATTTGTAATCCTTCTCGCAACATGGGTATACGACGTATACGTATTCATCTTGTTACCTAGACGGGCCAAAACTTTGTACCGAACATTAGATGCGTAGGTACCTAGGTTTATAAGTCAAAGTCAAAGCCAAAGAAGTCGTCGAGTTGGATTATAAATCAGCAATTCTTATTAGAGCAAGTAGCTAACGTTAGTCGCTAACTCCGCTGGCTTAGTGCGAGGCCTAGGCCGAACTGTTTTCTTTGCTGGGACAAGGCTCGGAAACGCACACGGCGTTATTTTAGGGGCGTCCGAAGGGGAAAAGGCGGGTCCGAGAAAAAGCTTAATTTGGGTTTTCCCCAAGGTGCTGGACTGATTTTGTAATAGGGCAGAGAGCATCTTGCCATTGAAGATGAGACCATTAATAATATTAATATATGTTAAATTACTACCGGAAGCTTGAAAAATACATACGACTGATCGGGTAATATTCCGTAACAAAAAAAAAAAAAAAAAAAAAAAAAAAAAAAAAAAAACTTTTCAACGTGATGAACTAGCCATTGGCCGTGTGAAGTTGTTGAGACCCCGGGATTCGGATTAGGACGGCACGGGTTTGATGATAAGCTTTAATTTACATAGTATATTATTAGGTCGGACGGAATTATGGGATACTCGCCGTCCGACAAAGAAAGACCACGGGAAAATTCATGTTCTTCTTTTTATCTTGACCGACTTTATGACTGCATTTTCTCTTCCCGCCTATTCGCCAATCCGTTAAATCGCAAACAAGTTCCTATTCGCGGCGTCAGATATGCAAGTGCTATCACTATCTCTAACTCGTTTAACGCTAGATTCGTATAGGGGTCGTTTGTTGGTTGGTATACAACAACTGCCGGGATTGACTTTTAATTCGGAGGCGAGACTGGTAACTCAATCCCGAGGGACCGGGGATTTGTTCAGGTTCGTGTATGTGTAAGTCGTGTTTTTTATTGTAACAACTTTGAGTTAACTAGTTAGAAACAATAACTATAACTAGTAATTATACAGAATTATGATAATGAAGTAAGTGGTATGTACTGACTTACATCATGGTATTGATTATACAGGTATGGTATAATGTCGCACTATGTATTGTATGCATACATTATATACAGTAGTTACGTTATATACGTATGGGACCTACCCGTAGCATCTTTCTGGGTGGAGTCGCATACCGGGTAGTTTATCAAGGCGTCATACTAAAAAGGGTCCTCCTTCCTAACCTTGCACCGGCTGATTAACATGTTAGAAATTATTGTTTTATCGGTTTTATCTGTTTTATCTGTTTTATTCCACCTAATTCAAATTCCTCTGAACATTCCACCTACATAGCTTTTTGGCTTGTCTAGTCTAAACTGGGTAAAGAATCGCACTCGCACTCGCAAGTCGCAGTCGTATAAGTGAAGCGGCGAAGTAAACCCGGAGTTAGCATCCGTTGTTGGTAATAGACTACATTACCCAAGCACCCGCCAATAACTTGCCGCTCGTATTATTTTTTGCTATTACTACTACTACCCTATTCTCCCAAACTCATCCGCAATCGGTGCTAGCTTCATATTTCATAGACCAAGAAAAAGAAAAAGACACAGCCAAGTTATGAAGCAGCAAGCTTAAAGACCTTATCTGAGTTCCAGGGAGTTTGTGCAACAGGGCTCACTTATACAGTATACTTATCTCCTACATAGTATACTCAACGCCACTCTCGCATTCACTTTTGCGAGTAAGTGCTGTCGAGCCACTTTCTAGGCTATATATACTATGGCAAATGAAACTGAGGATAAAGAGACAAAGCCCGCCGATCCTCTTACCAATGTCAACAAGGCCGCCGACTCTGAGCCGGTTTCCGTCTATGAGGATTCCGGCGAGGAGATCCGTAAAGAAGAGGAACCCGATGAGAAAAGAGCTAACCGCGAGGAATTAAAACACACCCAGAGCTACGCTACCGATACGAGCGCAGTCACTCGCACCACCTCGAGAGCCTCCGTGCCCGTGACTAAGAAGCCATGGTACAAAACTCCAAATCCGCTACGATGGGGTTCGATACCCCCTATTCCCAAGGAGCGCCAAGTCTCGAGTGAGTACAACGCCAGCTTCCTGAGCAGACTGACTTTTCACTGGATGGCTCCCCTAATGAATGTGAGAACCCCTGTTAGCCCGTCCGCTTGGTTCTCGCCGTATTAATACATGTCTAGGTTGGGTATAAACGGCCCTTGGAGCAAGAGGATCTCTGGCTAGTCAATCCTAACAGGAAAGCCGAGAAGATGACAGACAAGGTTAGGGAATCGTTCGAAAGGCGAAAGAAGAATGGTGGCGACAAGTACCCCCTTCTCCGGGCGCTCCACGAGACCTTCTTTCGTGAGTTCTGGATCGGCGGTTTCTGTCAGCTTTGTTCCTCCATCTTGCAAGTAATGTCTCCCTTCACTTTGCGCTACCTTATCCAGTTCGCACAAGAAGCCTGGGACGCGTCCCGGACCGGCGCGCCGCCGCCCCAAATCGGGGCGGGAATAGGTCTGGTTATCGGAGTAACTATCATGCAAATCCTCCAGAGCTTGGGGGTCAACCACTACATATACAGAGGTAGTATGGTTGGTGCTCAGGCGCGAGCTGTTCTCATAAGTCTCATCTTCGAGAAGTCTATGGTGCTCTCCAACCGGGCGAGAGCTGGGGGTAAAGAGGGCGCGGATAAAGCAGGCATCTCTGGTGACGGCACTGGCTGGAGCAATGGAAAAATTCTTAATTTAATGAGCGTCGATACATATCGCATTGACCAAGCAAATGCGATGTTACACTTGATCTGGACGGCGCCGATCTCTATTACTATTACACTTATCGTTTTGCTTGTTAACCTGACATACAGCGCACTTGCCGGCTTTGCCTTGTTGGTATTAGGTATACCTGCGTTGACGAGAGCTATCCGTCTGCTATTTAGGCGCCGCGCTGCCATTAACAAGATAACAGATCAGCGAGTAAGCTTAACACAAGAGATTCTTCAGTCGGTCCGTTTTGTGAAGTACTTTGGCTGGGAAGCCGCTTTCCTTGAGCGTCTCAATGCTGTTCGGACCCGCGAGATACACGCTATCCAAGTCCTCTTAGCCATTCGAAACGCCATTAATGCCGTCAGCATGTCCCTACCCATCTACGCTTCTATGCTCTCGTTTATCACCTACTCGCTCACAGACCATGGACTTCCAGCCGCGCAAGTCTTCTCCTCGCTTGCGCTTTTTAACAGCTTGCGAATGCCCCTTAACTTGCTGCCATTGGTTATTGGCCAGACTGTTGATGCTTGGTCGTCCCTTAAACGTATTGAAACATTCCTTCTTTCTGAGGAGCAGGAAGAAGACGTTATCGTGAAGCCTGACGGAAAGAATGCGATTGAGATGCATGATGCTTCTTTTACCTGGGAGAGGACACCGACTCAAGAATCAGATGGCGGCGAGAAGAAGGGTAAGAATGGACCTCCGCAGAAACATACAAAGAAAGCCCAGAAAGCAAGCAACACTGCAGGTGCTTTGGAAGAGAGCGCGGAGGACACGTCAAGTACGCTTGTGGAAGAACGCGAGCCGTTTAAACTCCAGGGATTGAACCTAGAAATTGGCAGAGATGAACTGGTTGCTGTAATCGGATCAGTAGGAAGTGGAAAGAGTTCTTTTCTCTCTTCACTTGCCGGCGAGATGCGTAAAACATCAGGTGAGGTCATATTGGGAGCATCTCGAGCTTTCTGCCCTCAATATGCATGGATCCAAAACGCCACCGTTCGCGATAACATTCTTTTCGGAAAGGAGATGGACCACGAACGATACAAGGAAGTGGTGAAAGCGTAAGTTGCACTGGGCATCTTTGAAAGAGCTGCACGCACATACTAATACATGTTATTCACTAGCTGCGCTTTACAACAAGATTTCGACTTATGGCCTAATGGTGACGCTACCGAAATAGGCGAAAGAGGCTTAACCACCTCAGGGGGTCAACGGCAGAGAATAAATATTGCGAGAGCCATCTACTTCGATGCTGATATAGTGCTTATGGACGATCCACTGAGTGCTGTGGATAGTCACGTTGGTCGTCATATCTTAGAGAATGCGATATTACGACTGCTTAGGGGAAAGTGCCGCATTCTTGCCACGCACCAACTGTGGGTGCTCAATCGCTGCGATAGGATAATTTTTATGGATGCCGGCAAGGTTCAAGCAATAGACACCTTTGATAACCTAATGGAGAATCACGAGGGGTTCAGGCAGCTAATGGAGACGACCGAAACCAAAGAAGCCAAAGAGGAAGATGACGAAGAAGATACCGTCGAAGAGAAGTCAGGAGGAAGTGGCAAAAGCAAGAAGAAGAAGAAGAGCAAGCAAATCGGACTGATCCAAGCAGAGGAGCGCGCTGTTGCCAGCGTCCCCTTTTCGGTGTATAAAAATTATGTCAAAGCGTCTGGCAGTCTTCTAAACGCGCCCCTTACGATAGCTGTGCTCCTACTTTCTCAAGGCGCCAACATCATGACAAGCTTATGGCTTTCCTACTGGACGTCAGATCACTTTGGCCTGACTACAGGAGTATACATCGGCGTTTACGCAGGCCTAGGGACTTTGCAAGCAATACTGATGTTCGTCTTCTCCCTTTTCCTAACCATATTCGGCACGAACGCTAGCAAGGCTCTCCTCAAGCAAGCGATGGCGAGAACGCTTAGAGCCCCAGTCTCTTTCTTCGACACGACGCCCCTGGGCCGCATAACAAACAGATTTTCCAGAGATATAGACGTGTTAGACAATAACTTGACCGACGCGATGAGGATGTACTTTCTTACGATGGCTATGATAATATCGGTGTTTGCGCTGATCATCGCCTTCTTCCACTACTTTGCCATCGCCTTGGTTCCCCTCGCTATCCTCTTTTTCTTTGCGGCATCGTATTACAGAGCGTCGGCCAGAGAAGTGAAGCGCTTCGAATCCGTACTTCGATCCGTCGTGTTCGCGAAATTTGGAGAAGGGCTGAGCGGAGTGGCTTCGATCCGCGCGTATGGTTTGAGCACTCGCTTTGTGCAAACCCTTCAAAACGCTATTGACGAGATGAACTCGGCTTATTACCTGACTTTCTCTAACCAGCGGTGGTTATCCGTGCGCCTAGATGCGATTGGGAACGCGCTCGTATTTACGGTCGGCATTCTGGTAGTGACATCGCGGTTCGAAGTGTCTCCGTCTATAGGAGGTCTTATTCTATCGTATATTCTATCTATCGTTCAGATGCTGCAGTTCACGGTGAGGCAGCTTGCCGAAGTTGAAAACGGGATGAATGCTGTTGAGCGAGTCCAGTACTATGGCTCCGAGCTGGAAGAGGAAGCGCCTCAACACACGATAGAGGTCCGTCCGACGTGGCCGGAGAAAGGCGAGATCATCTTTGATAACGTCGAGATGCGCTACCGTGCGAATCTGCCTCTAGTGCTCAAGGGCCTAGACATGCACGTTCAAGGAGGCGAGCGCATAGGAATTATAGGCAGAACCGGGGCTGGAAAGAGCAGTGTTCTCCAGGCTCTGTTTAGATTAGTCGAAATTTCAGGGGGTCATATCTACATCGACGGCCTGGATATTTCAACCATAGGCTTGCAGGACCTGCGATCCCGCCTATCGATCATTCCGCAAGACCCGACTCTCTTTAGGGGAACCGTCCGGAGCAACCTTGACCCCTTTAACGAGCATACGGATCTGGAGCTGTGGTCGGCCCTCCGCAAAGCTAACCTGGTCCCCGCCGATGCGAGCATCGACGATAAGGACTCTCAGCGCATCCACCTGGACAGCGTGGTGGAAGAGGACGGGCTGAACTTCTCGCTCGGGCAGCGGCAGCTGATGGCGCTGGCGCGAGCGCTCGTGCGGGGCTCACAGATCATCGTGTGCGATGAGGCGACTTCAAGTGTGGACTTCGAGACGGACGCGCAAATCCAGCAGACGATACGGTCGAGCTTCCGGGGGAAGACGCTGCTGTGCATCGCGCACAGGCTGCGCACCGTCATCGGGTACGACCGCATCTGCGTGATCGAGGCCGGGAGGATCGCCGAGATGGACTCGCCTATGGAGCTGTGGAGGCAAGGGGGGATATTCAGGACAATGTGCGAGGCGAGCGGGATTAAGGAGGAGAATATCAGGAGTGCTAATGAGAGTGTTGAGGATTAATTAGGATATGGGTGGAAGGAGTCAAAAAAGGGCATAGATGATATATAGAGCGGGGATATGGATGTAAGTAAACGTTTAACGAAAATACAACCTTGGTTAACAAGGAGGAACTGGATATATGCGGTGTAAGGAAAGTAGTGATACACGTAATAAAGACTAATATGAATAATATGTCTATTTACTTAGTTGTGTCTGCTTAGATATATCGAAGAGATACCCAACACCCCCCCTTTGCATTTCTGGAGCACCGGTCCGCCTATATTGATGCGTAGGTAATAAGGCATTATATCGGTCGGATTATTAGTCGATATAATTGGGATGATGGTGCTGGTTCAACAACGTCTGCCCTTCTATCTTCTTACGAGGACGCCACGTGCTACCCATATATGTTTATACCATATATATATATATATATATATATCTACTACCCTTGACTCACTTTGGGATCGTGTGGAGGTGGACGGAGCGGGAATTCAAGGTCTTCGGTCAGAAGAATTACCGTTGCCTTATCCAACACAAATGAAATACATACCTGGCCGAAGGGGGTGAACTGGCGTCTCATTATGAAGAAGAAATACATGACGGCGGCGAATAACTATGAAAATAATCACTTTAGAGGATTTATATTTATTATTTGTGCGGTTCGGTGTTCATTCCCATTGCTGAAGGGAACTAACTAACTAACCTAGTATTATACAGACGTACATGTAGTCAAGGCAACGAAACTAATATCAAACTGTATTCCGCTCTGGTATAAGAGAACGACCGGTTCCATCACTAGAAACAGTGTAATGGTTCGGGAGATAGCTACCAAACCGTTACATTACCAGACGGGTAGAACTTTGTCGACTCGAGGGATTCACGTTTTACATATCGACCTATAAGGACCGTACTGTGTGACACATGAAAACAATCTCTAACCAACTACATACAGATTAACTATGGCTACCCTGCCGGATTGTCGTGTCCTGAAGCCCATAATCAAGCTAATAAGTTCGTTAATAAACGAAAGGGAAAACCGGTTATGCGGACCGCCAGTCTCGTATCAAAGCTCTTGATGGCGGTACATACCGAATACCCTATTCGAAACCGATAAATCAAGGGGCCGGCATCACGCCCTAAACCCGTAGTTAGTTTATATTAACTAGACTAGTTAATAACTCCTAGTTATCTACCTAGATAGAGTAACTACATAAGATACCTACCTAAGGTAGGTAATGAAAATACGTCTCTTATAGCTTACCCGAGTTCACCCACTTACAGTAGGGGCGATTAACCCGATAAAGCCTTTGAAGAACATTCCCGCTGGAATTAGTTTATTTGTAGATATTTCGAATCAACGGCAGTCCTTTCGATAGATACTCAGCTCGTAAGGTCCCCTCTATTGAAGACCAGTTAACTTAGATACAAGAGATCTTTATAAGTAGAACCCTTAGAACTGCGGACATCTCCACTCTGGAATTCCACTTGTTGCACATAGAAACGTGATCTATCATTTCAGTCCCCAAGAAGTGAAAGATCTCATCTCTCTATCTCATCTCTCTCGTCTTCTTCTTCTTCTTCTTCTTCTTCTCCTCAAAAAAAACACTTTGCAATATAAGGTATATAAGTAAGTCTTACTTTATACTAGTTATACTATATGCTATACTATACTATACCGTAGTAATAGATATAGTAGCAGTAATGTTTGTCCCAATCCCTTTGCCTTAGACTCCCAACTCTCTAATGCACATTACACACACGTACACGCGTTTATTTTTACAGAAAAAAAAAGCAACGAAGGCCAAGGGGGCTCTAAACGCGAACGGATACTCGTTCACCGCCGAATACCTAATCCCCTTTTCTCCCACTCCCCCACCCTTTTTACAAGGATTGGTTCGTTTGGCCCCCTCCCGTTTCGGTTCATTGCTTGGAATAAATAATAAAATGCTTTTTTTCTTTCTCCCAAAAAGATATTTTGCGTGGAAGATGAAGAAGAATTCGTAAATGCCCAAACACCATAGCCTTCCCTTTCCGGACTCCGCTGAATAAAGGAGACCCCTTGCCGGATATCTAATGCCGGGGTTGCGATGAACTCCAGGTATGGTGGTGGCTAGGTGGTGGGAATTGGTTCTTCGGGTCGTCTAATAAATCCTCCAAGAAGGCACTGGGTGCCCGTCCGCTGGGCGGCCGGTTCAGGTTTAGCGAGCTCGCGCTCATGTTGCGTTGTGCTAGATTTGTACGAGGTGCCAGACTGGGAGACTCGGGCGGAGTGTGTCCAAGAGGTCGCGGGTGGCCGTGTGAATCAGGTCGCAAGTTCGTCAGACTAATAGAATGGCTGTGGGCTTGCGGAGAGCCTGCGCCAGCGGCGTAGAAACCAGAGGGCAGGAAACGGGATTCGCGGTTACCGCCGCTGGCTGAAGTAGGAGCAGTGGGCGAGAAGAAAAGGTTAGACTGGCTCGGGGTTTGCGAAGGGATGGGACCTCGTGTTGTTCTTCGTACGCCACGGCCAGATCCACCGTTACCAAGAGAAGCAGAAGATGCTTGGTCCGTGTACTTGTAGAACGGCGGCGGCTGCTGCGGCGCGAATGTGGCCTTGTCGTTAGCAAGTTGCTGAGCTAGCGCCGCCTTCTTGACCGAGCGGTGCAGGAGACAGGCGACGACAGCGCGCCATATCAAGACGGCAGCACCAAAAGCACCTAGGATAGCTCCGACGGCGATGAAAACAGTGCCTTCTGGCACGTTTGATGGTTGCATAAAGGGAGCATTCTTCGTAGGAGGGACGGTAGGAGCGGGATAATCATATTGGCCCGGAAGAGTAGGAAGCGGCTCATCATCGTCGGAGTCACTCGAAGTGCTGATAGGTGGAGGAGCATCGGTTGACGAAGGCTCCGATGTTATAGTGCTGGCATCGGTTGACGTTTCTGTCGGGGACTCGGATGGTGTCTGGGATGGTTCCTCGGATGTGGAGGGTTCCTCTGACGTGGTAGAATCCTCTTCGGTTACCGAAGGTGTTGGCCTAGGAGTTGACGAAGGTGTAGGTGTGGGACTTGGCGTCACTTCGCTCGTTGGAGTATTATTGTCATCATCACCACCACCACCATTCCCTTGAGCGATGACGTTCGAGGCCAGTAAGGCGACTAGAGCGAAGAGAAAGGGTTGTGTGCGCATGATGGGCGAGGTTTGCGAAACGAAAGCGACGAGAACTAATTAAAACGAAGGATGGGTTCTCGAAGTTCGTTTATACTACGCGCAATCGCGAAGCGCACGGGAGATCGAGGTGATGGGGCACTATTTGAATGTTTGTAATAGGATATAAAGTTTACTTTGTTGTTGTGTGGCTGAGCGAAGGCACGATGATTCTGGCGAGTCTCTCTCTCGTATTTGGCCCCAACTCAATTACGAATAGGGTAATAATAAAAAAAGGTGCCCCCAACTCTCGAAGACGAAACGAGAGTTTAAAGTTATGTTTGTAAGTTAAAAAGAAAAAACAAAAAATAAAGAATGTAGACTAACGACGGACGAAGAAATAATATTGATTAAAAAAAGTTTATGCGTCTTTCATCGTTGTTGATGTTTACGGCCAATATTTCCTATAAGCCTCCCACCCTTCTTTCGTATGCTGCTGCTGCTGCTGCTGCTGATGTTTGGCGAGATTAGAATTGATGGGCTATGGGTTGGGTGGACAAAGGTGGACAGTAAGACGAACGAGGGACCAACGAGAAAAGGAGGAGAGGCTAAGTGGATGAGTTAAAAAAGAGCCAGGCACGCCAATGCCCATGTCCATGCAAAACCTAATATGAAAAAATCCAAATCGAGCAAAGACGAGACGAGAAGAAGGCTCGCGTAAAATGGGGGTTTGAAGTGTACTAGTACCTTATTATACCTTATTAGTACCCATTACTCCCATTTACTAGCACATCTTACTACGATAGTACCTACCCAGATAGGATATTCCACTGCAGATTCTCAGTTGACTTACGTTTTAACTGGAAAGCGCCGCCCTTAACATTTTTGTCTAACCCCATCGTATCGTACATAAGGGTCCTTTTTTTTTTTTTTTTTTTTTTTTCCACTGGAGTACGAAGTAACGATACATACAGACTCACATGGGCTGCGCGCGAAGCACCGCATCGGCGAATATGGAAGCCCGCAGCCACGTTGTGCGACTTGGTAGCACGGCGCACCGCAGAGAACGCAGCTAACCACGCAATTCCTCACTTGAATATGTCCGAAGCCACATCTAAGATTTCTGAGACGAGAAGGCTGGGGAAGATAGACATAGTACAGATCTAGGTACATACATGTAGTAAAAAGCATCAGTAGGTATCTGAATTCCACGTGGTGGCTCTTCGTTCTAGACGTATACCTATACTGAGACATCCCCAGCCCTCTTCAACTGTAAAGAACATACCTAGGTATCTAACATACCTACGCTAGATGGCAATCATTAAAGCGGGCTGGAAGCCACAAAGTACCGGTACATCCGATGACTTACACCTGCATTGAATGCGCGTATGGAACGGTTGCGGTTGCGCTTGGTCCAAGCGTGAACGCCAAGAACCTTAAACACTCTTGACACTTTAAAACTTACGCTTGGATAAGTACCTAAGTACCTTACCTAGATCCCATCTTGTCACGGCTAATCTGATATTCCACCTTCCAGGGCGGTCAAGATTTTCCAAAACGGCAGATTTTAAGCTTAGTATCTGTCTATCATTTTGATACCGTCGAAACCCGCCAAAAAAAAAAAAAAAAAAAAACCTTTTGCGACAACTCGCTTTGACGTAACTCGGATCCCTCGCCCAACCGTAACGAGATAGTTAACTCTCTTGCATGTATATATTTACACATAGTTATTCGAAACAAAAACAAAGAATCCGTTGTCCATCATGGGTGTCGCGAAGAAGACGCGCAAGTTCGCCCAGGTTCGTCTTATCCCCATCCCCACCCTCTCTCTATAAAACTTCTTATCGATAAGGTATCATCGCATACTCTTGCGAATAGCATCACTAACCTCCCACCCCCAAACGTACAGGTCAAGCGCATAATCTCCCGGCGCGACGCGCGCCTCAAAGAGAACCAGAAGAAAAATGAGGACAAGCTCGCCGCCGCCGCCAAAGCGACCCCCTCGGGCGACATCGTCCCGCGGGAAGTCCCGCAGCTGCCCTCGTCGCTGTTCTTCCAGCACAACGAGGCGCTTGTGCCGCCGTACAGCGTCCTCGTCGACACCAATTTCCTGAGCCACACCGTGCAGCGCAAGCTGCCCCTCCTCGAGTCCATGATGGACTGCCTGTACGCCAAGTGCACCCCCATCATCACCAGCTGCGTCATGGCCGAGCTCGAGAAGCTCGGCCCCAAGTACAGGATCGCCCTGCGCATCGCGCGCGACGAGAGGTGGGAGAGGCTGCAGTGCGATCATAAGGGCGTTTATGCCGATGACTGTATCGTCGATCGCGTCATGTAAGTCTTCATAACGAGAAGAGAGAAGAAGGAAGGAAGGAAGGAAGGAAGGAAGGAGAGAGGAAAAAAGAAGAAGAAAGCTAATGTTCGTCTTAATAGGAAACACCGCGTATATATCGTCGCGACTAACGATAAGGACCTCTGCCGCCGCATACGAAAGATCCCCGGTGTCCCCATCATGAACGTGGCCCGAGGGAAGTACGTCATCGAGAGGCTACCCGGTGCTCCCCAATAGTCAATCACTCAGTCAGTCAGTCAGTCTTTCAGGATCTCGGATCTATAAGATATAATAATAGGTATTGGTGGCTAGGTAGTTTATTTTTAAAAAAAAAGAAGGTGTTCCGGCGTTAAATAGTAAGCAAGGGCTGGCATTGCGGCATATCCAGACGGCGTTATTAGGGCAGATAGATAAAAAGTGAAAAATGAGCGAATCAGCTTAGCTACAATACAATCCAAGATCAAATTCACATGGTGCTGATTATGTCTGCGCGCACATATGTGTGCATGTGTGTATGTGTATGTTCTCTCAGAAAAGTCATGTTGAATAAAGCCGATCATGCAATTATTATCCCCATCTCGTTTCAGGGGGTTTTGTTGTTGTATGTCGTGTCGAGCGCCACCACACCTTGGGATGAGTTTCTATGTACATTGGGATAAAACCTCCGTTTCCGTTGATGGGTCTTTCTCCTATACCCAACAGCTAGCTCTGCGTCGTACAAGAAGAAAAAGAACAGAAAAAGAAAACCCACCGGGTATAAATGGGGGGGTTGTGGTCAGTTAAACCCTTTTTTGATTCTATAGTCCACGTTCAGTTCACTGCCACACGCAAACACACATGTAATGCAGTCATGCCGTGCCGTTCCACTTCCAAAAACACAACAAGATGGCTTCGGAAAGGAAAAAAGAAAAGAAAAACAAAGCCGGGTGAGAACGCCAATGACCCCCGTTTCCCCTTGAAAGAAGTAGAAAAATTTTGACTATTGTACACCCCTTTCTTTTTGTTGCGCCCTTTCGGCGAGAGAGTTTACTCCTTAGATGCATATATATCAAGCCGGGAGTGTTTAAAGGTACGCCGCCTTGAGATGAAGAGGATCAAAATGCAGTTTAAAAAAAACCGCCCACGCCAGACAAATGCGTAACAAATACGCCGCTCCAACGACGAGCGGGAAAATGTCATTAAGGTGGGGGGGACTAATTGAGGAAACCTTTACAAGCTGCTGTCCCGCAGAGGCAAGGTATACGATCCAAGCTTCCGATTTCACGCTCAAACTTGTAGTCGTATGTCAACTCCTCATCTATAGAAATATACGTTAGTGCTTATTTGGGTTCAATGGTGATGTGTAAAACAACTTACTCTGAGCAATGTCTCGCAAGGCGTAGATGACAATCCTCTTACTACCCTCAACCTTGATAATCTTGGCTGTGCAATTTGGCATACAACTGTGATTGATGAAACGTGCAATACCACCCTTCTTCGTGGCATCAATGACCGTGCTGTCATCAATACGGAACAGGTAGCTGCTACCAATGCCGCTCTTGAGATAGCGGTTCTCCCGAATCTCAGAGATGGACTGTCGGACCTCCTCGCCAACATACTCGATAATCATGTCATCCTTGTTGATATTCTCCATGGCATAGAGACCCCAGTTGTGAATAGCAGATCGAGCGAACTTAACTGGCTTCTTCCTCTTCTTCAGCTGGTTGAACCTGAGAACATCCGAGTCCTGGCCTAGAGTCCTCTTCTGATCATTGAGGTCGGCAACAAAGCGTCGGTTGTTGACACGATTTGCTCTCGAGTTGCCCTTTGCCAGCAATTTCTCTGCCGCAAGCTTCGCCGCTTCCGCTGCTGCAGCCGCGGCGTCTTTACCATCTTTCTTGGCTGCCCGGAGCTGTCGCTCTTCCCTTGCCTTCTGGACTTTGAGATGGTGAGGGAGATATTTGGACTTCTCTGAGTTGAGAATCTTCTTCACACCTTCGGTACGAGCGCAACCAGTAGGGTTTGGTACGTAGTAACCCTCGATGGTGAGGGGTTCATCAGGCGATGACTCCTCGGCGTTAAGCTCCCGAACACGATTGTGTCTCCATACCCACAGCTTAGGATCGCCGATATCCGCAGCCTTGAACTTTTTCTTGAGCTTGCTAATATCAGGGTAATCTTTAGGCTGGAGATCTATCTTTGACATGGATTTAACCGACAAGGTAAATGGCTCTGGGGGGGCCATTGCTGGCAACACCGCATCCGAAAAGCGGTCATCTTTAAGAACTGGCTTATCTATCGCTTCTTCCGCGGCGGGCTTTTCTGACAGTTCTTCAGGCTCTTGAGTCTCTTCCTTGCTCGTTTGCTCCAAGACTTCCTCGACGTATGCTTCTTGTTGTTGCCTCTTCATTGCCTCGCGCTCTTCGAAAAGTTGCTTCTTAGTCTTCTTCTTAGGCTTCGCTATGGTCACCTTCTTTCTTCCCTTAACAGGCTTCTCGATCGGCGTAGATGGCTCTGTGGTATCAAGAGGCTTGGTATCATTACGCCCAACATCAGACATAGGCACATCTTCCGTCGGGCTCGGGAATTCATTCTCGAGCGTATCAATGGTAACACCGAAGAGCTCTTCGTCAGACTTCTTTTGTCGCTTGATAGCAGCCTCAACATGTAAGTCGAGCTTCCGCTTCTTCGTTTTGATGGGTCCATCGTTGACAGGGAAACTAGCATCTGTCATAGAATCTTCATCACCAAAACCGTCTTCGAAGACATCGTCCTCCGTGCTCATACGGCTACGAGGGCGCGAGTCCGGCTCTTCAACATCACGCGCGACAGAGTCGCGATTCTCGGTTTCGTCTTCGGATGCCTCATCGTCGCTATCTGGAGGCTGCAGCCGATGATGAAGAGAACGGAAAGCATTGTGTACCACAGAAGACCTCTTGCGCGCAAACGGATCGGTAAACCCATAGTTTCGCTGCGCAGCACCTTGGCCTTTCGCCTTTCTAATGCGAGGCAGAGCAGTAACATCGAGTCGGGCAGTGCGGCGTTCGATCGGATCGGCTCGAGAATTGGGGGTACTAATCGGAGTCTCGTCGCGTTCTTCGACGCTAACCGCAAGTCGGGATGACCCAGCTGGATCCTCCAGGTTTAACCTTCGCCTCTTAGCTATGTGATTGTTGGGATCTAGAAATGTAAATAGGGCAGGTATGGCGACTTTAGTCCTAATATGTCTAATCAGATGCTCCTTCATCTCACGCCGGACAACTTCGACAGCCTCAAGCACGGGATCAAAGTTCTTCGCCCTCTGTTTCTTCTCTTCTTCCAATACTGCTTCTTCATCGCGACGGCGCTCGTCACGCGGCCTATATTGGTGCTCGTCTCGGTATCGAGGATCTGCCAGTGGTCTTTTATCTGGCTCATTTCTTCGCGGGTGTCCGGCAGAATTGGCAGGACCCGTTGAAGTAACCCCATGAAGCTTCATTGCCATGGTGTAGGTAAAGAAGGCACTACCGTCGGCTGACCTGAAGCACCTATAGGCCTCGTCCCGACCGAATGTAGTATTAGGGAAGATGATATAGTAACCAGTGCGGTCGGCTCGTATATCCTCGAACTGGAACGACTTCAGTCGTTTCTTCATATGGGGTATCGTTGTGACCATCACCGGAACACTTGAGTCGGGAACAAATACATATGGTTCGCCTTTGAGGGTAGCCGGAATGGGTTGTATATCGACTAGAATGGAAAAGGCCTTAGGCTTCGTCGGGGGCGCCCAGGCAGGCTCTGCTGCTCCTAGCGACGGTCGTTGTCGGTCGGCAGCAGGTCCTCTCGGAGCAGCAGGAGGTGCTCGGCTGAGTAGCTCGGAGGGCATTAGTTTTGGACCCGTAGGTACAGGCGGCGTAGCAGTTGTACGCTTTGCTTCGGCTTGATCCTTCTTGAGGATAGTCTCGAGCATGAGTCTGCTCTTCTTACCATCCCGATCAAATTCTACCTTTACATAGTTCGCCTCAATCTTCTTCCCGTTCATTACTCTAGCAGCTCTTCTCGCAGCATCGACGGCTGAGACGGGAGGCCGTCTTGGCTGCTTAGAGTCCCGGTACCGAAAAGTTGCGAAACCCAAAAAACTACCTGTGTGAGGGTGCATCTTATTGCTACTCTCAGCTATATCACCAAACGAGGCGAAAATGGTTACGACCTTGGAGAAGGAGATCAAGGGATTAAATCCGCTAACGACGATCTGGGTTGGTGGCCCAGGGCCAATGGAGGTGGCAGCATCATACGGGTACGGTTTGAGATTATAGGGAGTTTGGCGTAGTCTCGCCTTGGGTAGGTGGAAGTCGACATTGATGTAGTCGAGCCAGCTACCCTTAGATAGGCGAGGGTCCGGAGGGGGGGCGTCATCTTCCTATTCGGTATATTAGCCAAAGTCTTCACGCAAAACAGATGACGCCCCCCCTCTATCCATATTATATATTATACGTACCAAGCCGATATTCTTATATTTGGGTTTCAATGTTTTTCTATCGCTCGAAGACAAGCTCTTGTCGGTTGAGGGATCGTGTATGCACTTGGTTCCTTTGATAGTGAGGTTAGGATCTCGAACCGGGAGGCGCTTGACGGCGCTGGGAAGACTAGACGACGACCCCGCGGCCATTATAGGATTCGTACTATCAGATCTGCTGCTAGTATTATGAATGGCGGAGGTGCGCTGCTTCGCGGCTTGTATAAGTGGGGGATTTGTGGGCGAGCCCGATATAGTGAGGGGAGTAGAGTTGCTGTTGGATGCGCGTGAAGAAGCATTTAAGGCAGCGGAGGAATTGGAAGTGGTAAAGACAGAGGAGGCGGTACTCGCATGGGAACTTGCGGAACCAACGCCATTGAGGATATCCCCTTGCAAGGATTCGGTATCATCTGTCGGGGGATGTGCGGCATCAGACAACGATGAATCGTACTTGGCGCCATCGCGGTGAGCAGGCGTTGCTGCTTTGGAATCATTTTCGGCAGCTTCTGATGTCCTCGAGGACTTCTCGCGTTCCCGTTCATTAGCCTTGTCTCTGGCGGCGCGAGGAGCGTTAGGAAAGAACTCCTTATAACCAGCGCTAGGAGCCATGATTCGGAGGGTCGAAGTTGGCGGCTTCGACTATCCACCGACCATCATATCTCGAACCGGAAATGATCGAAAACACCATTCATTTATGACGCGAGAAGAGGTTGGTGTGATTGATGTATTTGTAGTCGGGGGGGTGGGGAGTTGGTAGGAGGAAATACGCGAAACTCCTGCGTCCACGCGACAGGATCGGAGATCTGACGTGTGGACTCTTCAAAAAAAGAGAAGAAAAAAAAAAAAAAAAGAAGACAAGTTATCTGAACTTGACAACGCGGAAGTCGAATAAAGAAGGGAAGTTGAGTAAAAACTAGCCCAATACGGTCGCGAATAGGTTTAAAAAGCGTACCTGTGGAATTTACACCGGCGAGGTCGATACACTGGCTAAGTTGAAAAAGGGCGGGCGGCAGATGGAGAATGAAGAGGCTGATGCCGAAAAGTTGAATTGGCGGTTGATGGGCAAAGCCAGATTCTGATTTCAGGGATGGGGCCAAGTCCGGGGGGGAATAGGTAGCCACTGCCTGTGCCACACTTTTATTTCTGTTTTATTGTCTTTTTTTCAGTAACGCTAAAGTCAAAGATCAAATTTGATAAAGTCAAAGGCCATCCACTTTTTCTGTATCGATAACACTTGGACAGCCATACATATTAATTTCTATAGGAATTTGTCCGCTTCCTAACACGTACAAAGCTTTTAAAGGTTTTAACAGTAGTTTTAGCAGCGCGAAGCTATTTAAAAATAAAGCTATTCCGATTAAAATATTATTTTTTAAAAAAAAAAAATTAAAAAAAAAAAAGCTTAATTCAATTCAATTGAAAATAAGCTAACAATATATAAGATCTAATGCTGGCCTATATATATATATATATATATATATATTTTTTTTTTTTCGTTCAATTCAATTAATTGTTTTTAAAATGCGACCGGGCAAAGTATTTTTTAGGATGTTAAGGGGTGGATAAGCACTTATAGAAATTAATATGTATGGCTGTCCAAGTGTTATCGATACAGAAAAAGTGGATGGCCTTTGACTTTATCAAATTTGATCTTTGACTTTAGCGTTACTGTCTTTTTTTGTCCTGAGGCCGATGTCTGCTACCGGCATTTGTACCTACATGTGGCGTCGCTAGTCGTTGCTAGGCTACATTAGGTACGTGCATATAGTTCTGTATAGGTAATGCAGTCTGTATTGGTAGGCGATACTTCCCCCTTATGCATTACAACGTCACCACTCTTTTGTTATTCGCTGTTTCTCGCCTGGATGTATTCTTAACAATCGTCGAGAACGAATCGAATCGGCTTTATCCGTCAGATCCAGAACCTGATGCGACTCTTTATTGCCTAGTCAGGCACCCGCTTCAGCTGCTTTGATAGTGATCTATTAAACTATTTATGCATCTTTGCGTTCAGGGGACTGCAGGGGCTCTGCTAAAGGATCATGAGCAGCCAAACATATATAGTTGTTATTATACCGGTTCTCCTAGATTATATCAATGTAGGCAGGTCAAGGAGGGGTGTCTGGTATTAAATTACTCATCAATACACTTGTTGATGAATATAGTTGTCACTGCAATATTCTTATTCTCCAGAGAAAACTTTGTGACAGTCATTTTCTAGCCTCCACGTCAGCCGGACACACACAGCCAAAGTACATGTAATTGCTATTTGTAGATGACCAAAACTGACGTGTGGCTCAGCCACTCGTCAGGCCTCCAAAACGGAAACACCAAAAAAGGGACAATTAACAATTTGATCTGATTTTAGAAGTTCAGCCGATTTGACAGTGTCAAGGTGATTTACAGCTCAATTTGATTCACCCTAAAGAATAAATAAAGTGTTTGCTGAGCTAACTCAGAAGACAAGTATATTCATTAACTTTAGCTAGCCTAACTCATTGAACGCGATTTAACCCAGGACCAGCATTGAAAGGGGGCCTTATTGCGCAGTACAGGTAAAACACCATAACCAACCGCCTTTAGAAAACTATCAATACAAGAGACTTGTTACTAGAAGATGTCTTTTTGTCTGCATGTCTTCGAGTCCAACGCGAAAACGCAAGCAGATGCGAACTCCTTTCCGTAGAAGCAACCACTAACGCCAATTACCATGGGAATGATAGAAAACATCTAATCGGCAAGTTTGAATTCGAAGTCTTCATCCTCGTCTACGCATGGGCCTTTGAGCGTACTTCCCCCAAGGAGGTCGAAATCATCATCATCCTCATCATCCTCAGGGTTGAAGATGGAAAGAAACGGAACTCTTTCCTTCCACTCTAGATCTTCGGCAGCGATGGCGGCCTGCGTGTGAGTATATAGAGCTGGAGTAATAGTTCGCTCAGACTCATTTGATAACGTTGTGTTAGAACGCGTAAATCCAGTCTTTGATGGGGGTCTCTCTGGCTTCGTGGTTCCCTGAGCAAGTATCGATGCGGTAGATCGGCCCTTGTTATAGCCAATTGTTGTTCGTGAATTTGCTTCCATCTCCGTGGATGATTTCTTAGAGAGCCCCTGGGGCTGAGCGGCGGGTTGTCGCTTGAAGCTGGGTATGGGAAGAGATGTGGCCTTCTTAGCCGGGATCCTGCTGACTTCTACGGACCTTGCTACCTTTCGTTGCATCGACTTGGTCGTGTCATCCATGGATAGAATTTCAGCAGCCTTCTTTGCTCGAATAGTGGATGGCACCCTGTTCATCGCCGTTCTCTTAACACCCAGAGGTGCCCGAGTCGGAATGGAGGTGGCCTTCTTAGTGGTCTCCGGTTCTTCTTGAATACCCCACTCCATACTGTCAATATCTTCCTGGATACGTCTGTCGCATTCCTCCATGGCCTTTCGGTTTCTCTCTTCCAACTCCTTGTCAGCCAAGGAGACGCCATTTTCATCGACAGGATTGTAGTAGTAATCATAATAGCCCTTAAACAAGTTCTCCGGTTTCAAGGCATCGAACTTGAGGGCACCATCGGGAAACACGTCAGATTCGTAAGGAAGATCCTTGGGTTTAGGAGGACAATATTCAATCTCCTCTTCGCTTAGTGGATCTGTCTCTTCGGCATGAACTACCAACTTTTGTAGTTCGGCTTGTGGTTGCTTCTGCTTTGGTCGACTAGTTCCCGGTGCCTTGCCTTGAGATTTTTCTATGGCTCCCTTAACATTAATTGTCTGCAAACCCTTCGCTTTTGCGTTGGTAGTCTTGTCACCCAAAGGTGCTCTGCTGCGCGGTCCTACTCATATGCATTAATATCGGGTTTTTATAATTACACAGCAACGGAGAACATACCCGAGGGAGTAGCAAGGTTGGACTTATTCACACTTTTGCCTCCTTTAGATGTGAGCGCATTCTCGTTGCCTCTTGATCTGCCGCCGAGGATGCTCTTGGCACCACCCGCGCCATTTTCATCGTTCAGAGGTACTTTGATAGGTGTATTCGCAAATCTTCCACCGGGAGTTTTGGGCTGCAGCTGACGCTTCACTTGACCTTGTTGTTGCTTTAGGGCGGCACCATTTTGGTGGCTAAAGGCCAAGTTTTCTTGATCTCGAGCTGCTAACATCGTGGGCAGGTTTGGTTGAGAAAATACGCGGCAACTACACCACGTTTACCCGTGGACCAGATACGGTGTCGTAATTGCTTGTATGTTTACGTCTGTATTGTTGAGGAGAGCCAACTCCCCATCAGCACAGACTACTGCTCTACCAACAAACAGAATTGAATAATTGGTAGCGTAATGTGAATTTGGAGAGTAGTATTCAGCGGTGGACAAATATTGAAGAGATGGATCCATTTGTTCGCCTCGTCCTTATTTTCTAAGGCAACGGTTTGGATGTTATTCTAACTCTATTTGGGTGGAATGGCGGTTGCCAGAGCAACGAGATCAGATACCTTAGGTTTGGTAGTTACATATTAGGCCCCTTCCGGCGGTCATGCAACCAGAGACCGTGCGAAATAGGAAAGATACGTACGGTACCTCCCTCACTAAATATTAGGGGACTATTAGGAGATTATTAGGGGATGGACCCACATGCGACGAAGCTGACGGCACTGTGCGGCCAAAACATATCATGAGACGGGTCCCTCTATCCCCTATCGGTCACTTTCCAGGGCAATAAGGGAAGGCGGGGCAATCTTAGTACTAACCCACTTGCCATACATATGAAATTCCACGACTCTCCATTCATCTGGTTGAATCAATTATTCCAACGAGCTCCTTTCCCTTATTCTCCTCAAGTTCTTTAGTTTCTGTCTTCGTTGCCTAACTAATCTAGCACCACCACCTGCTTCACCAGTTTATTCCAGTTGACATTTTCCCTCCTTTCCCTTTAACTTTTCCTTCTAAGCAAAATATCCCAAAATGGCGGACCGCATCCGTGAGGTAAGGCGATTCATCTCTCAGAATTCCCCCTTTTACCCCACCATCGAGCAGAAGCGCGATATCAGGGGTTTTTTTTCAAAGGCCAAACTACAAAGTTTAGCGACACAGCATTACGAACGAAGCATTACGAAGCATCTTTTGATATCTATACGTAGATATACGATGATATTAACATTTATCTTTTTTCTAGAGAATGAACCAGCTCCGTCTGGAGGCTGACGAATCCGCTGCCAAAGTCGAGGAGTTGCAGGCTAAGGTCAAGGCTCTCGAGCAGGAAAACCTCGCAAAGGAGCAAGAGATCACCTCCCTCTCCCACAAGAACGGCCTTCTCGAGGCCGAGAACGAGAAACTTGATACCAACATCAAGGAACTGAAGAAGGCGGCCGACGAGGGCATGCAACATGGTACGCACAACGAAACCCTCCAACGAAGACTTCAGCTGCTTGAGGAAGAAGCCGAGGAAGCAGACAAGACCCTCCGTGAGACAAATGAGAAGTAAGTTGCAAACGGTACCTAAGCTATTATGGGAGTTGTATAGGTTTCTAACAGTCAAAACTTATAGGCTCCGTCAGACTGACGTAAAAGCCGGCCATTTTGAGCGCAAGGTACAGGCGTTGGAGAACGAGCGAGACCAGTGGGAAGCGAAGTACGAGGAAATGTCCAAGAAGTACCAGGGTCTCCAGAAGGAGTTGGAGGACCTCCAGGCCGAGATCAGCAACATTTAGGGCGGTATTACATTCGTCGAGATTGGTGTCGCGAGACGTCGAGGCTGTGCCTTAGAGGCCAAGGATTTCCTTTTCTTACCAATACTGGCACACTATGTCAGCTTACACGACGAACACCTGCCTGATCGATCGACCTTACCGACAATTTTGAAAGGGTCGGAGATGTTGCAGTGGTAGTTGAAGAGAAGTCGAGTTTTAGGGCATGTTTATTTGGTGGACGTTTTATGTTGGTATTTGCAGCAGCAGAGCCCGCGAGACGGATAGAGAATGCGCTAATCAATTACTTGGTTTCCTTCTACTCTTGGCTGCCTTCTGTCTCCTTTGATTCAGTTGCCTTTCTGACTTGGACTCGTATCTGAATTTCTGTTTCTTCTTCTTGGGCGGCCTTGCTTTCTCCTTACTTCCAGGAGGAGCATGTCTCGAGTCTGCCTTTGCTGTTTCTTGATCATCCTCACTCGAGTCTTCCTCCGGCTTAGTGCTCGACAGTCCATCCTTAGACACACTAACCGACTCTACTGTGACCGTAGTGTATCGTTCTTCGTCGATATATTCTTCCTCGTGATCAACAGGTTCAAGTGGAGGCGTATCCTCAAATCCTCTCCATTCATCTGCTTCTTCGTCTGAGCCATCCTCTCCGCCCACGTAACCTGCCTCTTGGGCTTGCTTTAGGATCGCATTGACGTTTTGAACGTGCTCTTCGACTTCTCTCTTTCGATCTTCACGTATCTGTAGACGCAATTCGTGTTAGCGAACTGGTTACTATAATCTTCATAGCAAATACACTCCACATACCTGTTTTCTGAACTCGATCTTTTCCTGCCTGGCTCTTTGCGCAGCCTGTTCCTGCGCATTCTTTATCCTTTGCAACTTGCGCTTGTGGAAACCAGTCAAATAATCGGCGCGAGCATCGTTATCAAACTTGATCTCTTCGATCGAATGCTGAGCCTTGCGTTTTTTCGGCGGCGGTACAAGTAAGCCCTTCTTTTGCCGGGGACGCGCAAACATTATTTCCAGGGATATCAAAGAGTAAACGGGGGTAAATTAACGCTATGCAATAGAGAGTTACAATTCTAGCGTCGAGTAAAGATTGGGTGAAAGGTTTAGGAAATGTCCAAGTCAAAAGTATCAATTGAGGTAGCTTGGGTGCCACTGTGATAATAAATTTTAGCGACTTGAACCATTGCGTCCAGTTCATTAATCGAGCACTATCTAATTGGCCCCGCCTTGCATATTTGGCAGCCAAACCCGCTAAAGTTTCAGCGCATTCAGGTACTATGCAGAACGCCCCAAATCCCCAAATGACGCTGTAACACCTGCGCCCGGAATTGGAATTTAATAAGCCGGAACATGCCGCGTTCTCTAAAACAGGGCCAAACGTCAACTTCCAGAGAGCTTCCGCTTCAGCCTTCCCGAAGCTCAAGCCTCATCTTTAACTTCAACCATTCAGCTACCAAGCATCTCCCGCTAGACTCCTGATAATTAACCACGATGCGTATTTCCCAGACTGCCGCAGTGCTGGCGGCATGCTGCGCTTCCGCGCATGCTTTCTCCGACTCGTCCCCTATCGTTATGTTCTCAAGTGCCAGGTACGTTAACACGCCCGCCTCTATGATCCCTTGACCTTCGCATAACTACACGACGATGTAGCTAACATCGCGTTTGTGCCAACTTAGTCTGGACGTGCCAGTCAACCAAGGATTAATACAATCCAACACGGATGCCCTCGCGACTCTCCAACAGCTTCTCAAGAGCTGCCCGACGGACCGATACCTACTCGTCTCGCAACCGAACCTCAACAAGGCCAGCTTGGTCAAGAAAGCAGTACCGAATCTCCTACACTACAATGAGAAAGCTAAGAGCCGCTACTCGGTACCGGAGGTCATTGGCGAGTTGAACACGGACGATATAGCAGCGTTCGTTAGGAAGTCCTGCGAGGGAAGAACGAAGCCATTTATCGAGCAACTCGACATGGATCCTTTACGATCCGCCAAGGACGTCAGCACACTGTGGAACAACGGTAAATATACCTGATATATATATTTGGATTCTTTCGAGAGATGTAGTACTGATGGAAGAATACAGATGATCAACTTGGCATGGTGCTCGAGCAGTTTGATTCCGATGGTTCCTACACGGTCATCTTCGCGGGTACTCCGCGGAAGGAGGTTCCCCAGACCTACACGGCTACGTTCCAGGACGGCGTACCCGCGGAATTGAAGAGAGACGTACATTCTCCTCACCGGAGGGCTCTTAATAGCTCTGACAACCGACCTTTATTCGAGAAGTACCAGTACTTCTCTACAGGTCAGTCCAAAGTTATCTACCGCCGATGTTTGCTCCCCTTTACTGACGAACATATAGGCATCTTCACAGCTCTCGTCTCTCTAGTCATTCTCCTATCGATTCTGTACGGTGGTATTGCCGCAGTCGCCAGCCTCGAGGTCCCCTACGGCGCATTCGACAAGGAGATGGGACCTGCAGCGCAGAAGAAGCAGTAGACAAAAGGACTATAGAATACATATGTATGAGTTCTCTAGTCGGGAGATGCGTCAAGACTGCGTGTAATTTGAGCAGTGTGTGTGTGTATGAATTACTTACTATTGGGTTATCGGAGTCCGGGTAACGGGTTAGCATTCAAATGGGGAAGTTCGAATTGAGACGAGACTTCACCAAAGAAAGCGAAAGCAGCATACATTAATATCATGTATCGGGACTTGTTGGAGACTGTAGTACGTGTAGATATAGGTATATGCAACTAGAATTGACAACGGCTTTCTTTTTCCATTCCATTCCTTTTCCCCCCATTCTCGATCATTTCACTCTTCTCTCCGCGCCGTGCCTACGTAGAAACTACGACAGCAACAGGCCTTAGCTAGTGTATATTTTTGCGCCTCATCATAACTCCAGAACGCCTGCCGAAGCCTTTTGCCCGCAGTGATTCGCGCACACTCTGAACAAGCAGGAGCATTAGAAATCAGTTCCCACTCACTCTTTTCTTCCCCTTAGCCAAAATGCTGGCTTGACAATTCCCCGTTAGACCAAGTGGCTCGGCAGGAGGAAATTGGCAATGCCCTCGCGCACGGCGTACTCGTAGCCGCAGTTGGCACAGACGAGCTTGCCCTCCATGATCTGCGTCTCCATGAGCAGGTTGTGCAGGTCCTTCAGCTTCTTCTCATCACTTTGTAGTTCCTCTACCGACGGCGCCTGGGGCGGTAGGGCTGGGAAGCCAAGCTGGAGAAAAGTTTTTAGTCTCTTTAAACTCAATAATATCACTTTTTTCCATTCCTATATTCGTGACGGTATATAGTGATAAAATAGGAACGCAAAAGAAAAGAAATAATATAATATATGAAAGAACATACCTCCGTGGCCGTCGTAGACAAGGCCGTCCAGTCGATGCGGGGCAGTAAATTGAGTAGGAGTTGAGCGTTCACCTCGAGATCGTCCTGCACCAGCTCTGCGTCTTTGGGATGAAGAGGATACGAATTCGAAGAGCTCTTGCACGCCTTGACCGCGCAGGTCAGGAAATTTAGACTAAGAACTTTCATCTTCGCAATAGAAGTAGAAGTTGAGGTTATGAGACGAGATAAGAATTTTCTAAAGTTCTTAGGGGTTTAGAAATTTTGCCCGGTGCAAATAAAATTTAACGGTTCATTTTTTTTTAAACAAGTCACACGTGATGGAGACAACAACAACAGCAACGAGGTCTAACACAACAATCACAAATATTCATAGTAAGATATCATATCGGTCAGATATGCCATATATTTCATTTGCAAGAGTAAATATCCACACGTCTAAGCCATCGTCTTCTCGTAAGCAATGTTGTCTCGGCTGTTTCTCCTCTTTGAGAGACGAATGTAGAAAGCGATTGCAGCGAGAATGACACCGAAAAGAAGAGCCTTTTGGAAAACGGACCATTCGGCAGAGAGAGCGGCTGTCTCGTCAACTACGGGCTGTTCCTGTTCGGTAGAGTGTCCCGAGGCCCATTCGGATTCTCCTTGATTACCTGGAAACCGGGGAATAAGACGCATCAGTAAGAAAACGGACGGAGGCTATAAAGGCGGGAACGAGTACGGGGGCTTTGTGTATGTGTGAGTGAGTGCTCTATAGCTCAACGTGGATACCTTCAGGCGGCACCTCGAGCTCTCCGCTCTTGGCAATCTTAACTTCCTTCTCTGGCTTGTCGCCGGGCTTGGTCTTGACGTTCTCAATCTTCTTGACAACGTCCATGCCCTCCAACACTTCTCCGAAAACAACGTGTCGGCCATCCAACCACCTAGTTTGCTGTTAGTTTAACTATTACAATTATTCTTAAATATGAACCGTTAAAAAGAAAGGGAGGACCTACGAGGTGACAACGGTGGTGATGAAGAACTGAGATCCGTTGGTGTCCTTGCCAGCGTTCGCCATGGAGAGAAGACCCTCCTTGGAGTGCTTTAGCTTGAAGTTCTCGTCGGGGAACTTCTCACCATAGACTGTAAAAAAAAACGGTTAGCACATTTTCTTTATCCTATCGAACAGTGCCGCTGGTACTTACTCGACTTGCCACCAGTGCCATCACCCTTGGTGAAGTCACCTCCCTGAATCATGAACTGCTTGATAACTCGGTGGAAAGTAGATCCCTCGTAACCGAAGCCCTTCTCACCAGTAGCAAGAGCTCGGAAGTTCTCGGCGGTCTTGGGCACGGTCTTGCCGTAGAGGCCCATCACAATTCGGCCCAGGGGCTCATCACCGTGCGTAATATCGAAGTAGACCTTGTGGGTGATCTTAGGTCCCTTGGTGGCGGCGGCCGTCTGGGAGAAGCAGATAACGCTTACACCCACCAGCAGCAGAGCGCTGGCGAGAAGTCGGCGGAGATTGAACATGGTGAATATAGAGATTGCCAAAACCAGTCAGGCAAATGGAAAGAAATCAATTGAAATGTGGTATTGGTAGATGCCTAGGGAGAAGTGGCACTATTTCAAAGACGAGAAATTGGGAAGAAGGATCGGAAAGGACAGAGAAGCTCAATTAAAAGGCGACGTTTCAGTGCTAGAGCTTGCCGTAACGTCTAGACCCCTGAACCACCGAAACGGAACACCCTAAAGGTCCAACCAACAAGCCTGTGGCGGTTGAATGCGGGGTCCCACTACGTTTTAGGTAGGTACCTAACGCTAAAAAAGAAAGAAAGTTATGGTTAGAATCCTATCAGCTTATCTAGCGAAGCAACGCGATCTTTAAGTCCCGCCAACGTTTCTTAAATTCACGATTAGCTAATACTAACATCAATTACCGACGGGATCTAAACCCAATTATGCGCAATTGATTAGAAGAAAGCCTTCGGTCGTCCTTGCTCGTCGCAAACTTGGAGGGGAATATCACGACCATATTTAGTAGAGGACCTTACTGAATTTGTTCAAGATGGTGAGTTTTTTCTTTTCTTTTCTTTTTGAAGCTGATTTTGGCTTTTCATCATGGAATAACTATAGACACTAACTAAAAATCCAGACGATCGTAATGGGAGTAAACTTCAACGAGAAGAAACTCGTCAGGGTAAGTCACCCAGCCGCCTTCACTACCCTATGATGCAAATAAAAAAAGAACTATCCTCCTGATAACGAGCCACTTTACAGAAAGCCCTGGAGAGTTTCTACGGCCTCGGCCCGCAGCTCGCGGCGCGCATCATGGCCAAATACACGATTCACCCTCTCGCCCGGCTCGGCACCGTGCCTCCCAAGACCATCACAGCCCTGACGGCCGAGCTGTCGACGATGACGCTCGAGAACGACGCGAGGAGGATTGTCCAGGACAACATCAAGCGGCTGCGAGACATGGGCACCATCCGGGGTCGTAGACACGCCATGGGTCTGCCCGTGCGCGGACAGCGGACGAGGACCCAGATCGAGACGGCAAAGAGACTCAATACACTCGAGAGAGGAGGAACGTACTCCAAGATCTAAGGGGAGAAGCCCAGTCGTATTCTTACGGGTGCTTCGCGTGGTAGCTGCGAAGATAGAGTGCGTTATAGATCTTAACCTCGATGGGGATGCTGGGAAAAGGCGTTAGTAAGAGGATTATGATACATTTCCCAATCGCCTTCTGGTAGGATCTCTTCCAACACATCAGTCTAGAGGGATTGTTCCCTTGTATATTTAAATGTAAATATCGCATTTCAAGAGGAATAAAAACTCCTTTTCAGGGGCGTCATATATGAGCCAAGCATTTTCATTTCTTAACTTTACGCCCTGTTTGACCCTATCGTGGAATGAAACTAAATACTGAAGTATATATCCAATATCAGTCAAATAAGGGCCATAGAGATGCAATAACTATATATGATGGGTAGTCAATGACGTAGTATAATCAGAAGATATATACGCTACTATACTCGGTCTAGATTGCAACCCCTTATTTATATTAGTTACTCCTTTATTCAAAACAAGCGAGATAAATCATCTTCCAATACTGGCTCTCCCTCTGCCTGCAATTTCGCAGCTACCTTTTCAACGTCACCCCAGACACGGAGTATATTTCCACCTACGACCTTGCTGGCATCTTCATCCGACACTCCTCGTCGGAGCAACTCCGCAACAAGGTCCGGATACTTGGATACGTCGGCTAGGCCCTCGGGAGTAGATGAGATGCCATCGAAGTCGCTTCCCAGGCCGACATGGTCGTACCCTATCAGATCGCCAATATAGGTGATGTGACTGACTACTTGAGCAAGAGTGCTATTGTCAGGGTAGAACTCGGGCACGCCGTTCTCAGCGCCCTTGTCAACACAGCTAATGAAATCGGGTGAAAAGTTCACTATGAGAGTTAGTACAAAGTCAAACTGTACGTCTAATTTGGGGAGGGGGGCAGGAGTATGTACCCATAACGATTGAGTTCTTCTCCTTTACGAGATGAAGTACGTCATCCGGGACGTTACGAGGGTGCGGGCAAATAGCGTAGGCGGAGCTGTGGCTAAACATAACAGGAGCTTTGCTACCTGCCCATTCCTTGCCGCCGCCGAGGACGTCTCTCATGGTGTCTGCACTGACATGAGATAGATCGACTAGCATGCCGATACGGTTCATCTCGTTGATTAGCTCTCTGCCCTTGGGTGAAACACCGTTCCACACTGGGGGAGCTTTGCGGAAGGGGTTCTCCCAGAGAGCCGCATCAGCGAATATGTTTCCGCAGTTATGCGTCAGCGTAGCATAACGGACACCCAACGCATAGAACCGCCGCAAGTTGGCAACTGAGTTACCAATTTGATGGAGACCCTCGATCCCCAGAGGCGAAATGAACTTGCCCTTCTTCCAAGCTGCTACCGCAGGCTTAGAGTCTACTGGAATACCAGAGAAGTCATTCGGATAAGCACTCTGGAGCCGGGTCATAAGATCAATTTGTTGTAGGGTCAGTTGGACACCTAATTATTGTTACCGTTAGCGAGAGAAGTCGGCAGGCGAAAGTTCCAATGAATACTAACTAGCGGCGTAGTTTTCATCCGAGTAGTCCGTGCCATTAGCAGGACATGGCGTGAAGACACTCCAGAAAGCACCTCCATTCTGTCCTTCCCTCAGCCTGGGTAGGTCGACGTGCATTGGGAGCCCACCCTCTTCAAACGGCTTCGTAAAGTTCTCATTGTAGATATGGTTATTGTACATAGCACGGATGAAGATAGCCAAGTCATTATGTCCATCTTGAAAGTAATTAGTTATTAATCCTCAGCAATTCAAGTAGTATAGACTTTGATCCGATTAGTTACCTATCAAAGGAGTTTTCGAAAGGATCTTCTCCACCCTCTGTTCAATAGACTTTGGACGGAAATGAGAAGCCGCTCCTGAACATGGAGAGCTCGGGTGGAGTAATGCGTATAAGATTAATGCGATAAAGAATATTGAGGCGATATTCGCATTCGGCTTCTTTGCGCGTGAAAGTCGAGAACGGACAGGAGTCGCGCTCTCGAGGTCAGGAGTTTTCTTCTCATTCATGATTATAAAATGGACTCTTCATTGGTCTTATTTACGCTCATGTGATGGATGAAGATGGAAAGGTTGGGATGTTGATAACAAGAAGATCCAAAACATACCTAGATGATAAAAGGTGGTCCATAGCTTGGTAAGCTACCTACCTAGGAGGTAATTACCATATCTTGGTTTCGACTATGCAATCGGAGCTATACTGTTACAGTCTAACACACACCTACATAACAACACTTATGTAACATATGCAAGTTTTATCCTCATGGTCTAATATCTAAGATAAATATCTAACGGAAGTCGGCAACTTGCGATAACATCGTCAACTCGCAACTCGGCACGAGTTTGAAGGTGTTAGTTAGTGGCTTAGTTCTAAATCATGAGAATGATTCGTTGTTCTAATCAGCTGGCGAACTATAACATCTAGCATACTTCGATATATCATGCACCTAATCTAATCTATCAAATGTATGTTCCTGACCGCCTCATGCATCGTGCCAAGTATCTAAGTATACTTAATTACAGAGTACGAAGTTGTTAATTATAGAGATCATCCAGAGGCCTCTCATGACCTTGGTTGCTGACGGGCCTCCGTAGGGCTCGACAGGGCCGATGCCCGAAAAGATCAGATGAAACGACTTGCTACAGGGTCGTCTCTACTTGCTTTACGTACTTGCCTTTAGTGGCTTCAGCTAGCCCAATATGGTACTTGAGCGACGCTGTAACAAGTCTGGTAGCCTATTTATTTTCAGCCCACACAATCCACAGACATAGCACATACATACCAACCTAAGGTAGCTCATACGTGTTGGAGGTACATGTAGCTTATTACCTAAGGTACCTACCATAATGTAGCCCATAGCCCATTGAAATATACAGAATACGTAATGCATTGTCTATAAGGTTGAACGGTACATACCTTACATTACCTCTTACTTGACGCAGGTGCTCTCACAGCGGCAGGCACGCCGAGCAAGCAGCAGCAAGCAAGCAAGCAGGGCCACAAACAAAAAGGAAGCCCCCCGTTGCTCCAGAAAAAAAAAAATACCCCCTTGGGTCCTTTGGGGGGGTCTGCAGGTCCATCCTTGAACCAATGAATTTTTGACCTTCACACGTTTTTCGTGTCCGAGCTTCATCTAAAGTGCTCTATTGGCGAGGAATTCGTTAAAAAGAGGCTGAGACAGAATTAGATGGAGCCATTCTACATTCTGTGTCCTGTCGCCCATTCTTTCTGTACATTTCGCATCTGATCTTGTTGGCTTCGTAGCACATCAACAAGGAAACCACATAGCATCGCATCCCTCTCTTCCATTCTTCTCCTCATTTTTTTTCCCTTCTGTAATAGTGACACGACTTCCCGTTTTGTGATACCCGCCGCCGACGTTCTCGACATCTTTAACTTTCTTTGCCGCCACCCGCCATCTTTGATTCTTTTACTGGTTCCCTTGTTACCACCCGCTCGGGGATCGCATTAGCCAGCCAACTCTGCGTTTGCGCCTTATTGCGTCTTTCACCCTCGAAGCTAGACAACTACTATCCCCCCCGGATTTGAGTCAGTATTGGTAACACCGAAGCACCTACGATAAACCCATATTTTTGGAGGGCTGCGTCATCACCATGCCGGGGTTCGCAGATTCTTTCTGGTCGACAGACTATGCCGCAGGTGAGCGCGAAACAACCTACGCAAGTTGTACCTTATATCATGAAAACTCACAATTCTTAAGGCTTGGGCGTCCTGTTCACCAAGCTCCAGCAAGGAGTTGAGGAAAACAAGCAGGTCTTGACAATCGCTCGAATGCGAGCCGAAGCCGAAGAAGTTTACGGCCAAAAACTTGGGGATATTGCGCCTGCAGCCGACAAGATCACCGGTGGCTTTTCGCGTGACGACGGCGCAAGTGTGCGGAAAGTACGAACCACATCTTTCTTTTTATCCTATACGGGGAATACCCTGGCTAACATTTATTCCCCTACTTTCAGGCCTACGATGGAGTCCGAACCGAGATGGAGGATGCCTCAAAAAACCACAAGAAGATCGCACAGAGTATTCGAGATCTCGTCGTAAACCCTTTTTCGAGATGGTGCGACGCCCATGAATCCCGCATTCAAGATTCCCAGGATGACTTGCAGGCTCGTATAAAAGCCCACGATCGCCAAGCTGAGGCGGTCAAGAAGCTACGAAGTAACTACTTTAATAAATGTCGTCTGGTCGAAGACATTGAGGAGGAAAACAAGTTGGCTTTCCAGGATCCAGAAACGAGTCCCAAGCAGAATCAGAACATACCCGAGATCAAAGTATCGCCCAATGAAAAGGAAGATGAAGAAGATGACCAGATATATGAGATTGGTGATGAGACATACCAGACGGAGCAGGTCAAGAAGATACTATCTCATATGTTAAACACCATAAAGATGGGCGAGACCAAAGTACCTATCCTGGGAACATATCTCAACACTTCGTCCGGTTCCGATATAGTCGAGTACATGCAACGGCATATGGGATCGTCCAGTGTTAGCTACGCCGAACGGATTGGACAAGATTTGGTGTCGAATGGCTTCCTTCGTCTGGTTGGTAACGTTGGAAATAACTTTGCGAATAGCTCGAAATTGTTCTATCAGTGGCGACCGAAGGCATTTCAACTAGCAGGAGTTCCGGAGAAGAAGGCGACTTTCGGAAGGACGTTTTCCTTGCCTTCGAACCCCGAGGGCGGGTCCGATTCTCCTGTCGTGGGTGCTGTTAGCGAATACTTATCGGGTTGGAATGTGCTTGGTAGCCAATACCCTAACGAGACTCCTCCGGAACGCATGCGTCGCGAAGCCAGAGAGGCCGACGAGAAGTACAAGGCCGGCGTTCGGAAGCTTGACGAAATGCGTTGTGAGCTGGAGGAGGCCATCTTCGGCCATTTAAGATTCCTCGAGCGTTGCGAGCTGGACAGGCTAAAGGCCATCAAGACGGTTATTCTTGATTTCTCGGGCGCTATTGGAAATGTCATCCCCAGCTTACAGTCTACAGTGGATCACATGATTCTATACCAGGAGACGGTTCAGCCCATGGGAGACTTACGATACTTGTTGGAGAATTACAGGACAGGCCGTTTTGCACCTCGAGTTGTTACGTACGAAAACTACTATAACAAGGTTGATGAGCAGACATTCGGCGTGGATTTAGAGGCTAGGGCCAGGGCGGATAAGAAGCGTGTTCCTATTATCATCACGACGCTGCTAACGTACCTGGATAACCACTACCCGGATCTTGAAGGAGACGAAGCACGACGTGGAGTCTGGCTTACGGATGTTCAGCTCCCACAAGTTCATAAGCTGCGTAACAAAATTAATAATGGCAAGCCCTTTACCGCCGAAGATCTCTCGGAATTCGATGTACCCACCGTCGCCCATCTACTGAAACTCTACCTCTTGGAGCTTCCAGGTAAGTCTATTATTGTTATTTTTTCTAGACGCAAATAGCGACACAGCAAGACTGACAAGGGAAATTTAGATTCACTGGTATCCTCTCATGTATATGAGATCATCAGGACTATCTACCAAACGCCGGCATCAGAGACTACTGATGAAGGACGTATCGCTGTTTTGCAGCAGACTCTCTCACAGTTACGACTCACGAATATCGCTACACTTGACGCATGTATGAACCACTTTACGAGACTAATAGACCTAACGTCGGCGGATGAGCAATACATACACGACCTTGCAACATCATTAGCCCCTTGCATCTTGCGGCCACGGACTGAGACTTCGTTAACAATGGAGGAGAAACACGCATACCGCTTGGTCCGCGATCTGTTTGCGCACAAAGACGCTATTTTCAGCGAGCTGAAACGTATGTCGAGCCTCACGCACTCGGGATCGGTTAACAATAACCGGCCCCGAGCTATCAGCACGGATGAGAGCAATAGGAGAGCCCATATGGAAGAGAGGCAACGGGCTTTGCTGGAGAAGGCAGGCCCACGCGGGCGCGCCACTAGTCCAGCACCAGGACCCCGCCATCGACGTGACAAGAGCGCGGGTGGACCGGAGACCCGGTTTCCCATTGCTAGCCCGACCGCCGCTAACGAACGCCACCGGAGCAGCCTTGGCAGCCTTGGTACTGTGAAGAGATCCAGTCTGGAGGTCCCCGATGGAACAGCACCGCCGCCGGCGGAGGTCAACGGAGGGGCTAATGGGGACTCTCCCAAGACGGACAACGAGCACATTGTCTCTAAGCGGGACAGCCTCAGCCGAAGCAGCGCTAGGTTCGTTAGTGGCCGTAGAGTCACGACCTCGTCGGTGACAGGATCCGGGAGCACACCATCTACGCCCGTAAGCAAGGCGACAGATAGTGGCACTCCGATCCACGACCGTGGTGTGCAACTCGTTGACGCACCGATGGATGACTAGTAACGCGTGGACCGCCCGCAGGCTCGGGGTTACGTGAGCTGGCACCAGAGACCAGAAGCTTGATGCCTTGACGTGTAATTGGCCGAATGTTGTTGCAACAGAGAGAAAGGGTACACTTCCTCGCATTAAGGGGGAAAGGGGAGGGAGGAACTTAAACGAATGGACTTATCGGCGGAGCCGCCTAGCCTTACGTATAATGTAAAATGTCCCTATACGATTGTTATTTGCTCTTGTTTAACCGTTCTCAATGTTTTGTACCACGTATCACTTCTACCCATCCGCCCTTTTCTTTCCCCCTTAAGTCAACGTGTTTTCTATGTTGACTTTTTTTTTTTTCCCTGCTAAGAACGCAAACAAAAATTTGGAGGGTGGATAGGCAAAAGCAAGCAGGGAAGTAAGCGAATGAGAGAAAAAGGGCATGGGGAGGCGGAGTGCTTGCTCTCGTACGTCTTGTACGTTTGATTATGACATACCTTACGTAGTTCGCGTTGAATTGAAATCTTAAAATGATTACCTGGTTATATATATATATATATTGTATTTACTGTGCTTGGTGTTTGGATATAGATGAAAGGGGCGATGTAAAAAGGTATTATGAAGTATTAAAATAATATAGCGATGCTTGTGATGATATCTTGTCTATATATACCTAGGTCGTATGAATATCTAATTTACTATTCATACTACTTGCTTGCATGCTTGCTTGCTTTCTTAGTCTTGATATTTACTTATGCACTCATTACCACCCTCTTCCCGTGCATCATCTTTCACGCCGCACCCGCGTCCTCAAACTCCACTGGCCTAGCTTTCTTCTTCTTCTTCGGCTTAGTCTTTACTACATCTTCATCGGCAGCAGCAGTAGCAGGTCCAGCTCCACCTCCTTCATCTATAGCCGGGGCCTTCTTCTTTTTCTTCTTGACCTTGACTTCGCCGTCGGGATCCGTCTCCGCCGTCGAGGCCTTGGGCTTCTTGGTTTTCTTCTTCTTGACGACGGTGCCAGCGGCGTCGACCCCCTGAGCGACTTGTATGCGCTCGTTCGCGCGCTGCATTTCGAGGCGCAGGCGCTCTACTTCCTTCATGGCCTGCGCCATCTCGGCCTCTTCACGCTGCTGGGCTTCGGGATCGTATGGCTGGCCGGCCGGATTGTCTTCGAGGCTCAGCGCGCTGATACTAGTTGAGTCGACGCCGAGCAGCGATTGCTTCATCTTCTTGCCGCCGGCCCGGACCTTGGCCGCCTCCGAACTATTCTCTGAGTCGTAGTTCTTTGGCGTGCTTAACCCGCTGCCAGCTAGGTTTTCGTCTGCGGCAACAACGATCTTCTGCCGCGGTGGGCGGCGAGCTGGCTTAGAGGCTGTAGGTTGAGAGTGGGTGATGCCTGCGCTAAGTTTATCGAGGTCGAGTTCCATGATGGGGATCGAGTCAACATCTAGGTCGGGACCATTCGAGTTCTGAAGGATATTATGTATAGGCGTTGACGATCTCTGGATGGAATTACTTTCCCCAATATAGAATGGATCATCACGATTCCTCTCCAATCGTTCCGCCTTCCTTTTAGCCAATATGTCTGCGTCTAAGTAGCTCTCCTCAGTGGGCTGCTGGTAAGAACTCGTGATATCTTCACGAGTATCTAGTAGCTTGTTAATGGCTGGCTCGGAAGCTATACTTGTTGCCGGCGGTCTTTGGTAGTAATAGCTCTCAAATTCATCCGACTCATCGACTGGTATCGATATTGAGTCGGCAGATGCAAGTAGGAAGTTGAGGTTGGGATTTATGGGTTCGTCTAGGTCTAACCCTTCTGGAAGGGGAACATTCTTTTGAGCTGTCTGGGCAACTGAATTCAGCTCCCAGCCAGCGAAAAGGGATGGTATTGCTTGTGTGAGTAGCAAAGGGGGATCTTGATGGACGGTTTCCGTCGAAGCTTCCTGACTAGACGCTGCCTCCGCTGTAAGTTTCAGCAGTTCTATAAATTCTACTGCTCGTTCTTGAACCTCTAGGTTTGGATGTTGTACTAGAGCCTCGAAGGAATGAATTATGCGAGCCATCAGCAGCGATATCTTGGATTTGCGCTCAGGCGTCCAGGGAGTTAATTGGTCTCCGGCAACCAACGAGAAAATTTTCATGGCCGCCTGTAGGCAAGCCGCAAGAGACTCTGGCGGTGAAGTCTTTTGGGTTACTTGTAACAGAAGCCCGAGGACATCCTCAGGGTTAGATAATTCTGAACAAAATTCACCGAGTATCCAAGCAGCTGGTTTTAAGGTTCCCGAAACAACGGACTGTCCGATCCTTGCTTCGCTGTTTAGTTGATATATGATCGCCTCCGCGGCGTGGACACATGCAGGACGAAGGGCCTGAACTTTGACGGTAATATTCCGCAGTTCATTCCCGATTCTCTCGGAAATATCGCCCCCACTCGACCTCCCAGACGTAGAAAGGGTGTCCATATCGTTGCTGGGTCGTGGTAGTGGAGCAGTCCGGACAAGCTGCGTCAGTATATCAATATACCACTCAAAATCCGTTAGGTGGCCGTAATTGCTTTGAGAACACATATTTAGTATTCTGTTGATCACATCGATTTTGTAGTCATCTGGAAGCGGCGGGGATTGATCCCTTGATTTTGGAGCGGAATCGATTGTCTTCTCTAAGTCTTCGTCGTCTGAATCCCCGGAGCCCGATCCTGAATTATTCGTAGCCCTGCGATCTCCTGAAGACAACTTGAGTTGTCTCATAAGACGGCTTACAATAGACACGAGATTGTCACCACCGACCATACCTTGTACCAGGTCTAGCGCTTTGATACGGATAGAAATATCGGCACTGTCTATGCACTCTAGAATGACGTCTTCCTGCTGAGCTACGAGCCAAGGATGGGTCAAAACGATTTGATTGAAAGCGAGTAGCGCCACATATTTCACTGAATCAACCAAAATCAGTAAATCAAGTCGAAAGGGGGGGGGGGGGGGTAAGGAGTAAGCTCACAATTCGGATCGCCGTCCACCATAATCATTCCCCGAAGTTTATTAACGCAAAGTGAGGCAATCTCCTCTCTTCCGTCCGCATCTTCACCACTTCCAAGGATCCCTCCCTGGATAATTCCGCTTATGCATTCATATAATAGAGACATCGCTGGTGTTGTCTGGATGATCTCTGTCAGAGGCGGTAACAGTTTGCGAACAAGCCTCGGCTCGAGGGGTGTTAATGTAGCAAACTAATCTGAGATTAGCTGAGATTCAGGTATGGCCAAAAATCAATATTGCACCCACCAGCTTAATCAGTTTTATTGCCATCCAGTTGTTGCCGCTATCGACCAATAATTCAAACAGCCGGGGTGCGAGAGGAAGGAAATCGTGGGGTCGCCGCCATCCCAGTTCGCATATAACATTGACAATTGCAGCTGTTACACTGGGGTCTTCGGTTCTATCCATAAGCCTCTCCTTTATTTTTGGCCAGGCAGCCCGCAGGGTTTCGGGATAAACCAGGGCAAGCCTGTATAAGGTAACAATTGTCTTCTTGCGAATCGCAGGGTGAGTGTGGCTAAGCCGAGGGAGGAGATCAGATAAGACGGAGAGAGCGAGTGACGGCGTGATAACATGGGGGAGAGTGATAATCGGAAGGGCGATGGTGGTGGTCGATGCCGCTGTCAAATCCTGGAAAACAAGTTCAGTATATTTGTCTCGTTTCGTATTGGAAAACGGAGTCTTATACCTTCTTGAGGAGATTTGTTGCCAGCATAAGGACCTCGGTGTCAGGACGGAAGCTCTGGATAGCAGCAAGATATCCGACTCGCTTCTGGTGGTATTTGGGAGAAGCCATAACCTCAAGTACATTAAAAGATGCCCATGACATATCGTGACCGAACATTTCCAAGTAGACCAGTTTTAACAAGGCGGTCGCCTTGAGATCTATAGTAAGAAGGCGCGGGTCAGCTATTTTCTGAGTTGTATTGCCGACAGGAGGCAGCTAACCTAGGTCCTGGCTTCGAATCTCGGAGCGACATTCTTTCAGGCAATTTTGCATATACTCCTTCTCATTTCCTTTATGGTTCCTCAGACCTCTAATGAGGTCGTACAATGATTTTTCGAACCTATTATGAGACTGTCAACGGGACTCTGATTCGCGGGAGGCCATGAGGCTGGGAGTCGGGCTGCGTACATAGTTGTCAATAATATCGGAACGGTGATCAACTATGAGTTAAGGACTGCGAACTCAGTGTGTGCCTTAGACCACTAATCATCTTGACAGCGCGACAATAGCTGTACGATATAGAGGCGTGGCAGTAGACCCTTTCATCTAGGAGGTCGTGTTTGGTGGATAGCTATTCTGTGATTCGCAAGACATTGTGTTAATATTGTGTTAGTAGGTATCAATGTTGATACAAGCAAGTATCAATGAAATGTGCCCCACGGCCAGTCACAGCACGAACGCACGTCAGCGGACTAGGTAAGTTTAGGTACTAAGGTACCTGGCCTTAGCAACTGTACTTGCCCAGTAACGCTAAAGTCAAAGATCAAATTTGATAAAGTCAAAGGCCATCCACTTTTTTTGTATCGATAACATTTGGACAGCCATACATATTAATTTCTATGGGAATTCGTCCGCTTCCTAACACGTACAGAGCTTTTAAAGGTTTTAACAGTAGTTTTAGCAGCGTAAGGCTATTTAAGAATGAAGCTATTCCGACTAAAATATCACTTTCAAAAAAAAAAAAAAAAATTAAAAAAAAAGAGCTTAATTCAATTCAATTGAAAATAAGCTAACAATATATAAGATCTAATGCTGGCCTATATATATATATATATATATATATATTTTTTTTCGTTCAATTCAATTGATTGTTCTTAAGATGCGACCGGGCAAGGTATTTTTTGGGATGTTAAGGGGTGGACAAGCACTCATAGAAATTAATATGTATGGCTGTCCAAGTGTTATCGATACAGAAAAAGTGGATGGCCTTTGACTTTATCAAATTTGATCTTTGACTTTAGCGTTACTGGTACTTGCCAAACTAGACCTGAGGCGGTGGAAATTCGAGACGGCTGAGCGTAACTTCCGGCCCGTGCGCCACAATTTGGCACTAAATACCTGTAAGGACGAGCCATGGGTAAGGTACGGAGCTGAAGCTGTAACCATCATACCTTCCATACCTTCCATACCTCACCTCTTTATTGACTTATATTATCACCAACTCAAATACTTAGCCCTCTTCCATTTTAACTCGTGTCTTTGACGTGCGCCATCTCAGTCAAACCGCATTGGGAATCAAATATTGACAACAGGACAAGAGTGTAATATATAAAGATCCAAACCCTCTAAAGTCAACATGTCCTCTTCCCTTCTTCATCCACCCAGCCACTTACCCCCAGCTGTGGCCTTAAAGCATTCCCAACAAGCTCCGGTTATACTTAAGAAGTCACCAGGTGCCGTTTCAACCTCTATTTTCCAGTCCCTAATTTCAGCTCCCGAAACACCTGAATTATGGACTACATATGAAAATCTATTGTTATCATGCCTTCGGACTGGTGATGACGAGTCAGCCCACCAATGCCTAGGAAGACTTGTGAACAGATTCGGCAATGACAACGAACGCATCATGGCATTGAAAGGCCTTCTTAAGGAAGCTGATGCCGATGATACTGCTACTTTGAATGTCATTTTGAAAGAATATGAACAAATCTTACAAGACAACCCAACCAACATCGTAAGCTCTCATCTCCCCTAATTAAGTATACTGGATACTAATATCGCTTGTCAAGCCCATATTAAAGCGTCGGGTAGCCTTGCTGCGATCCATGGGAAAGATTTCCGAGGCTGTCAGTGCTCTGATATCGTTTCTTGATATCTCCCCTACGGACGCAGAGGCATGGGCTGAACTTGCCGACCTCTATTTCTCACAAGGGCTATACTCTCAAGCCATTTTTGCACTTGAGGAAGTTCTTGTGCTACAGCCAAACGCTTGGAATGTTCGTTCCCATACTTATTTGCCTTGAGTTTGCCCGTGCTAATTTAGGCTATACTAGGTGCACGCTCGTCTGGGTGAAGTATTGTTCGTTGCCGCAAAGTCATCAGACAACCCGGGCCAATGGGCTGAAGCTCTAAAACGCTTCGGCCGAAGTATTGAGCTCTGTGATGACTATTTACGGGGCTATTATGGTCTGAAATTGGTATAAATTCCCTTGTTCCGCCATAGACGGGACGTTAACTGATTTGAATACAGACTACGAAGGAACTTCTGAGTGACCCTTCCAAGTTAACACCAAGCCGGGCAACTTCCGACGGTTTTGCTCTACCTGATGTGGTTACACTTGGCAAACTTGATGAGCTGGCTACCGAGAAACTTGCAGAGATAGTCCGACGCAATTCGGCTGGAGAAAAGGGTTGGCAAGGCTACGACAAGGCTGAGGTCAAGGCGGCCAAAGAACTGCTTGAGGGTGATACAGCTGCGATTACCAGATGAGAAGCCACCGTGATATTTTAAGCATTACACTGGGGATTTGAGTAGTTCCACGACGACGTTCGCCTTAGCCTTATTTGCATAGCCGGGTTTCTTGCAGAAGCGCAAGTCATTGAGTGACGAATAGGGAGAAACCCCATTTGGCATGTGCAGAAGGGGGAGAGTTGCTAATTGGCGCCCTAGGTGGATTTCGTATGAAGCGGTGGGACTTGGGCAGGCAGACGTGTCCACTAGTCTGGGTAATACTGGGTAATGCCAGTTTGGCCAACAAGTACCTTGCCGGGCGATTGTTCCTACAGTACGAGTAGCACGTGGCTCCAGTCGCGCAATCTTGGTTTGTCGTTGAATCAGAAAGACGGCGTTACAATCGAATGACTAGGAATTCATCAAATGGCTCGCATTTCTAGTGCCTCACTACTCGGCATGTATATATGTCTGGATGCACTGTAACCATATAGGCATCATATTATGATATTTGGGCAGCAAAACGCCACATCGTCGGGCAGCGTCTGGCCAAAAACTAATCCGAGTTCCACAGTTAGAGACATCTTAGACGGGTCCAGCCGCAGACAACTTTCTCCATTCATCCTCCCCTTCCGCATTGGTCACGGTAAGGTTGCCATTCCTGACGCTCCTCATTCAGGATTGGTCCTCTCAACAGCTTAGGTGATGAACATGTCTTGAGCAAACTCGCGATTTGAACGTCGATCTACGCGAATGTTAGAGTAGCAAATAATGCCCCGACTCCATACTTCCGAATCTAGCCATGCATCTACTAATAACAGGTCACTTACGACACCACGTATTATGACTTCGGGAGACTAGATAATACTAGGTCCGTCAAGACCTATCTGCGAGTGAAAGGTCTTATTAGTAGAGACGGGCAGCCACCATCTGAGTTCTCTGCTTGAAATCTGAAGTCTATTATAAGATGGCACAGAAAGGAACATTTCCCATTTCCCGTTTCCATCTTACAGGGGAAGACGCCAGTCTTGTTCAACCTCCGGAATTGAGATCTCTAAACTCGTCACAATGCTCTCCAGTGACCGATTGGCTCGCGATTCAACTTGGAAAACCCGTCGGACATGTGTTGCACTGGCAGCGTAAAGTACAGAGAATGCAGCAAGCAGTCTATCAAGCTTAATTCTTGGAAGAAAATGCCCAGTTATTGCCGCAACATTCGGCGCAAACTGCTTCGGCTAAGCTCCGGCGTGAACCCGATATGAAGACTTATAAGACTTACAGGACTGTCCATACTACTATACCGCAAATATAAAGACGAATAGTCTGACAGCTGGCGATTAAGGATTCGGGCCAAAGACCATATAGCAGAAGACGAATTTGCAAAAGTAAAGGACACCAATCATGATTGTACTGTCGTGTTCGGTGTAAGTCGATGGATCTCGATCATTGGTGGTCTGCGGAGTATGCATCGGCCCCAGCAGCGCAAGCGGTGTGGGCCAGACGTCCTGCTGCGTATGCGTGGACGGAATATGTACTGGAATATGTAGGAGGTATGTATGTATGGTAATTCTTCTGCCCTCAGCCTACCTTTACTCGGCCCCTCCTCACCCTCTCCAATTGTTCACCCTTCCTTCTAGACTATTTATTTGTACACAGTACGGATTTATTATTAATAAACAAATATCAATAAACAATCATCAGAACCTACCATTACTTTAATGCTACCAGATCCAAATTTGACCCCCGGTAACATTTACAAGTTTTTAAAAGATACCACCATTATTCCGACTGACTTCTACCCATAACGTTATTCTTTTTTTTTCTTCTCTGCCACATGATATTATAACATACGTCCGGATAAGACCGAAGTCCATCGCACGAAAACAACCGAAAAGAGACAAGAGAAACTCGACTTCATCAGTGCATACCGCAACTCAACTCCAACTCAAGAGCTAATGTACGTTAATTATTTTGCATTCTTCGCAGGTACATACACATTAGCACTATTTCCCTTCTACATAAGTGCTAAGGTGGTGTCTTTCATCTTCCACCACCAGCATGTCCCGGGCTAAGCTAGTGCTGATGACCCCCTGCGAAGGAGGGATCTACAATACGTCTGGGATGAAGATTCTAGAGCACTTGAGGCCTACATGTACGCCGTAGTACGGGTACGTGTTTTATGTGTATAGTACACTCTACACACTCTATATGTGTGTATATATGTGTGTGTAGGTGAATGCAAATGTAGTATGGTCCCAGGTCTACTATTTAATTTTTGGCCCCTCTCTCTATCTGGGCTGTGTCACCCGTCACTCGTTTTCACCCCCCCGTCCACCGCTTTGCGATTTTGCTTGGCCCCTCGCTGACGACGGGATCGTGGGCTCTACTATTTAGTGCCACTAGGTATTATAAGTTCCGGGCATCCTCCCTGTTCCCTGCTCCCTCTCATCCTTCTCGACGCACCGTAAATACAAAAAAAAAAACACTGCGGTCAGTCGTACTTGGATCTGCACACTCGATATTTCGAAAGTGCTGACCGCAGATTTGCGTTTTAGCCCTTCGAGGCCGAGACGATATAATACGTCTCTTTCTCTCTATATATTTTACTTAACGCCGGCGACTTTAAAAGTGCTCCGTCGCATTCCAGGTCACGACTTACACCCAAAGTTGTACCTTCCCACGGGTACCGACCGATAACAACCGAGAGCCGGAGTTGCTTGGTTTCCTAAGTAGGGTAAGTGTGTCTCGCACATCTCGCACATTCCATATTCATTACCCCCCGTGCCTTCCAAGGTCCCTATCGAAAAGTATAGCCTATACACATACCTGTTTCATTAGTGTAAAGGGCGAGGTTGAATTTGAACTGCTTTAAACTGCTTTGCTGCATAAAGTCTTTTCCTGAGCCGAGTTTCAATTCACCTGGGGCTTTTTCCATCTCACCCCGCTTGAATTGGCGCCACTTGCAATTCCGCACCTTTTTTTTGCCAACGAACGGAAACCCAATTCGATATCCCTTTGCGCCCAACTGAGCCAGTCTTATTGGAAGACCGGGATTCCCCCGACAATTTTTAACATTCGCACCGCTTCACTTATCACGAGAGACTTTGTCTACAAAAAGCCATCCAAATTCCTCAATCAAATTCATATTTTGGATTGCTCCGCAAGACAAGCATACGTACAGTACACACACGCCTGCTTACGCTCACATTCACTGTGCGATCAGCATTCATTAAAAAGTGAAAAAAAAGAAAAAATAGAGAAAAAAATAATAATAATAAGCCACAGAACGACGGTGGACTAAAATTGCTAACGCTATCATCAGAAACTCTGGTTAGTCTGCACTATTGCTCCTTATCACTTTGTGGTTCAGATCTCCACATACCTACGGCGACGCCCAGTTCAGAGAGCTGAGCTATAAATCAATTCAAACTCGCTCCTCGAGGTTAGCAATATCGGCCACCCGCCTAATCGCTAACTTCCCTTTGCTCCGACTTTCTCAGATCGTCGAGGGTGAGGGGTATTCTAGACGTCAAACTATCACCAATGTCGTAAGTAGAGATAGTTTATTACTTCATCAACTCGCCATTGACCTGTTCATTTAAGTCGAAGATTCAACGCACGCAATCTACGCCACAGCGGTCCCATCTCAGACGAACCTAGCTACTCAGAAGAGGAGGATTCAAGACGTAGTGGTGGATCATACAGTCACGGACGAGAGCAATCCGACGAGGAATCTTACGAGAGTGAAGAAGACGAAGAAGAGTACGAGGACGACGATATTGATCCCGAAGATTCAGCTTCTACTGGTCCCTCTGCCCGTCATCACCCAGACCCTCGTCATCGCGCACCATCCCGTGCTCCGTCTCGCACTCCATCTGGACAGCAGCATAGAAGCGTAGCACATAGAGTGCCTTCTCAGTACGATTACGATTATCGGCACGCGCCGAACCCCTCTACCAGTCTGGATTCAGATTACGATTACTACGGCCGTGGTGCCGTCTACCCACCGCCGGCCGGGGGAAACCAGTACTATGCCGGTGGCCGTGGTGGGTATCCCCAGAGCCACGTTGGCGGCTATGCACCCCCCTATGGTGGAAATGGGCAGGTAGTGCCGTACGGCCCAGGTGCCCATTATCAGAATCCGTTCGCCCCGATGAACGGAAATTCTGGTAACTATTTTAATAATGAGCATAGGTGGCCTGGTGGCAATGAGATGATGCCATTCGGCGGTGGTGGGGCTCAAAATTACTTCGGCGGTCAACCGTATCCTATGCCCCACGGTATGGCACAGTACCAGTGGTCCCCTCCTCCGCCTCCACCAACGGATATTGGTGGCCCATCTCGAACACCCGCTCCGGCCCCGGCTCCGGCTCCTGAACCTCCAAAAGAGGACCCCGAGAAGGAAGCCATGAAAAAGAAACTGGCCGAGATAGAGGCCGAGCAGAAGAGGAAAGAAGAAGAGGCAAAGCAGAAGGAGCTTGAGAACCAAATTAGGTTGGAGGCAGAGCTGGCATTCCAGCGTAAGATGGAGCAGATGAAGAGGGACGAGGAGATTCGTGCCGAGGAAAGGAGAATTGCATTGGAGAAATTGACCAAAGATATCGAAGATGCAAAGAGGGCGGCCGAGAAAGCTGAGGCAGAGCGTGCCCGCAAGGAAGCAGAAGCCATTGAACGGGCTGAGCGAAACGCGCGCGACAGATTAGAAGCCGAACAAAAGGCTGAAGCTGAGAGGAAGAGGAAAGAAGCTGAGGCTGCCGCCATCGCCGAGGCTGCCCTTCAAGCTAAGCTACAGGCTGCTATTCGCGCTGAAGCCGAGGCAAGAGAAGCAGCAGCCAAGAGAGCTGCAGAAGAGGCTGCACAAAGGAAGAAATTTGAAGAGGAGGCCAAGGCGAAAGCAGAGCTGGAGGCCCGCAAAAAGATAGAAGCTGAAGAGGCGGCTAGGGCCGCTGCCGCTGCAAAGGCTGCAGAAGAAGCTGCGCAAAGAAAGAAATTTGAAGAAGAGGCTAGAGCAAAGGCTGAGTTAGAAGCTCGCTTGAAGTTGGAAGCCGAGGAAGCAGCGAGGGCCGCGGCAGCGAAGGCGGCGGCAGAAGAGGCAGCAAGGCAGAAAAAAATAGAAGAAGAGGCTAAAATCAAGGCCGAGCTGGAGGCTCGTAAAAAGATAGAAGACGAAAAGGCAGCGGCGGAAGCAGCCAAACTTGCTGAAGAAGCTAAGAAGAAGGAGGAAGAGGCACTCAAGAAAAAACTTTTAGAAGAGGCCAAGCTCAAGGCTGAAGAGGCGAGTAAAAAGAGCCTTGGTAAGGACAAGGCGCCTATTCGTTTCAAGGACGCTGTGGGAAGAAAATTCAGCTTCCCTTACCATCTATGCCAGACCTGGCAGGTATGTAAACGACTTCCTACTCCTTCTCGAGATACATATACTAATTCATTCTATCTAGGGCATGGAAGAGCTCATCAAGCAGGCCTTTCTTCACGTTGATGTCATTGGCCCTCATGTACAAGCTGGGCACTATGACCTTATTGGACCAAACGGTGAGATAATTCTCCCCCAAGTATGGGAGAAGGTAATTGAGCCTGATTGGGCGGTTACAATGCATATGTGGCCTATGGATCGACCGGCTATGCCTCAAGGAGGAGCTGTGAGAGGCATACCTGGCAGGCCAGGAGGCGTCCATATGGCCGGTGGCCCGTTCCCGCCGCAAGGTGTTAGGCCGCCAAGTCAGCCACGCCCGGTCGGTGGCAACCCTCCACCTCCGCCGATGAATCCTGTAATGAACCCGGGTATCCACGGCCATATGGGGGGACAAATGCCGTTTGGCGGGCGTCCTGCCGGGGGTCCCGGTGGAGCGATGCCTCCAAGCATCATTCAAGTTAATAAGCCACCTTCTAGTAAGAAGGCGCCCAAGAAAGTCCAGAGCGGCGTGCTTGGGTGGATAGGTGGCGGGACTCCGAAGACCACCAAAAGCAAGAGGTCAGTCGCCGCATCTGTTATGTTTTTCGTTACATGAACTCACTGCTGAACCTGTAGTAGTAAAACTAGGCGATAAGTTGTAATCCATTCACACATGCTTTGGAGATATCTGAACGACCCGATCCGGGCAACTTTCGAATTCCACTCAGTCGCGTGCCTTTCACAACAGAGCAAGAGCCCTGAATTTTTTTAGTCCTATCACCGATTTCTTTTTCGAGGAGTTCTGCGACGGTCTCCAGTAACAGATTCTGCATTATACCCCGGCTCGAGACGACGTCATTTTTTAAAGCGGCATTTTTCGCGGGCTTTTTCCTTCGAGCACCTATTGCGGACGAAGTAATACCTATTACCAACGGGGAACCAAGATTTCTTGATGATGGTTTTGGATGCCGGTAGACCTGTATCATTTCTTACCACTACCGCGTGTTTACATCTAGGACTATATTTTATTCTATTTCATCTATCTTTTTTCACATGAGGTAACGATGTCTCATACGCTAAGAATGACGAAATGTATGAGGAGGAAAAGGCAAGTACATGGACGTTATTTTTTGAAGACGGCGAGCATTTTTTACACCCCCTTTTTTTTGAGACGTGTTTTTGAGAGAGACTATATTCTTGGATGGCGTCGCGGACGAGGGATCGGGGGAAGACCAAGACACATCCGAACTGATCTGTTACATATTTACCCTTAGGAGTTACTATAGGTCTTTTTTTTTGAATTGATTTTGAGAAATGTATTTATTCTTGAGACTCGTTTTTGGTGGACGTGAAGATTCGTCATGATGATACATATATATATATACATCCTCTATCTTCTAATTCTAAGATAGTGTACATAGATAGACAAAGTCTATACAAACTTATTAGCCAACGCTAATAATAAGCCTCGTGGAGGAAAATTCTTTGATAGATAACCAATTGGTGGGTAGTTTTGTATGAGTGATAGGAGGAGTATGATACATGATTACATGGTATTAACGGGAGTTATACAGTTCTTTCTAACCCAAATCTTTCTTCTTTCTTTCCTTTTTCTCCTTTTTCACCGCGCTGCTGCCGCACCGGGATCATTCCTCGTGTCTTTCAAGACGGACTCGGCGCGCTGAACAAAAGCGTCGATCATAGCGGAGACGACCTTATCCTTGACGGCGTCGGTGAGGGCGGCGTAGAGCGGGTTGGCGAAGTCGTACTTGACGACGAGGCGGACGTCGCTCCAGGGGTGCTGGAAGCGGTCGGCGCGGAGGGCGTCGTCGGCGGGGAGGACGGTCCACCGGGTCACGAGGCTCTTGAATACGCCACTGCCGCTGTTGGAGGAGGAAGAGGAGGTTGGCGAATCGACTAGCCCGTGCTTTTGTAGTTCGGAAAGGGGGATCTCGGACCGGGCGTCGCCGCTGACGGCTTCGACGATGCCGAGGGAGGGGATGCAGAAGAGGCGGCTCGTGTAGGTTTCTTCGATGCCGGCCCAGCCGGTGGTTAAGTCGGCTTCGAGGGGCCAGCGACGAGGTGGGGGGGAAGAAGGAGAAGACGAAGTAGAGGAGGAAGCAGAGTTGGTAGTAGAAGTGGAAGTGGAAGTGGGATGGGGGACGGGGTCCGTCCACTTCGTTACGCGGGAGAGTTTGCAAAACGGCAGGAAGCGCACGTAGGAGTCGACGTCGGCGATGATGTCGTAGAGGCGCTGGTGGTCGTAGGGGAGGCGGCGCTCGGTGGATATGGTTTTCGGGGGGAGGGAGATGAAGGAGCGCCGCGGGTGAGAGGATGGCTGGTGTTGGTGTGGTCGGAGGCCGGATAGGAGGCGCTGTGAGCGTGGGAGGAGAAGTCGTGGCGTTGACATTGGAAGGGTAGGACGGGAGTTGAACGGAAGACTGTGTGAGTTTATTTCCAAGCAGTTAACTCAAGCAAGAAGAGAGATGTAAGTATGTGTTCGTCTTGTAATGTCTATAAATATTGCATTGTTTCTTTGATAATAGTCCCGCCGTCTTTTAATCTAGGTCTACAGGTTAGCTGGAGTATCACAACGCAAATAAATAAGTAACATACAAAAGAATTGACGCTCTTCTAACTACAAAATACATGTACGATGAGTATAAAAAAAGTGACGTCGAATTTCATGAGCTGGAATCGATGAATTATCGATAAGGAAAAAGCCCACTACTGAGAAAAGCCCCACTCAGTTCGGTGCTTAAATTTTCTTGTAATCTTTTTTTTTTCTCCCCAGCTCAACCTATTTTTACCAACTTGTTTTTCCCCCCAAGAGCTCTCAGTATGCCAGGGAACACACCTTTACGGTGACCGACGAGAGGACTAGTGAAAGGTCTCAGTCGACCAGCACCGTATTTCTATATAACGCGATGGCTTCTACTGTTGCGCCTACCGCGGCAGCGTTGCCAGATGAAGATCTGTTGGCGAAGGCCGAAGCGCTGACCGTGCAAGATGGTGCTGCAGAGGCCCAATTGCCTGCTCACAGGAACCATGATCCGCAGTATAACATGAAGAGAAGCGACCCTTTCCAATTTGGGTCGCGTTACCTTCAAGAAGACGATGATGTTTTCGAGTTCAATGCTTGGGATCATGTGGAGACTGACGACACTTATAAGGAGTATGCTGAGCAGCAATATGCTATGCAGCGAGAGTCGCCAGTCTCCGACTTTGACAAAAGTGAGTTGACAACCTTTTTTTGCCCCTAATTACCTTTAGTGTTGTGATGATACCCCAAAATGCATAGTTCATCTGAATTTCTCTGATGACCAACTTACATCAATTCTTTCGCTCCCATCTGACGGCACCCCTCTCTATATATATTAATATTGTTGCCTCTGGTAGATATCATTGCTAACAAGCGCAATAATAGGTAGATTCAATTCCGACCCTGCTAAGTGGTGGAACCTGTTTTATAAAAACAACACAGCCAACTTCTTCAAGAACCGCAAATGGTTGCAACAAGAGTTTCCCATACTTGACAAGGTTACTGCAGAAGATGCCGGTCCAGTTACGGTGCTGGAAGTCGGTGCCGGTGCCGGCAACACGGCATTTCCCATCCTGGCCAATAACAAGAACCCCAAGCTGAGGCTGCATGCTTGTGACTTCTCTAAAAAGGCTGTTGAAGTGATGCGTAGTCATGAAGAGTATAACACCGACTTCATGCAAGCCGACGTATGGGATGCCGCTGGTGAGGTCCTTCCTCCCGGTCTCGAAGAAGGCAGTGTAGATGTTGTCCTTATGATATTCATATTTTCGGCGTTATCCCCCAAGCAGTGGGAACAGGCCGTGCGGAACATCCATCGGGTACTCAAGCCAGGCGGTGAGGTTTGCTTCCGCGACTACGGCAGAGGTGATCTAGCACAGGTTCGATTCAAGAAAGGTCGATACCTGGAAGAGAACTTCTACATTAGGGGAGACGGCACGCGAGTGTACTTCTTCGAGAAGGACGAGTTGGCGCAGATATGGACTGGAACGTTCCCTGCTAGCGTAAATGATACCAAAGATGGCGACAAGAGTACTACTACTGAGCCTTCGGAGTCGAAGGTACAGCAACAACAACAGCAACAACAAGAACTACAGCAACAGCCTTTGTTCGATATAGAGGAGCTGGGCGTTGATAGAAGGATGCTCGTAAATAGAGCCCGGCGGCTGAAGATGTATCGCTGCTGGATGCAAGGCCGGTTCCGGAAGAAATAGATTTATTTTCCTAATACTTGAATACGTGCCAACATGTGATTGTTTATCCCTACCTAGTCTAGCTTGGTGACAAAAATTACTTCTATAAGACTGCCACGTAGAGATTACTACACCTTACGCACCTTACGCACCTTACGCACCTTACGCACCTTACGCACCTTACGCACCTTACGCACCTAAAACGTCCACCAGCCTCTCCCGCTCGTCCTTCCCGAACCCGATACCGTCGAGGTAGCCCTCTACGCCGCCGTACTTGGCACGTAAATGCCCCCGAATCCTCTCGACGAAATCGTCCGGCACGTCCCCCCACTCCGGGGTCAGCCCGATCTCCCGGATCTCCTCGAGCCGCGCCCCGCTATCGCGGTCGGCTGCGAGACCTTGTCGCGAGAGCAGGTAGTCGTGGGAGATGGCGTCGGTGGGTACTACGACGGCACCGCCGCTGCTGCCGTCGCCGCTACCGCTACCGCTACCGCTGCCGGAACCGAGAGCCATGAGGGCTAGGGCGATGATGAGGCCGGTGCGGTCTTTGCCTTGGGTGCAGTGGACGAGGACGGGGAGGGAGGAAGGGGTTGTTAGGGTGCGGAGAGCCTAGGGTGCGATTAGAATTTTGGTTTACCTTTTTTTTAATTTTTTTTAGAAGGTGGTGGAGAGTAGAAGGGGGACGGGTGGACGTTTACCTCGGCGATCTCGGCTCCGGACTCGTCTAGTGTTACGATACCCAGGCCGACGAGGCCGCGCGGCTGCATGACTTCCCGGCCGAGGATGGCGATGGCTTGGGTGCGGTAGCCGAGGAGGAAGAGGATGAGGAGTTTGCTATGTAGGAGTGGCAATGGCAGGTTAGTTAGTTGTATTCTGCCCTATGAGATAGAGATATTGCTCAATGAGCATCGTTAAGCCAGCCAGCCCATGGGGTCTCCCTACAAAACTATCTAGGAAGAAAGAGGGGGGGAACGAAAGGGGGGGAAAAAGGAAACTCACAAGAGACTATACCACGCGAGCTGTCTCAGCAAGAATATCTCGAAGCGCCGGCCCGTCACCTTGATCGCGCGGTACCGCAAGCCGGGGATCTGCAGGGGCTCCGTGAGGGCGGCGTCCGAATGCGGTGGGAGGGCGGATGCTCGGCGCTTCTGCGCTTGCTTGAGGTGTTCTGTTCTAGATAGTGTCGGTGTTAGTATAACTATATGTGTATATCAGAGGTGTGTATACTAGCTAACTAACTAGCTAATACATATATGTGTGCAGGTGCTGAGACGCCTTACTTGGTCCGGAGATCCACGACCGTTCGGATGCCGAGCTCATCCTTGAGTTTCTTACGGTCTGCGGGGGAGGCGTCGTCTGTGGTATGGGTCAGTACAGTATAGCTTATAGGAGTATATATAGAGGTAGGTACGTAGGGATAAAGCCTGTGATAAAATGAAAGAGAATGCGATCATAGGTAGGTAGTTATTTATACTTACCTGGTCGCGCAGATCGGTAGAGCACGCCTTCTCGAACTACCCTAGGCCGAGTCTTAGCTGCCTCTGTTCGATATTGAAAGGGACATAGGGCTTTCGACAGCTTACTTTCGGCCGAGATAGTCGTTGATAGTCTTTCCGACGTCTCGGAAGTTGAGAATATTGTCGAAGGTGAGCGACATTGCGTCGCCTAAACCAGCAACAAAGTACTAAAGCTGTCGGGTATATAACTATTATTGGTAAATATGTCTGGTATCTCACCCAAGTGGTTGTATGAGTATACTGTTTGTTACCTCTAAGGTTACCTAAGTGGTTAATTAGTTATTGAGTTGGCCCGGTCTCCGTAGTTGTATGTGCGGTGAATACGATCTGCCTCGATCCGGTTCTAATTTAGCTCGTCCTAAACACCAAAATGATGCTTTACGACAGCTTTTCAACAGGCAAAGTTAGCAGCTCACGATTTTCAATACAGCAGCTTTTATATAGATAATTTATTTCACTATTATCCATTTTGGGTTGCTCTGGTCTGGTTATCTTAGAATTCTTATCGCTTTCTCTAATTACGATGCCGATGCCAACGATTATGTATGGTTAAGTCAGTTTCGTCTATGAAAAGCACGTTAGGGCCGATGTTGACTCTCATTCGTTTACATGTCTGCTACTATATATAGGTAGCTATTTATTATTATGCTTCACCTTGGTATTGAAGCTTTATAGATTGAAACCCCGTGACGTTTAATAAAATCCATTGATGTTTTCATACGGCTATAGTAATTACACGCTATACCATAAACAGACATTAATCGTTTAACGGGATATAGCACAATGACGTAATTGTCATTGGCATTACCCAAAGCCACACGCGATGATGAAGACAATGATGAATCAACCATAATCCAAAGCTACACAAAAAGGGATTTGTACTTGGCGACTATCATTTTACTACTTATCGTAAAACATTATGTCTCCAAATATATTCCTTCTCATCCTTAATTACCAAGCACCATCTAGAACGAACCATATATTCTCCGTCTGCCCACAGTACTTATCTTATATATCAAGGTAAGGATCTCTCCCTCTACCACTTATACCTCGTGTAAGTCGGGGTATTCACATACACATACACATTAGGTATTTACATACACATAGGTATCCCAAGTAATCAATCATAACACATGCCTTTGTTTTCCTGGTGTATACGAGCTATACCAAAGTAGTTTAATTCACGTTCTCTCGACTCATAATACTCATCATACCTACATCATTCCACCTTCAATACTTATTCGAGGACTTTTTTATTTGGTTTATCTTCTTTTTTCCCACTCCGTTCTCACCTTAAAACTCACCTTAAAACTCACCTTCATTCCCGCCTCCACTTACGTCTCCAATCAACCCAGATCTTCAATCGTTTTGTCTCCAATCACACCCGGCAATTATATGCCGATCCTTCTAAAAAAAGAGATAGCAAAAAAAAGAAAAAGAAAAAACAGAAAAGCTACCAGTGAAGTCGTATACGGCTATACGCGTACAAATGCAGCTGAGCATTCGCTATTCTCAGCCACATAATAATATATAGGCATGGCCACAACCAATGAGACAGAGACACAGGGGGGCTTGGGGCGACAGCTACCTGATGACGACACTAAATCGATAGGTAAGCCTCGTGTTGCAGTCTTTCTTTTTTTTCTTCTTCTTTTTTTGTCTTATGATTGAGAATTTAATTTATTCTTTTTTTACTCTTTTTATTTTTGCATGGTCGTAAACATGCATCTATGCGCACCGTCTTTGAAATTTTATAGCCTATCGCTAACTCTTTGTTAGTCCACTCGGGAAAGCTCATTTATGCCAAACCTCAGGATCTTCCGAGCTACCCGTCTATTGGCCTCTCAGAAAAAGGATCCGCAGCAAGTGCTGCTGCTGCTTTAGGTTGGGTCTCCAATACATCACCAGAGTTGTGGAAGCCGGACAAATCCGCTCCAGCTTCAGCCGCCGCCGTCATGGCTAAAGATTATAAGTTGAGTCCCGCGTGGGAACCCGTTCCTAGCCAACACAGTGCTAAAGCTGCTTTACTGGCTTCCCAATCTGCTATGACCGCCACCAAGCCTGCGAAATCCACCACTCCCGATCCAGGTCATTCTGCTGCAAATTTGGCTTTTAGATCGGATCGGAGTGTACCTGGTTCCGCTCATGGTAGCCCTCTAGAGCGCCAAAGGTCCCTACTGGCTGCGAAGGGCGCCATGGCAAACCGCCAGAGAGCCAAGTCCTCTCCGATCCCAAAGGAGTCGTATCCAGATGAGGCGAATGCTGCTGCTAATGCCCTGAGTGCCGCGACCCGTGCCCATAGACCAATCCGCTCGTCGGCAATAAGCGAGGTCAGCGAGAAGGCTGGTTCTGTCCCTTACACTAATATGAACAGGCAGATGTTCACATCGCGACCACCAGTTAAACCGGAAGTTGACGAGCAGAAGAGGGCAGATGTCCTTCATGCATCTGCTGTTGCGATGGCTAAGAAGATGTATAACCAGCAACAAAAGATGATCGATGCTAAAAAGGCGCACGATAATGCTAACCTGGCCCAAGAACACCATGATGCTCTTAGTAGTGTTAGCGACGATGCACAGCCTATCCAGCTCACTACCTTACAGGATGCAGCTTACAAGCAAGCCCAGGCCCGCCTAGCTAAAATGCACGAGGAGCACTTTAAGGGCCGAGAATATCAGGAGTACTACGGCGCTAAACCGCTGAGCCGACGTTTTTCGATTAGGGGAAAGCTCAGGAAACGAGCTTCAAGTGATGGTGACGTTATTGAAGACCGTAGGAGATCGCAGCAGATCCGGCAACAGATGTCTTTATTCTCTAGCAAGATCTCCGAAGTTGACGATAAGAAACGACAGCAGGATCAAGAGGTATTACTCGCTGCAGCCCAGAGGAACGTGCACGAGCGCCTAAAAGGGATGGACGAGAGGATATCCGCAGAGACCGGCATGGTACATCCATCTAGTCCGACACAGTGGGAAATGAAAGCGCATGCTATAGCCCAGGCTAAGGCCGAACAGCGCCTGGGTCGTGGGCACGGGAAGATTGATATTGGTGCCGGAAAGTATATGAGCCAAGATGATATCGATGCGATCGCTGCAGCGAGGGTTAAACCTGTATTGGACGAAATAAACGAAAAGATTGAGGAAGAACAAGCAAGGCAAACAGAGTTACGCCTAGAGATGGAGAAAAAGAAGGAAGAGGAGGAAATCGAGAAGGCGAGGCAAAAGGAAATTCACGATATAAACAAACGACTCAGGGGTTTGTTGCGCCGTATATCCCTTTGGTCTCATTAACTAACAAATCCTACAGAACAAGATAAACAGGAGCAGAAAGAGCGTAAGGCAGAAGAAAAGCACGAAGCTAAAGTTAGGAAGGAAGGGGAAAAGGCGGCTAAGGCTGAGCAAAAGCACGAAGCTAGGGCTAAAAAAGAAGAGGACCGAGCCGCCAAAGCAGAGCAGAAGCGGCTATCAAAGACCGAGAAGCGCAGATCTACAGCTGAGCGATCTGGAGACAGTCAGGATGAGCCAGAGCCTGCGAGGGGTACGGTTGTTATGAATACCGCGGGACAACCCGTCAGCGTGCCACCACCACCACCAGAACCCGAGTGCACCGACGCCGAAGATGGAGTGGTGGATCGAGAGTCAGGGTCACCTAGCGAAGGGCAGTCGAAAGGCGGCGTAAAGACGTGGTTCAAAAATCGATTTTCCAGGGGAGCCAAACACCCGGACGAGAAGGGCAAAGCGGTCGAACGGGGGTTCATCGGCGGCGCGGCCTTGACGGGGATTGAAAGCTCCGCCAGCATGGACAACCGTAGCGCTAGCGTGCGCGCCGTCGCGATGGCTGGTCGCGGGCGAACGGGTGGTCCGGAAGACGAGGCTACGGGGACAGCGGCGTCGGTGAGCAGCTCGAGCGATGATGATGATGATGGTGATGGTGATAGCGATGGCGGGAACGAGTATTCTCGCGAAGAAGCTCGAGATCGGCCTAGGACGGCATTGACGCCGCCGAGACCATTCCGCTCGTCGGTTGCAAGTCAGAGTCCCAGTAGGGATTCTAAGTTTGTGGAGATGGTGTAAGAAGTCGTGGATTTTGTCACGGATATGCCTATTGTTATTGCTTTTTGGTACTTCCTGCGCAACGATATATCCTCTGCTGGCGCGAGCGGAGTCATTTCTAGGGTCTTTTTTGACTTGTGGGTTATTTGGTCATTGATGCGTTTTCTGGCTGTCAGTCGGGTTTTGTTTTCTTGGAATTATACGATATGGGGAGGGAGGGGTTAGTAGAGTGACAAGACAACAACCGCAAGGATGGGCATGAGAAGTTCGGGTCTTATTTTTTTTTTTGTTACTTTGCTAGTAGGCTTAGCTTATTCGGTTTATATTGGCTTGGAGTTTATCTACGCTGTATGTTTTCGGTTGGTGTAGGGGGGTGGTGGTGGTTTGATCGTACACGGTTGGGAAACAGCGCCAATACCCCCTTTTCTTACTATGCACCAGGGTATACAGGTGTAAAGTCGGCTGATTTTTAAATTCTACTTGTTGCGATTTTATGTTATACTCATTCTAAGTCTTGAAATGATGTTTATCAGTTGACTAAATTGACGCTATTTTTTAGAAAATTTTTTTTTTTGAATGGTACGCTGCCACACTAGCTTAACAAAAGTTATCTGTATTATTCAATACAAGTCTGTCGCTATCGTACAGGTTAATGCTATATTATGAAAAAAATGCCGCTGCCATATACCAAACATATCGGCTGTGGTCGCTGGACTGCCCTAAAACTACAGTGACCCTCGAAAGAACTATCAATGGAGATATTGTTACGGAATCGACCTTTACTGAATCGAAAACCGGTATCTTTTGCTCTAATAGTGAAACCGAACGCCGTGAGAAAATGTCATGTGCCTGGTCCTCCCTCTTCTAGTCCCTGGTATATCATTATTTTCATAATCTGGTGCCACCCTCCAAACTATCCGTAAACACTGAAAAAAGACATAGCCGCCAGAGTCTCCTAGAAGTCTCTCTGATCTGTTCTCACTTTATGTTGGTGCCCGTGCCCGTGCCCGTGGCCATCCGTCAATGTTCTCTGGCTGTCCTCGGTTTGTCTCTGCTGGGGCGCAACGCTGGGATGAGTCGCATAATAGGTTTCTTCCATCCGTCGCGCGGGATCACCAATTGGGTGCGGGTTGTTTCGCGTAGATATGGCGGGGTATAAGTCGATATAGAAGGAAAATACGTAGAAGGAGAATATGAAGGCGATAATCCACTCGAGGATAGCGGATGTGTTATGGTTGCCCCTGAAATTAATCACACCAAAGGCAATAGCAAGAGCAAGTTCGATAACAATGAATACTATCTTGATCCAAAATGAAATGCGGAGAACGCGATGCTGGCGGTTCTCTGGGAGGTTTCTTGTTAGCCTAGTTATAATCAGAATAGACAACAGGTAGACTTACTCTGACCCAGACGCTGGAATTCCCAGCAAATGAAGATAGCAGATAATAGATATCCTGCAATGAAGAGTAGGAGAAAGATGTCGTGCAGTTTCGGGTACCGCAGCGTATCAAAGCCAGACAGACACGTCAGGCCGACTGTACCAACCACAGCGAAGAATATGCACAGACCGCTAAGCACCTTTTCGCCAGTAGACGTATTAGGCACCAGTCGACCGCGATGCCGTAACAAGCGGTCAGCCCCAAAGGATAGATCGAGGAATATCGTGGTGATGATGCATCCCGTAACAAACAAGGGCTTGAGCTTTGAAGCGCCGACATCTGATATATAGGCGATAGTCTGGTCATCCGACATAGAAGCGTAATGAACTCGGTGTTCGTCTCTGATCCAGTATAGAAGAAGCCCTAGTAATGTCGCCAGCCACATGAGGCCGGATATGATGGGAAACACCTTTGCGATTTATGTTAGCTTTTTGCGAGACGTCAATTAGAATGATAGAGAACTCATTTTGCTTACCCAATACGAAAGGAACCGCATTGTGGGTTATTTTCCCGAAATTTTTTGGTAATATTTTTCTAATTACTCTATTGTCTAGTAACGATATAAGGGGAAGGGCAGCCTTATAATAATAAAAACGAGCGAAAAGATTTATATGTAAGAGAGAAAATGCAATGCAGTACGATTACACAGCCCGGACAATAAAAGGGCCACGGGGACAATGAATTGCGACGACAGGAGAGCGATTGCGCGTAAGTATAAGATGTAAGAGGATCACGTTGTTGACCAACGATGATGAGGAACCTAGTGTGTGAAAGCAAGCCTCAAGGAAAAAAAAAAACAACCTAGGGATCGACCTATGACTTCATTCTACAGCTGAGACTTATTCACTCGGGGCATCAGGGCACCAAGCATAAAAAAAGTAAAGTAAGGAAAAACGCTCCGGGACCTACGGGAAAGAACAAGGTCCGAGTTAAAGAATGAGCAAGACAGAATTCGTCATTGGCGTAATGATGAGGCTGGGCTGTGCTTGCATGTATACGTTTACGTTTTTACCTTGTATGGTTATAACTAAGGGAATTATCTAAAAGGCTATGGGTAGGTAGGACTTTGGTAATGTTGGGGGGTAAATTGATGTTGTATTTCTAAGAATCTAAATGTGGGCCTGACACCCAGAAATTACTCTCATAGCCCATAGGCTTACGTAACCCACCACAGTAACTAATAGATGACCTGACTCGGGTTCCGTGGGAATTAAACAGGCCGAGCCGGGGGCTTTGGAAGACGTTAATGCTTGGGGCAGCTGCTTGCGAACCAAATGAAGAAATGGTGACGTCAATAGAGAGCTGCGTGGAATGAAGACGCATCAAGTTATCGAAAGTCGTAACGGACACGGAGATAAGAGGTAACCATGTATAGTTCCCATAATAAGTAAGTCATACAACATGGGTTACAGCCGGACAGCATGTTGTGCTCATAGTAAGCTTTATACTGTGTATACCGTCTAAGAAACTGTATGGAGTATGCATAATATGGAGAATATGGCACAAGCTAACCAACCATCGCGCATCGCATCTGCAAGGTCACCATCCACCAATCACACTTAACCAACCCCTACCTTATCTATTGTATCGAGAATCATAGCCTTGTCTCTTTTCCCCCCAAGGCTGAACAAACAGCCACTTCAGCCCTTACAACTTTTTATTCCTCCGTTCTAATTCTCGAGGGCAAAGGGCACTACATTTTGACGATGGCGGTCTCGCCCGTGGTTATGCATCCTACGGATGCTCTACAGAACCCTAGACCTGTATCATCGCCGCTTAAGAATGCTACTTCAGCTCAGGCGTCGTCGAATGGAACACCGGTAGTCGCCTCAACTGTGCCAAATGCAGCTACAGGAGCGCAAGCAACATCTCTAGATCTTGCCGAGCAACTCAACGAGGAGGAGAAGCGCAAATATGTGAAGGGTAGGCCTACCAACCTCTGTCAGACAACTTAGGATAGAACTACGGTGCGCTAACTCGAGACCCCTCTTCGAAGGCAAGAAACTCGGTGAAGGTACCTACGCCAACGTCTACCTCGGTTTTCTAAAGAGCGATCCGACGAAGCTGGTGGCTATAAAAAAGATCAAGATACAGAAGGAGTACACGGAAGGAATGGCACCCGATGCCGTTCGCGAAATCAAGCATTTACAGGAGCTATCGCACCCGAATATAATAACTTTACATTCCGTCTTCTCTTCCAAGAATCAGAATCTCAATCTCGTTTTAGAGTTCCTCCCTCTCGGCGACTTGGAAATGCTCATCCGCGACACCGATCGCGTTAGATACGGCGCGGCTGATATCAAGGCTTGGATGGGCATGCTAACGAGGGCGGTGTGGTTCTGCCACGAGAACTTTGTGCTGCATCGAGATATCAAGCCCAACAACTTGCTGATTGCGGCCGACGGGGAGGTCAAACTTGCTGATTTCGGTCTTGCCCGAAGCTTCTCGGATCCATATAAGCCTATGACGGCCAACGTTATTACGCGGTGGTATAGGCCCCCTGAGTTGTTGTTTGGGGCAAAGCATTATTCGGGCGCGGTGGATATCTGGTCCGTCGGCCTCGTCTTTGCCGAGTTAATCATAAGAACGCCATATATCGCTGGAGACACAGAGTTGCGGCAGATTGGTCTTATCTGCACCGCCATCGGTACGCCCACGGAGGAGAATTGGCCAGGAGTCACGAGTCTACCGGCGTATACTACGGAAGGCGAGATACACCCCGTACGAGGAAGGGATTACTACATGTCGTTCTTCGGCACGGTGGGAACCGAGGGCGTAGATCTCCTGATGAAGACGTTGATACTCGATCCGAAGAAGCGCATCACGGCTTTGGGGATGCTCCAGCATGAGTGGTGGAACCAGGACCCCAAGCCCACGCGCAAGCAAGACTTACCCAAGAAGTCAGGCGGGCAGGACAAGGTCGGCGCTGACCTGAAGAGGCGGCCCGGCGTGGTAGAAGACGACAAGACTTCTAAAGTTGCTCGGAAGCTGGACTTTGGCGCGATGAAATAGAATTCTCAGCGGCGTAAGAGGAGTTCGGGGGCGGCTTATAAATAAATATAATGAAGGTTTGGTCTGGCGCTCCGGAGTTTCAGAGGTCTAACTTGCAGAAAGTAGTACCTACAGATTTGGCATTCGTGAATGGATAGGGCATTATAGAACAAATGAATTACAGCATGATTCCGAGTTTTATGCAACACGCGTAGAATCTATGGCTATGGCTATGGCTGCGGTTATGGTTATGGTTATGGTACATAAAGTACAGAAGTCTTTTATTTTCTCTTTTTTTTATATTCGGGTTATGTTGGGCTATATGTTATGCATTGCCTATAGCTCACCCCGTTCCCTCATCTCTCGCCGCTCAGCAATACGCTTCTTGTAGCGGATCTCGGTCCTTCTCCTCTCACCACCATCGACCTTGTGGCCCCGACGGTCCTCCCACATGCCCTCGGTGATAGTAACACGAGCGCCCTCGCCGCCCTTGAGCGGTAGCGCGTACGGGCCTACTATAGTCTTGGCGCCCTCGACCTTGTACCCGCGGACGCGGGACATCTCGTCGAGACTGCATTCCTTAACTGTCCTCCCCGCGGGCACGTTGACGACGTACTTCCTCGGCCTAACGGGGTCGGCGTCAGACTCGAGGATCTTAAGATCGGCCTTGCCGTCCTCGACGTGCTGGAGGTCGCCGCCGATGCCGTACTGGCCCTTGAGGAAGCGCTGGCGCCACTGCAGCAGGTAGCGCCGCGTGCGGGGGGGCTCGATGCCGAGCTCGCGCAGCTGGTCGGAGGTTAAGGAGAAGAGGGCCTCCCAGGTGGGGAACTTGGAGGCGTGCTGGCTGAGGCCGCGGCCGATGACGGTGAGGAAGGTCTCGACGTCCGGGATGAAGGGCGTCGGGGAGGGGATTTCGGGGGTGCTGCGGGTCGTGGTTGAGGAGGACGCTCGTATGGATGATAATGGTGATAGTGATGATATTATCGGCGACGGCGGGAAGGATGCTCGGGGGGTTATGGGTGCTAATGCGGTGCGCAATTGGTGCGGGTTGAGAAGGGGCTGTAATATATCAGTATATATACGTCTAGGTAAGTAACGAATAGATATATAAGTCTTGGTGGTGTGTATGGACATACCTTTATGCGCACCATCTTGAATATTGTTATACCGCTCTCTCCTGGTCTTCTGGCCTCAGACTATATCCCCAGATGACCATACCCTCACGAAATATAGGGGGTATAGGCCAGATCCGCTCACTTCGTAATCCTCTACGGCGCAATTCGTAGCTTAAAAGCAGATAGACGGCCTTTCTTCTTTATCTGATATTGAAAATTCAATGGAGAGTCGGCAAGGGAAATTTGTATCCTCCGACGGGGTCTGTGCCACCCCTGGCGAACATCGAATTGCGAAAATGCGGGATGTGGACCTGCCGCTAAACGCTATTGGAGTTAGTGGCTGTAAGCCTCACTGCGCTTATGAGTCAATAGTGGGTCGTAGCTCTTATCGGATAAGATATGCCTTGTAGCTATGCCCCTCGATCAAGTAGGTACATTATATAGGTAGGTACGGTAGGTAACACCGTTCGCCCCTCGGGTAGTAGAGTTGCCTGCCTACCTTCCTACCCTTCCTCGGCATCAACAACTTTTTTTTTTTTTTTCCTTTCCTTTCTCCGAGTAGACTCGCGTTTCTGAGTTCGCCGTCCTACTTATGCGTTGACGTAATTCATCAAGCGTACTTCTTATGAAGCCTCGCCGGAGGCCATTCATTATCTAATATCAAGTAGTTCGCGCGTTGTCGCATTCACGCCTTCCGTCTTTTACATGCACCATGGCGTCGCCGGGATTATCACCAGCATCAAAGACAACGGTTAACCGGCAGAGAGGTCCCGTTCGATGCAATTTCGTGCTTCATAATGGTATGTAAATATCAGATTCGTATTGGAATAGTTAATAACACTGCTAAACTTTCCAGAACCCTTTCCCGCGGATTTCATAACTTTCTTACAGGCACTTCCGTCTGACAGCGTTTCCAGTGGTACGGCTGGACAGGCTGAACCTCCTAAGAAACGCGCTCGAGTTGAACGCGTCGAAACGATTCCTATTGCAAGAGAATCATTTGTTCTCGAAAAGCCTATCCAACCTGCGGTGTCTATTGACGAAGCTATTCTGCTTGTGAATGTTCATCGTCATCTCAGGCTGCAATATGATGAAGCGATACAGTCTTTTACTATCTCCCCTAATGGACGATCCCCCTATCTCGCATTCAAGTCTGAGTTTGACATGGTTTACTACGAATTTGCTAAGAGCACATTAACAATATTGAATGTGATGAGCCGAAGCCGAGATGCTGAGAGTGAGGAGGGCGCAGTTTGGGTAGGCGTCACTTTTAGTCTGGAGAGGAAAAATAACAGAGATCTCCTCCAACTATCCTTCCAACTCAATTGGAACTCGTCGATCAACGTACTGCGAAGTTCTGCCCAGCGCGTGCTTAGTCAACGGGTTCTGGACACTTTCTTTGCAAGTCAACTTCAAGGACAAGACGCTTCCGCTGAGAGGCTTTCTCCTCAAGCTTTCTACGATGCAGCGTTTGTTCCGGAAAAGGTCTCCACAGATTTAACACCTTCCACGGCCCCTAAGTTAACTTCAACCCTGTTCCCCTTTCAACGTAGGGCTTTGCAGTGGCTTTTGAATAGAGAAGGTGTCAGATGGAGTAGTCGTTGTTCAAATGGAGAACCTGGCCTGGAGCCGTTGCCTCCTGCGCCAACCAACAATCTGCCGTTGTCGTTTAGTATGTGGAAAGATGTAGACGGTCAATTAGTATACGTCAGCGACCTCTATCACATCATTACCAGAGACGTTAGCGCATTCCGTAAGAGTGAAACCATTGTGAAGGGTGGCATACTTGCTGAAGAAATGGGATTGGGGAAGACAGTCGAGATTATTGCCCTTATCTGCATGCATACGCGTGATCATCTTCTGAACTCGAACAACGATGCAGCCCCAACAGCCCCAAACGTGCGACCAAGCAGTGCAACGTTGGTCGTCACTCCCTCCACTTTAAGGAGACAATGGGTGTCCGAATTTAAGAAACACGCACCACATTTACGTGTGATGGAGTACGAGGGCCTAAAAGGCGTCAGCGAGAACGAACAGCAATTAGTCTCCGAACTAGTAGATCACGACGTTGTTATCACAACTTATAACGTCCTGCAGGCTGAAATTCATTATGCAGAAGAGCCACCCAATCGTTCTATGAGGCACCAAAGAAAATACCACCGTCCCAAATCGCCGCTGACCCAAATCCACTGGTGGAGAGTATGCTTAGATGAGGCTCAACAAATCGAGAGCGGTGTAAGTCATGCTGCCAGGGTTGCAAGACTAATACCTCGCATCAATGCTTGGGGTGTTACTGGAACGCCGGTTAAGACAAATATCAAGGACCTATGGGGCTTACTACTATTTCTTCAATATGAGCCCTTTGCTTCCTCTTTCAATATATGGGAGGGGCTCATATCGACCCATAAGGAATTATTCAAGCCTCTCTTTAGCCGTATCTCCTTGAGACATACGAAGCGTGCCGTCAGAGACGAGCTAAGCCTGCCACCTCAAAAACGCTATGTTATAACTATGCCGTTCACTACGATCGAGGAGCAATACTATCAGACTCTATTCAGAGATCTCGTAACGAGAATCGGGCTTGACGAGCATGGGTCGCCCATTCAAGAGGGTTGGGACCCTACGGACCCCCGGACAGTGGATTTAATGAGGAATGCTCTGATTCATCTCAGAAAGGCAATCCTGCACCCTTCTATCGGATCCGGCCCCCTTCGGCGAACAGCAGACCAGAAAACTAAGCCCTTGCATACAATTGAGGAGGTGCTTGATGCTATGGTTGAACAATTGGAGTCTTCGATTAGGACAAAGCAGCACCAATACTTACTTAGCAAATTAGAGAGAGGTCAGATTCTCGAGCACCATTCTGCAACCGAGGAAGCAGTTGCGATTTGGCAGGAAGTGGTCGATGAGGTGAAAGTCATAGAAGAAGAATGTCGAAAACAACTACAAGATGAGTTGGAAAAGGCTGAACGAGCGGGATCTGCCCGCGTTCTAATGGAGGATGCAGATAGCGATGCCGAAGGTAACGAAGACGCCGATGAGAAAAAAGCGCTCAAAAAGGTTGGCGAGTGTCGACGCAAGCTCCGCACCATGCTCGATGTCCACCACAGAGCCATTTTCTTCATCGCCAGCGGCTATTTCCAGATAAAAACCGACGAGAACCTTACAGTTCCCGATTCGGACAGATTCAAAGAGCTAGAGGAGAAGGAAGTCTCCGGATACGAGACGGCAAAGAACCTTCGGAAAGAAATTTTGCACGAGGCACGGACCAAAGTTTTATCTCGCATGGCTAGGATCAAGGAGAAGGCTTCGTCTCAATCCTTTTGCGAGGTTCCCGAAATAAAATTGCCTTCCTTCCATGGTCTAGAGAGTGGACGAGTTTTCGAAAACTTCCAGCTACTCGCCAGGGCCCTCAACGAGCAAGCAGATTTGATCGACGAATGGCGGGAAGCTATTATTCAGCTGCTAATTCGACCGCTCGTAGACGAAGAGGACGAGGCGGAGACCACGGGTGAAGAATACGAGGACTCAACCAAGATTCAAGATGAGCTGATGGTATATACGTTAGCCCTGAGGACTGCGATTGCCGACAGACAGGATGCGATGTCAGGTCTAGAGAATGAACGAATCAAATACGACACTCGCCTCGCAGAACGGCATGCTAAAGCTGGACAAGGCCACGCCCCTGAGAAAGTTCTCGCGTTGCTTCTACAACGTCAAAAGATTAAGGAGTATTACCAAGGAATTTCTTTCCGAGGCATCATTACGGATCTTCGAGAGTTAGCAACGAAACTTCGCTACGACGCCGGCAACGGAAGCAATCGCGCGAGGGTCGAACTGGATATTGTAGAAAAGCAACTTCGACTAGCACAAGAACAAATTAACGCACAACAAAAAGTTACGACGACTTTGGAGAGAGAGTTGGACACTTTTACTGGCGCGATGAACGCGCGCGTCGAATATTATAGGCAGTTGCAGAGCATTTCTGATAATGTCGCTCCAATCGACGACGACGCTGCCGTGGACCCTGAATCCAAAGATATATCCAACAGAGAAAGAGAGGATTGGCTCCGGAAAGAAGTAGACGGGATGCTACCCAAGTATCGTTACCGTAAGGATTTCCCTGAATGAGGATATACTAACTCCAGCGATCGATATATATATATGTTGGGTATATATACTAACACGATTCGTAGTTCTCCATCTCAAACAAGCGGGTAAGGATGCCGAAGAAGTATGCGTGATCTGTCAGTCTACTTTCGCTCTAGGAGTACTTACCGTCTGCGGGCATCACTTCTGCAAGGAGTGTATCATGACCTGGTTTCAGAGAAGCCACAGCTGTCCCGTCTGCAAGAGGCGACTCTCACTAGAAATGCTTCACGACATAACGTTGAAAAAGCAGGAGTTGATATTTCACCAAGAGCACCAGCAAGAGAACCCACAAGCATCGGACGAAGATAGCACACTCGCCAAGTTCAAGAAATTGGACATTTATTCCAAATTCAGCAGTAGGAAACTCGAAGCCATCCAGAGTATCAATCTAAATGGCCCTTCGTTCGCTACCAAGATCGACACCCTGGCGAAGCACCTGCTATGGCTGCGTGTCGAAGACCCGGGCGCCAAGTCTGTTATATTTTCCCAGTTCAGTGATTTCCTCGACATCCTCGCCCGAGCTTTAGGTCAGTACAAGATCAGATATGCTTCATTCAAGGATAGGTACGGCATCACCGAGTTCAAGGAAAATCCTGCTATTGAATGCTTCCTCATGGACGCCAGAGCGCACGCTAGCGGTCTCAACCTCGTTAACGCGAGCCATGTGTTCTTGTGCGAGCCGCTCCTAAACACGGCATTGGAACTCCAGGCTATCGCCCGAGTAGACCGGATCGGGCAGGAGCACGAGACGACGGTGTGGCTATACCTAGTAGACGGCACGGTCGAGCAGTCCATTTACGACATTTCTGTCCAGCGTCGATTGGAGCACCTCGGTCAGAACGTCAAGGGCAAGGAGAAAGAGGGCGAGTTCTTCTCGGAGGCATCAGATCTCAACCTCGAGGTGGCGAACTCCCTAGAGCTCCAGCAGGCGACGCTGTCGAAGCTCATGTATAAGGATCAGAGCATGGGAGAGGTGGTTGATCAGGACGACGTCTGGCAGTGCCTGTTCGGCCACGTGGCTAGGAACGAAGCCGCGAGAGACGAGCGGATGAACGACCCCGCCGTCATGGGGTTCCTTGCTGGCGAGGCGGCGGAGGCAAGACGACGACAACAGGGCTAAGGGAGGATGATTTTCGATCCCGATTCTACTTTCGGCGTGTACATTACGTCTCTGGCCCCTGGCCCTGGTGGTTATCTGGCTTACTTGACGATGTACAAAAGTAAGCACTTAATTTCACCCCCCTTGCCTCGTGTACGATACGATACGATGCGGCGTAGAAGTTTAGTCTACAAAGGGGGTGGGCCTGTGCCTTGGAACTCACGATGACAATTCACGATGACAATTCACGATGACAATTCACGATACAATACGAGCAGGGCGTTGCGGAACTTGCATTCATTTGGTTTGCATTGCATTGCATGGAAAAAGGCGCGTTGCTACAGGCTGGCTACCCTAGGTTAAGCTACCTAAGGTTAGGTTATGATGATAACAGTACGACGATGCTACGATCGATGGATTTGATGTTGTTTTTTTTTTTTTTTCTTCGGAACTTTTAATAGTAATCAGCTAGGTTACCTACCTAGGTATGTGTACCTTAGTTAGACTTGCAGGTGGTTTCTTTAATTCGTGAAGCCGATCCAAGCATTGCAAGCAAGTATATTTATTGCCTAAGCTCGTTTCATTGACGATACGAAAGTCTAGGGGATACGGATACTACCTCAGAGCAAGATTCTTTTTTTCAGCTTTCGGTGCTTTTTATTATTCTGTTTGCCTGTCCCGCGTATCGCGGCTTAGAGGAAACACACGTACGTACATAGCTAGTTAGCTAGATAGGTAGGTAGGTAGGTAGTTAGCCTGACCTGACCTGACCCAATGCATGATTTATTGAGATCAACTTGACTTGAACCTAGTTGGTGGTTCGGTAGGTAGGTAAGGCATATTTTGTTCTTGTCTGATTTTATCGACGATGGTTCTTGGTAAGTAAAGTAAGGTAACATACCTAAAGGTAAGCTAAGCTAAGGTAAGACTAAGAGATGGGGAATACTACCCAAGGAAAAATAGTATAACCAGTTAATACTAATGTAGTAGTAAACTACCTAAACCTAGAAGCTGAAGCTGAAGCTGAGATCTGTAGCTGTGAGTTTGAGGGGACCCTCTTTGGATTTTTTTTTAACACTTGGGCCTTTTTTCTTCTCGTGAGCTTGTATTTTCGGTGGATTTTGAGTTTTCTAACCCCTGAAGCCACGAGCGCGCCATCGCAAACGCAAACGCAACGCAACGCAACGCAACGAGGCTACGGGCTTACGGCGCAATGCGGCAAGCTTTGGGCTTGGCCTTGCTGAAAGATTTAACCTTAAATTGCGTGCGCTGCTGCGACATGGTAGGGGTTTATTAGTGCCATGGCTATCTAATGTATGACTAGTACCTTTTTGTTTTGTTTTTGGTGTTTTGCTTTTCAGCTTCTTGTGCCGATCTGGAATCGGGATATAGGAATGTGCCACCGGGTGGATGGAGACAAGGGGATAGGATGGGATGAGAATGAGAATGAGCCACGCAAGAGTGGACTAACTATGTAAGGGGGAAGGAATATATCCGAGACAATATCTATTTAGTAGGGCGTGGGGCGTGGGGCGTGGGTAGTGTTGAAGCACGTGCGGGTTGGGATTATATTGGTTTCGTTTACATAGGTAGGTAGGTTGGTAGGTGAAGATGTTGATGATGATGACTATGGGGATATGGGGTTAAGAATGGGGATGGGGATACGGGAATGGAGATAAAGTGCAAGCGAGCCGCGAGACGCACACGTGGCGAAGGGGCGTGTATAGATTGTTATAGTTAGAATGTCTAGGTAGATAGGTAGGTAGGTAGGTAGGTAGCTGTAGGTTAGATCTTTGTGTATACCTACGACTAACTCTTTAACCTATATTAAACGAGGTTGATTGTGTGCAACTATAACGATAGGTTGTGGTATAGTTACACTTGTATAACTACCTACTGCATATAGTTATTAGATAGTTACGGATTGGTATGTATAGTCATGTTTATGTATGTCGTTGGTAGTTAGGTAGATTAGGTATGTAGGTAGGTATGTAGGTAAGGTAGGTAGGTATATATGTAAAACTGCATTGCAACCACATCTTATACATGAGCTGACAACCTCAACCAACCAACCAACCACTTCTTTTCTTACCCCTGAGCCCCAGGGACGCATCCGTACTTTTTTATTTTTTTCAGCTCCGGTCAGCCAGCCCCGTGGAACCGATTAATTTACGAACCGCGTGGGCGGGCAATGTCGTGCACACACACATACTTACTCCCTCACTCCCCTATTGGAGAGCTTGTGACAGGGGGAAAGGGGGGAAAGGGGGGAAAGGGGGGAAAGCGGCTGTCCGTTGCGCACGTGGGATTGCATCTCATGTTTCTGTTCTAGAAGCCTTCTGTTCATCCGTGTTCCTCGAATGATATACTTAGATAATGTATATGTCTGAGTCTATGTATAGTAGTATCTACCTCACATAAAGGACTTTTGCTTTTTGGATAGTTTATAGATAACTACCTAACCTATAGGTATATATATATATATATATATATTTAAGACATTGCCTGCATATACTAGGTTAGACATGTACATTTATGCACTTGTTGCCTATGCTCAAATCCACAGCGTTGCCCTAAATATACTCGGCCGACGACATGATAAGGATTCCTAGGGATGAAAAGTCCCCCAGCATCAGGGAACCGCATCGTGGGTGGGTTTCTTGTCCCACGCCGCCGTACGACAGGACATGTATATCTGTAGCGGCACATATGCATACCTTAGGTACATAGGTGGGTAGGTATGTAGCATACTACATGTAATATACTACATCATCCATGGAGAGAGAGAGATGGGCATTTAGTAAGCTGTATAGACCTACCTTAGGTAGCCAGACTTACGGTACATTTACATAGTAAACTCTTATTGTTACCTATGACGGAATGTCTTAAGATCGCTTGGGCTTGGCTGTGGCTATCGCGTCGTACGATGAGGCTCGCAAGGAGGGGGAACATATCCCATAGGCTGTGTGAGGAGGAACTCGCTCACCGCCCACTTATTATTATTGTACGCTACATACCTCCTATTGTATAGGTGTGAAGGTAAACTAACATGTTCGCTAGAGTAAAACGTTACAGCCGAGGTAGGTATCAGGTAATATCAGAAGTTGCAGTGATCAGGTAGGTTAGGTATCTATTCGTAGGCGTAACTGTAAACTAACTAGGAAATAGTGATAAAAAAAAATGATAATAATACAATAAATACAATATCGAAAAAAAGGGGGTATTTTTTAACAGAAAAGGACTGATGATAGTATGGTAATAATAATAATAGTACACGGTTTAGTTAGTTATTCGTTTTGTGGCTGATAGAAAAGAGGACAGAAGCAGAAAAATAGAGAACAGAGAACAGTACGGAAGAAGAAAAAAAGGGAAGGAAAAACAAAACCATTACGGCAAAGACGCTGTCTAACAACTCTTCCTCCTTCCCTTAACCTTTTTTTCTTCAGAGAAAAAAAAAATGATCAGGTAAAAAAAAAAAAAAAAAAAAAAAAAAAAAAAAAAAAAAAAAAGAGTCATTACCCGTCTCGTTCGTACTCTGACTAATAGAAAACTTCCAGAAATCCCCTCTTCCCCAGCCAAGAGCTTTTTTTCTGATGTCAGGTCAGAAGATCTACGCTCAGCCGGGGCGAATAGAAGAAGAGAAGAAGGGGGCTTGAAATTGTTGCCGTTGCAGCCTATTCTCAGCCCCCCTTCCTCCTCCTTGTGTTACCCCCTTTCCCCAGTTCTCAGCCTTTTTCTTTTTCTTTTAGTCTTTTTTTTTTTTTTCTTTTTTTATCTTGTTGCCTTTGAAGTTCATGTCCGTTGATGGTGATGGCTGTGATTATGGCTGTGGTGGTTCTGGTGCTGGTTATACGCGCTATTTGGATCGTAGTAATAAGGCGTCAAGTCCTGATATGAGAAATCGTCGCCTCCGCTGCTATTCGTCCGGCTCGACCCGTAGTTAACCGTCTGATACTGTTGGTACGGGCTCGACATCGCGTAGTATTGCACCGCGTCGTCTTGACTGGTATCGCTGGCGAATTTCTGATCGACTTCGCCGTCCCCGTCGCCGCTGCCTGCGCTACGCCGGCTCTCGGTCTCGTAGCCCCTTGCCAGGACGTGCGTCATGCTGAGACTCCCCCATGGCAGACCAGAGAGGTCCATGCCGTCATCTGCTGCGATCTCCTCCGACGATGGGAGTCGATAGCTGCTGGCTGCGTTCTCCAGATCGCGCGACTCCCGTTCAGCCTTTTCTCTCTGTTCTTTGGCCTTCTCTCCTGTTATGAGTTGTTAGTCTCGTCTATGTTTGCACTGGGGATTTCTTTAGGGTTATGCGCACGGAATTTCCGCTGGGCAAGCCGATTTTGGATACGTCTTCTCTCCTCTGGTTCCGTAACTTCGGTCCAGTCGTCTGTTGAAGGTCTGGATCTAGGCTTGGGCGACTTCTTAGGATTTGACTCGTGTTTCTTGGATGAGCGTGAATTCATATTGTATTGCTTTTAGTTTATGCTGTAGCCTAATTCAAGGTTTTGTTTCTGTAAATCGTCGATAACAGGCAAGATTGCTTGTATTATTGTGAGTATTGCTTGTTTAGACGTTTATATAAGTTCGGCTAGTAAAGGCTGATGTTGCTAGAGTAGTTAAAAGCAACAATTACTTAAGTAGTTATTAAGGAGAGAGAGTGAGAGTTAGGCTTGAAATGGAGGATGGGTATTAGATCCTTTCAGAACTCGTTGGGTGCCGGCATCCGTCATATATAGCTTCCGGGATATAGATAGGCAGAAGGTATAGAGCAAGGTGAGTAACTACTAGATAGATAGATACACCTATGTAAAGGATTGGGGGCCATTCTCCTCGGTTGACGGAATGTAACTTAGAAACGACATATAAGGCTGATGACAAGGATACGGATATCTCACAGAGCTTTTACCTACACGGGATGACGATGGAACCTTCATGGTACCTTTGGCGAAGTCGGGCTAGACTTGCGGGATGACCATTGAGGCTTATGGTGTCTGTCTATATCCACTCGAGTCTCAGGACGGGGAGTGGGCTACTTTTTGGTGGCTACTGGGTTTGTGCACCATGTACACGATGTGCAGCGAGCAAACGTGACGATATCATGTAGCATGCAACTATCGGCGAGGTAACAATAGAGCAACCTGGACTCAAGCCACGACTGCAACCCCGACAATGACGCGCATGTTGATAGTTATTGCCCAGGCAAGACTTTCCTGCACACACGGACCGGGCAGCAATACAACAGAGAGAGGAAGGAAGACTATCGTCAGGTATGAGGCCACTAATAAGCCAGCTACTATGGTAAGAAGCTACTCTGAATTTGGGGGGTGGCATTGTGCAATCGTCCATCGCCATATGGAGCTATTGGATCGCCCGCATCTCGAACTAGGAAAGAGTAAAAGCCGACATATATCGGGAGCACAGGCCATAGCCGTACATCCTAGTCATCCCAACTGGGTAGCGCGTGGTTATCCTAGTCGAGCGTCAGAGAAACGAACCCGTTAAAGTTACGTACATAGTAGTTAGTACTATGTAGGGATATGAACGGGCTGTCAGGGCAGAGCCACAGTTAGCTAATCTCGACTTTTTTTTCTAAAACGAAATACGATTTCTCACCCCAGACCAATTATGGGCTAGGTGTTCCTTGGCATTTATGAAAGGCGTCGCTGTTTATGTATATACATACTATATGTAGTACGCATCTACTATGTATGATGGTGGGGGATAAAAGATATGTAAATATATGTAAAGGTATGTAGTTGCGTCGCTAATCAGGTTTGTTGGTTAGATCCGTCATTCCTCAGATTTTTCCCCCGGCCGAACGGGGTGAATTCCGGCGACGACTTGGGACAAATATTGCCTTGTGTTCTTTTGTCTGTGGGGGAGAAAAATGGACGGGGAACCCTGTATCGCGAAAAACGACGTCGACGTTCCTTCGAGGTGCTCTAAGCCAATAAAATATCGGCGTTAGACGAATATACATAGTATGGTAGAAGTCTGGTGGATCGTGTGTACGTAGGTAGAATCGTCATGTCATTTAGTTACTGTATCAAAGGAGTCTGTGATGCTCCTAGGATTGGATGGTACGGTATGGTATGGTATGGAATAGGACAAGACAGAATAGGATAAGATAGGATAGGATAGGACAGGATAGGGGTCGCGATGATTTACCTTCTCACCATGACCCACACACCCGGTATCCTAGCTTAATCTTTTTTCCTATACCGCTCTCCGTGATTTGTCGTATGTAAAGTAGATATGGTGTGTATATTATTTTAGAATCAATCTTTAGGGTCTCGTGACGCCCGGTTGTAAGTGAAGTTTGAATAAGAAAAGGTCCCGACGTAGTGTAAATTACCCAAAGCTTATCTCACTTTCAAGCCATGTTTCGGACTCCACCGACCGCCTTATGGATGCTGTCGACACTGTCGATACTTTTGACACGGTTCGGATCGGTGGTGGGGTGGTATGAAATAACATGAAGAAGATGTTTAGGTTATCCGTGTTTCTACTAGGTATGTCTGTACGTACTACGTACGTCTACTAGGTAAGGACTTAAACCCTCGTGCGGCTGAAATCCTTCGAGCCAAACTTGTTGATCCCTTATCCTCTTTTAACAGGCTGTGAGCCTTGTCGAAAAAGGTAGATCAACTACCGTATTCGTACCTTTACAAGGAGATCTTTCTTGGGTCTCACAAAAAGGTACCAGATAGTGCAAGGAATAAGCCACGCCCTAGTAATTGCATACCCGTAGAACCCCGTCCGGGTCCGGGTCCAGGTCCAGGTCCAGGTCCAGGTAGGTTCAGACCAAAGTTCCCCATCCCAGCAAGTTTTAAGGTGAGTGGGGGGAATCCGTACGGACAGGGGTTTCTGAAATGCGTAATTACTGAAAGGAGGAGGGGGACGCTTAGGTAGGCCAGGTAGGATATGAATTCGCGAGTTTCGACGGCTTCTGTACATTACTATGTTGGGTATGTACTCGTAGGCCACGAGACTCGATAGGCTGTGTATGTGCGTCGAGGTATGGTCAGGTATGGTCACACTGCATGCTGCGAGATGACTAGATTTTTTAGGCTCGCTGGCCCTGGCAACACGAACGCCATGATTTCTACCTAGCTAATCCATTCAGCTAGTTTCTAGCAATTCTGACACAAAGGGCGTCCGTCATCCTAGTCGCTTGTTGTGAGAGACTACGCATGCCGCCCAAAACCGACACCGAGTTAAGGAGAATAGAGTTACCTAGTATAACCGCTCCTACATCTGCAACAGGGTCAGAACGGTAATTTCGCCTTGCTAGGCTGTCCGATCCTTGAGTGGAGCACCGTTTGCCTCGTGGAGACCTAGCGTACGGTTCATGTAGGGTATAATTACTGGGGGGGACATCGTCGATTAGCTAAGAATAGACCTTTAATAAACTGGTTCCGTCTGCAGATGGACGAAGCTTTGCACAACGGGAGAAGGTATGCCATAGTACTATAGTACCGATAGTACCGATAGTACCTATAGTACGTAGTACCATGGCATGCCTGACTTGCGGTGAGGTGCTAAAATTGCTTTCGTCAGCAACCTACAGCTCGTAATGTGCATTTGTTTGGTTCTTTCCAGAATTCTGGGGTCTATGATATCCATCATGATCGAAGTATGAGCTTCTCAAACCGTCCTGTAATATAAAGGGGCCAATGGTTAATCAACACATTACATAAACGGGCGGGGTAAGCAATGCCATGCTAGCTACAAGACCAATCATATATCAAATCGGTTCACCATATGCATATGGTCAAGCTCCTTGGCATATGCCTACGTTCTGCTCTGACGTCCCGTACTAATGAGTCAGACGGTCAAGTACTTAAAAGAAATATGCCCCTAGGGTCTGGGCACGTACGAAAGCCGCCTGTTCCTAGTATAATAGGTGATACTTATAGCGCCGAATTCTCTTCGTTCGCTTGCTGGGTACATTGCAGCGCTTGTCAGCGTTAGGTCATCGCGGTAACTGGTAATGGTAACCAGGTTATGAGAAGAAGCAACCGCAGGAGTCCCTTTTTGTTTAGTCCATTGGGTACCACACCGCCTTATCCCGATACAAATCCCGATAGTAATAACCTTATAGGCATTTCGTTGGATGTCGCTCTTCTATATCTGCTGCAGAGCTACTCCTTCTTGTAGGGCTGAGTACAATCATGGGGGTGAGATTCGTGATATAATTAACCAAAGACAGTATAGAGGATAAAGTACTCTTGCCCGGCATCTTACTGGTAGTACCCGAAATGTCGGTGGCAGATCTGCCAGCCAGGCCAATGGCAGTACGCAGCATCTTCGATGCATGTATTATCCCGACGATATGGTTCGCTTCTAGCCGCCGGAATATTAACTCTTCGAGCCTGTTGGAACCTTAAAGCTCAGTCTGATATCAGACCGGGTTTTGATTGTTTCAAGTGGTTTCAATCAGCGATCGGGCCACACAACAGTCGATGCAAACATCTCCGTCTCAAACTTGTCAAGGATCTCGGAAGGATCTTAGGACTGATACTCATCCTCCGAAGACTCTCCGAATAGGTCCGTCCCAGAAAGACTAGTCTCGTAACCGGAGCTACCAGGTCGGCGAATGTAAATGAAAAGTGAAAGTAATGGGCATTCATGGTTTAAATGACGATGCATGACACCCCCTACATTACTTGACACTCGAGTCCGTACATAGCCCTCTCTACATCCTTCTTAACCTGATACCAGTCGGCTCTTCTTTCGGCAAACTCGTAAACTTCCTCGGCGCGGAATACGCCGCCAAATCGGTCGCCATCGGCGATGATGATAGCCATTTCTTTGGCATGCTTGGCGTCAATAAGGTATATCTGACTTAATTCGCGTAGGGCTTTGAAATATGCTAGTAGATCGGGATTTTTAAGTGTTCGGATGTACTCAAAATACATGTTCATATCTGCGATCAGTTTGATTGCACCCTGAGTGCTGATACGCTGTCGTTTGATATGTTTGCACACAGCTGTGAACAAACGTAGTCCAACTTCACCGTTGAACACATCCAGCATGGTCTTCTCTGTACTCCCCACTAGCATCTTCGTATGAGAAGCTACCAGTTCGGTAACGCGCTTTGCAGTTGTGGTCGGACCTATATCGGGATCTTTAGATGCTCCCACGTCTTGCGGGGTAGGTGATGGATTAAAATCTGTTGGCAGCTGCGTCGTAGCGCATAGATATTCGACTTCATCCATTAGTACATCGATGCCTTTATTAAGGCCAGCCGCGACATTCTCGTCTAACATCTGCTCAAACTTCTTTTTGGCTAAGCCGGCTGGATCGAGAAAGTCATTTCGGTCAGCGATTTTTGGCGCTGCAAGTTGCTGCTCATAAAATACGTCAATCATTTGTGAGATGATATCGCCAACATTGACCAACTCAATGAACATGACGAGCGGCGCCACCCCGGGTTGACTATGGTCGCTTATTTCTCGGGGATTGTACCGGGAAAGGTGTTCCACGGCTTTTGCAAACCCGTTTTTAACGTGCGTCTGACCAAGGATCTTGACTAGGACAACGAACATCGCTTCGCATTGCTCTCGAGCTTCTTCACCCGCCTGACCACCTAGCGTCATAAACTTGGCAGCTCTACCAAGGCTTTCCTTCGCAGCGTGCACCAAATCAAGGGCGACCTCGATACTGAAAAGACTTCTAATCCCTTCAAGTCGGTTTGCCATGAGCGCAGCTTTCGCCTTGAGTTCATCCGTAGGTGCTTCAGAAGGTAAGGGGCTAGCGGTCCGTTCTAAGGTATCACCGAGTCCAGGCGTTTGAGGACGTGATGTTGTGGGTGTACCAGCCACTGATGGTCGAAGCGTATTACTGGTAGTAGCCGCTGTTGGTGTCGCCTTGGTAGTCCCGAAAGGCAAAACTGTGACTGGCATCATCACTACTTTCTTGAAAGAACTGAGAAAGTCGTTTTTGTCGGCTTGTCGATTAAAATTTCCCATATAAAATGATTCAACGGTAGCCTCTTGCTCCGAGAGCTTCTGTTCCCAGTTTCTGACTTCGCGTTCGGCGTATTTCGTCAAACTGTCAAGCTCCTCCTGCAAGTAGAGATCGAGATGCGGTTCAAATACCCTCAAGGCTATCTCTTTTGCATGCTCTTCCAAGCTTTTGTCGGAAGTGCCCTTAGGCGGGATAAGTAATTGAACAAATTCCATGCATTGTTCAAACAAACCAGACACGGCTTTTAGATAGGATGGCATATACCGTTCATGGCATTCGTCTAATAAGGGTGTGACATATTCCATGATGATTTCTTCGCGAACTTTGTCCACAAAGACCCAGAAGACGGTTGCCGGTTCAGGGAAGATGCGACCAATCAGCTCCCCTTGCTCGTTGACTTTCTTAACAAGCGAATTGAAGAAAGCACGCGAAGGCTCGAGGGTGATGCTATCCTGAGGAGCTTGATTGATACAATCCATCGGGTTGCCTATGGCTGCGCGGTCATTAAGAATTGGGTGCTTGTGAATAAAGAGGTCCATCGCTGCGTTGCCACCGTTCAAACTATGCAGCACATGCGCATATCTCTTCATCCTACCATCGACGTCCCAGAATTCGTATCCCTGTTCAAACTCTCTTAAGACCGCACTTTCAAAGAGAGTTGTCATATTAATGAGTTTAGCCTCTCGCTGCATATAACCTTCGGTCCAGTCGCTTTTGCTAAATGTTTGTAAATTAGATAGCATCTGAGCTTGCCTCTCTGGATCTCGAAATACTTTAAATACGATCGGTTCGGTATGGTTTTTCGCCCGTGCTAGGTCGAAATAAAAGGGCGCCAGAGCACCGTAAATTTTACCGTATTCTTGCCTTGCATGACCCCGCATGCTTCTAACGTTCTTGAGGACGTTAAGTAATGCGTCTGGATCTTCGTAGGGTGACTTGGACTGCGATTGGGCTAAACTCAGTGTCTCGAATCCATCGAGCCTTGATTCTTGGAGCTGCAAGGCTCTGTCTTCTTGGGCTTTCCGACGTTCCTCTTCTAAAGTAGCATCGAAAATAGTCGTGCTAGCCTGTCTCCCTGCTACCGGGTTTGGAGCGCCGTTGGCGTTTGGCCGCGCTGCAGCATCCCGTTTTCTTTTAACAGCTTCCTCGAATCTCTTCCTAGCTTCCAACTCGTTCCAGCATCCCATGCTCTTAAGTCTCGCTACCCACCTTGTGTCATCATATACCATCTCACGCATTCGGCTTGATGTCCTTGCAAACCGAAGAAGGTCTGGTATCGGCAGGTAATCGAGTATAGAGACGATGATTTCTGTCACCTAAAATTAATGACTAGGCGGCTAACAGGTAGGGCTGTTTCATACTTACCGGCTGGCAGAGCCGTTTTTGTTTCTATCATCGAGGTTGCCCGCAATGTACTTAGAATGCTCGGCTTGGACGGCGCGCCGCCATATTGCGACGCTCTCTTGAAGTTAGACATTGTAGCTACAATGTTGCAAGAAGTCTACGGGGAATTAACAAGGTTGCACAAGGCTACCATGAGGTAACCCTGCTGTAGAATTAAAAGAATATAAGGGTAATATTTGAGAAAGGAGTTGTTTGACTGCCATGGATATTCTGGTGAAATTTATGTAAAGTGTGCAATTCCAAAGACTTGCTCCTTTAAACCTGGCGGTAACGCCTGTTATGTAAATGTATAAGATGAACCGAGCCCACCTTCCCTACTTCCTTAGTTAAGATGTTAGGCCGCTAAAGACTTGTTGATAGTTACTGCTACAAGCCGCTAGACAACCTTTAGGTAACTCTAAGCCTAGGATACCTAGGTACCTTTTCACACCGCCCTTTTTATCGGCATAGTAGTCCCCGCGGCAGAATTCTTCTAAATTCGACAACTTTTTTTTTCTGGGTCCCAAATCAATTGCAGCTAAGTAGACCATTTTTTTTATTTGTTCAGAATCTCACATTGAGCAGAGCTTCTGAGGTTCTATTCAGAGGCTTACCGTGTTATATCATAACACCAGCTTGTTTTGTAACTCATATTAACTACTTTACTCAATTTTAATTCTGCACAATGGAAGCTGCCGATCCGTCTCCATGGAAAAAGCTTGACCCCGAGAAGCTTCGTCGTGAAGCTGAAACCAAGGGTAATGCCATTATTATTGTTATGACTAGCTGGAGTATCGATCGCTAACATTTCACAGAGGCTAAGCTGAAGAGACAGCAAGAGCAACGTATCGCAAGAGCTGAAGCCCGTAAAGAAAAGCGTCATGCCAAATCCGAAGCTAAACAAGCGCGAAAGGCAAACGTTGGCCGTGCTGCTAAATGGAATGACGAACGCAAAGCAGCAGACAAGTTGAAGAAACTAGCCAACCGACCACACAAGCAGGAGAAGCGACGCAAGCGCTTGCGCTTACGTGCTCAGAAATTGGAGGCGCAAGCTATCAAGTTGATGGCCGAGGCGCAGAGAGCCAAGGCCCGCGCCGATCTTCTGGACGAGCAGCGCGCGGTAAGACACTTAATCCGTTACATAAAGTGCATTTACTAATTGTGCAATCAGAAAGAGGAAGCCGAAAAGAACAAGCTGACTCGCGAGGTTGAGAAGATGGCCGCCGACCCCGAAGATGACAACTACATTCCTCTTGATGACAGCAAGCCTCGCAAAAAGGAGGAGGTAGATAGCGAAGACGAGGCATCCTCTAAGAAGGAAAAGAAGCACAAGAAGAAGAAGGACGAAAAGAAGGCCGAGAAGCGCAAGCGCAAGGCAGAGGAAGACGACTCAAGTGATTCCAGCGACTCGTCTGATGGTGGTGTGGAATTGTCCAAGGAGGAAAAGAAAAAGAAGAAGAGAAAGCTAGAGAAGGCTGCAGAGGAGGAAGCCGAGCAAGTTGAGGCCCCCAAGGAAAAGAAGGAGAAGAAGAAGAAGCGCAAGGAGAAGGAACAGGCCGAGGAGTACGTGTCCGCCGCCACAGTTGAAGCTGGAGGGAATACTAACGGCGGCGAGCAGTGGAACGCCCAAGCCCTAGGTGGGGACGACAAGAGAAAGGAGAAATTCCTCCGTCTTCTCGGCGCTAAGAAATCCAACGGTACAACAGACGCAGCGAGTCATAACGCACCGTCCGCATCCAAGGCATATATCGACCGGGTTCAGCACGACTTAGAGCGACAGTTCGACACGGGAATGAGGATGAAGAATGAAGGCCAGGGGCAGAAGAGGGGTCTTGGAGCGTGATTCGTCGTAGTTTTTTATGTATACGAAAATGGCGTTATGAAAAGGTCGAGGCTTATACCATCTGATTCGAGCTGTTTATGAGAGCACTAGGTTTGTCTGGTTGTTCTCATGGTATCAATTAAGATATCGCTAATGCTAGTTCTATGCATTTGAACACATCTTAGCATGTGTATTAAACAGGACTTCATTACACGTGATTATTGTTCAATGTCGATGTCTGCCTAGTATACCTAGGTATTATAGGATCCAGGTATAGCAGACTTGACACTTAGAAAACCAGACAGGCTATCAGCCATGGAATTTGAAGAACTGTACATAAATCTGGCAATTGCGTCTAAATAAATTCGACCTCTCCTAAAAAAAACACGATTCTGTTCTTGTAGAGCTAACGCTCAGGTATCATATCGATCCCCTCGACAATACACATATATATGTACTTTGAAGATCCTTTTTTTCAAGCGTTCCCTAGCTAAAACTTGTACCGGTAGTCTCCGTCTTTACACGGATCCTATTGAGTTCATCTCCATAACAATGCGCGTACCTCGGACCCTACCCCTATAAGGGTGGCATGTATCTCCGTTCATTCGCAACAGTGGCAACAGTAACAGTAGAATTGTTCATCGGAAGAAGATGCGCGACAGGAGCTCGAATATCAGACCGCCAAACACGATGAAGCCGAGGATACCTAGGTACGCAGGTTAGCTTGCTGCTCAGGTACTCTAAGGACTCGACGGGGATAGCTAGCTTACCGAGCCAGAAGGGCGAGATGGGCGATTTTTGCACGTCCTTGGTGCGCTTCTTGATCTCAGTTTCCGACTTGCCGCGACGGGCGTCCTGGTCCTTGGCGAATTTGGCGTTCCGCCTTCGCTGCTCGAGAGTTTGGGCCTGGAGAGGTTTCGTGTTAGCAGTGCGTCTGAAATACAACACGTTGCGCTGGGGACCTACCATTGTGTCTGGATTTGTGTATAAAAAAAGGAGGACAAAGAAGAGAGTTAAGTTGGTTGGTAAGGGGTAGAAAGCTGGTATACAATATAAGGGTAGCGCAAACTCGGAAATTCGACTGGGAACCGAGGGAAGGGAAGGCGACGGTAGGGATTCGTCAATTGAATGAATTGTATATGAAGGGTACGCTACAATTAATATAAATATATAAAAAACAACTCAGAAGCGAGGACCAGACGCCGACCTAAAGCGTGCAGGTTTATATATAGGTTAACAACTTCTTCCAATAGGGTCTGAGAACAGATTGTTCAAACTGGAGGTTTGTCACATATAGTAGGAATTCACCTTGTCTATTTCCCATATGGACATGGTGTCTGCAAGTTAAACCTCCTTTATCGATAGCGGAAATAGAACGAACAATTACCTCCTTGGTGCTGGCTCGTCCGATAAAAATTAAGGGACCTACCCGATACGAGCGCAGCTCAGTGCTACTTACCCCAACGGGCTAGAATGAGATTTTTCCCCCGGTGGATCAGCAAGCAGGCCTCGCAAGACAGGGGATTGAGAATAAGGTTTCCATCTTTATAAGGCTCAAGCCACTGATAGTGGGGTAGAATACCTTATGTATGTACCTACACTACTTTGAAGAAGCTTATGTCCATTATAAGCTTTCGTCCCTCCAAACATAACTATAAGCTTAAGTTCCAAAAGCTAGCAAGCTTACAACGATATCGTCCTACTTGCTTACTCTGACTATAATCAGATCTGTCAAAACCAACAACACCGATCCACGATGCTCTCCCGAACGACGAGGCACCTCGCGCCCCTCCGCACCTTCGCAGCGCGCCAATCGCCCTCCTCCTCGCACTATCCCACTCTCCTCCAGCGCCCAAGGGCACGTTTCTCCTCGTCTTCGCCAGCAGGACAGGACCCTCGATCTCCCAATGTCAGCGACGTCCCCTAATCCAACCAACCCTATTACATATATGCATACTACCCCGAGACATGTACGAAAACAGAAAAGCTCACCTCTCTCTCCACAGGCTCAATTCTACAAAGCTTTCGGCCGGCCCATGGCCAAGGTATTCCTCCTCGCCGTCTTCACCTACCAGGTCGCGTACTACTTCTGGGTCCGTCTGGAGCAGGACGAGATCCGGGCCGAGATGCGAGGCACGCAAAACCCCCCTCTACCTACCCATTTTTCCCCTTACGTTCAAATCCATCCCCCCTAGGGAACTAACATTAGTTAAAAAATCGCAGCGTCCATCGCCGAGCTCGAGGCCAGGATAGAGCAGCTCGAGAAGGCCCGGAACAATAAGTAAAACGACGTACCACCGGCTGCTGGCGTAGACAGAATCGCTGAAGATAGGGCGGGTATAGCCCGTGCGAGAAGGCTCGTCTGGCATGGCGACGAAGTTAACGTGGGAATCGCATACGTGCAAATTGCCAGCTTACCACTAGGTCTGTTATATTTGGGCCGAGTACGAGCTCCGCGGCCCATATGCTGGCTTGGGGCACTTTTCGCAGTAGGTAGAACGGAGTATTATATCCAACACGTAACGCAAATATCTAATAATTACTGCAGAGAATAGGTAGATTAACGATTCGCGCAGTCGCGAAACAACGATCTGTATATTTGACGCTAGTGTGTGGAAAGGTGTGTCAAGTATCCTCGTTGGAAATGGAAAATAATGAACATAATATCAAAAACAACCAAGAACGCCCATACAATGCCATTCATGCCCCCATGTCCCCCCTTTCGCCCTGCTCTCCGTGAAAAAATATGACCATTAAATATTGCGAAACCAACCAAAAAGCCTGGACGCCCAATATCTAATAGTCTTGGAACTCCAATTTCTCATAGAAGTGTTATTAAAAGTAACCCCGTTACGCCAACAAGTCCGGCCAAAGAAGGCGAAAGCATGCCCGCGCCTCCTATAAAGTGCGCAGACCCGGGGTAATTACACGACAAACTGTTGTCCGGCCGCTTTTGTCCATAACTGGTTTCGAAGCTGAACCTACTGTTTGGTCGAGGACATTTAAATCCCATCGAAGCCGGACAACTCTGGACCAGTTCATAGCACAGGTTTTCGCAGGGTAATACCTCCTTATACGGACCTGGCTTGACAACCTCATCGATCATGGGATTGCGAGACGAAAGGAAAGCTTTGGAATTCCCATGCTTATCTAGGATATCCTGATCCACCTTCGTTCCGTTCGGGAAAGTAGCCCCGATATTGCGCATTTGTAGGAAGCGCCGATCAGGCGTTGAGAAGTCCTCACAGCGGGGAATAGCCACCGAACAAAGCCATCTCTTATATGCGGTCTTACAGTCCTCACAGCCCCTGGCCAAGGAGTATCGAGCAGTAGAAGGAGCCTCGCAGGGGGTCTGTTGTAGGACTTTATCGAAATTATCCCACTTAGAACGTACGTAGTCATCATAAAAGTTTCCAAGAGCCGTAGCGTTAGGAAACGTCTGCGGGTTTCCGGGAACAGCATATTGGGTCTGTTCGCAAAATGTGAGGTTGAAGATGAATGTGCATGCGCCATCTACAGTCTTGTTAGCATTTCATCACAACCAAGAATTCATATTATACTTACTAGGCTTTGTCGAAAAATTGGCCGGTTGGAATACGATTCCCCTTCCTATATCCGAAGACTCTTCCTGGCGCGTTTGAAGACTCTTCCCCGGCGGACGAGCAAGTATGGCTGTATAATTAGAGCTGACGTTGAGACCGCTAACGTAAAACTCCTGCCGGGTCAAGTTCTGTTCTCCCCCATTTTTCAACCCTATCGTCATCACTCCGCTACTCCCATCTGCAAGATTCCTAATCTGAGCATATGAGCTCAGCCCGCAGTAGGAGTTACGTACCCCCCTAATGTCTATATTGTCATCGTTATGAGCAAACATGACATACGGTGGCGTTGTAATCACCTGACTCGAGTCGTTGTTCAGATAATTGGTTTGCAGTAATGCGGCTGAGGCGTCGCTGTCAACCCATATAAGACCAGGATCGGTATTATTGCCGTGAAACGAAAAGTAATATTGATCGGTAGAAGCGACGAGCTCATAATTGTATTGCCATGAAGTATCGAAGTCCTTGTCCGAGACACTTGGGGCAGATATACTCAAATAAACATCCTTGTCTATAGATGTGTTGAACATAACGGCCCCCTCCGTAAAAACGACGGCCTTCTGTGTATCCTCCTTCTGCTCAGGCCCGGGAGATGTATTATCGGGAGATGTCGAGACGTATAGAGTAAGTTGTGGAGGATCTGGAGCCGTCCGATCTGATGAACGGCGTGCAGGTTGCAGGCAAGTATTTGCGGATATCCATAACGTTTTCGTCGATTCTTTCCGTCGTGCAAGTTCCGGCCTCAAAGCAGTGCCATCGTCCTCATCCCCACCCTCATCCACATCCACATCCGCAACCAACGACTGTGACGTATTTACACCTCTTCGAAGTCCGAGCGGCTCACTTGGATCCCGCGCCGCCCTACCATTGACTGATGAAGCTTGAAAGACATAGGTCATGGTAGAGCCAGGAGCGATATTGGACTTTTTCATTTCATTGTTGGTCATTTCAATCGCACCACCTGCCGCCCTTCCTATGATACTTCGGTCGAATAGTGCAAAGTTCGGCTCATATACTGGAGGTGCAAGGTCTAACACCTCTGATATCTCGACAGCATCCAGCTGTTCGTAAGATGGCTCGTGTATGTCATGGTCGGGGAATATAGGATCGAACTCGATAGCGAAGGCGAATTGTGGGGAGAGTAGAACAACATAGATAACGAGTAAAAGGCAGGAGGCTATCACAGAGGCTGCCAACCGTGATTGCAATGGACTAAGCTGCATCCTAGAAGCATAGCCCTTTCGGGCATCTCACAAAATATAGGGTTGTGTCCCAGTAACAGTAGATGAAGCAGATTGGGACTTGTGGGAATCTGTTAGCTGGAAAGGATGAATTATGCTAAGGCGCCACGGCGGTACGAAAAAATGGAATTCGTTCGTTACTATCGATTATATTCTACGGTACTAGGTTGGTCGCGTAATATCGAAGATGGTGTTTTGTTTAGAAAAATAAGGTCAATTGTAGATACAATTGGTGGGATCGACTTATTGAAAAAGGAGTGGACAATGTTTGAAGTTCGTTAAGTCGTAAAGTCGTCGAGGAAGAGAGTTTCACAGGCAATGCTGGGGTTGCTGATAGGTGCCTGCCCTGGAAATCTGGAAATCCCCTGACAGCTGAATACCCGCAACTGCGGGTCTCAACCATACCTACCTTGTGCAACCTTGAGACAAATCCAAGCCACATCCATTAACCACTAACTGTTCCCCGTAACAGCGTACGGTAGTATCCGCCTGTACTACCTTGTGTTGTACGTACATACTTTAATGCACATTTAATATGTAAAGAGCCAAATTTATCAACGAATCTTTTCAACGCAACAATAAGCCAACGGTCTTATGCGTTCTACCTCAGCGGCCACCAAATAGGTACTTACATAACATTAAATATGGATACAGTAACCTTAACTTATGCAGGAACAAGTTGATAAGCAGTAAAATTATTTGATATCGGGTTTCGGTTTCGGTATCGCTTCCAACGCTACCTAACGCAAGCCTGCAATCCCCATACTCTTTTTGAGATCGGCGAGCATACCATTATTGTTCATTGGAAGCAACAGACCCGATAGTCTGGTTCGAGGATCTAAGTTCGGTGTGACAACCTTACTCTTATGAGATAGGCAAATTTATATAAAGGGCCTACTCAACTCTCATATATTCTTTTTCTCTCTTCTATCCATCATCACGACTTTTCAAGGACGAATTAAGCTAGCATCGGCCCACCTTACACCTTAGGTACATAGCGAATACGACAGTAGCCACAAGGGGGCCTATGAGAAGATGGATTGTGGCAAACAGGCTTATCGCGCTGTGCCGCGCCGCATTTGGATCGGGCCGCTTGATCCAAATGGGTTCAAACTGATGGATGCTTCTCCATCTCTAGTCGGCATTGTCAGTTGAATAGCTTCGAGATCGCCATGAATCAAATCGGACTAGCATCATAACCTCGTTGAACAAGCGGGAACTCCAAGACTCAAGCTTATAGACATTATTAGTGCTAGTGGGGGCACCATAAAGCTATCGCGAGACTTGTGGTGACTCGCCGAGATCAGACCTTAGCGCACTCTCGAAACTACTCCAGTCTTAACGGTATGAACGACAGTAGTCTGCAAGAGCACAAACCACGCGGTCCGCGGCTGTATCATAAGAAGTCCCGTACCGGATGTACGCGATGTAAGCAGAGACGAGTCAAGGTTAGTTGAGGGACTAAGGCGCATTTCGCCTATTAAGCCATTGCCCGCTTCTGGTTTAGGGGCTCACTTGGCCGCAACGTACTCATACAGTGTATTCCTGACAACCCGTTGTAGTGTGATGAAATTCGGCCGAGCTGCGGCTCTTGCTCAAGACATGCAGTCGAGTGCGTGTATTTGGCTACGAGCCAGACGTCTTCATCAGCCACTGGAAGAGCGAGGTCTGCTACTCGGCATGATAATAAGTCATCTACTACCTATTCAGCAAGCCTCCCAACAGCTTCCAGCAGCAAGCTAGTGCCGATTTATGCCGACGCTTCACATCAGTCGCCAGTGAGTACTGCGTCAGGTCTTTTCACCAGCGACGTCAAGCCGGTGGTGTACTCACCAAATGGCCCAGGCACTCTCTCCTCGCCGTCTTCATCTTATGTTACCCCTGCCGATGACGGTACAGACGTCGATATTAACCTACCCGAAGGACCACGACGGCGATTCTGGGAACTACGCTTGTTACATAATTACCATGCGAACATGTCGCAGCCGTTCTCCGTGCCGCAAAACCCCGAACTTGTACATATGTGGCAATGCGAGATTCCCGAGCTAGCCACGCGTATGGCAATTCAGCAGAATCGACCCGCTTTACTCTACGTGATATTCGCCAACTCGGCCCTGTACCTCTGGAAGGAAAGCACAGATAAGCAGGAGCGGATCGAACTCATGAGATTGCAGCAGGCTTACCAGATCATGTGCAGTAGAGAGCAGCGGCGTGATATTGATAACCTGATGCCGAGGATGAGCGAAAACGCCCTCTTCATCTGTTTCACCAGTATCAGGATGTTGGCTCATTCGATAGGCCTCGTTCAAACGATGGCCGTAGACCCTTGGGAGCCGCCCGTTCAGTGGTTATGGATGGGTCGTGGGGCCGGCGAAATATTAAACATGGCGGCAAGTTTAGCGGACCCCGAGAATCGCGCCCGTATCGCAGCCGTTGAGAGAGGGCCGCCTGACTTGAGCAATGGCGAGGAGCTGATTACTTTTGACCATAGTTCGCTCGACTGGCTCCTGGAACATCCCGACGGGCCGGGATCGAGCGCGGCGCAAGAGGACCACGAATTAGACGACGAGGATGTGAAGTATGCATACAATAGTGCTCTATCATACACGTGCACCGTACAAAAAGCACTAGCGGATGGCGAACGAGACTACGCCGTCGTAAGGAGGTTTGGCGGGTTTGCTATCTATGTGCCAGCTAAGTTTGCTAAACTCGTAGAGGAAAGGAGACCAAGAGCTATGGTTATATTAGCGCACTTTATGGCCCTCTGGATAGGCTTTGAACACGTATGGATGATCGGTCGAGCTGGCGAGCTGCAGGTCAGAGGTATCTACAAGGCTTTGCCCATAGAATGGAGCAGCAAGCTTGACGGTTTAGTTGCGAAGTTTAAGCCACCAGAAGTAGGTAGGTTGAATTAGATTTTCACCAAGTAGCGAATCCGGACTTGTATAGTAAGATATGAGGATGCGAATGACGTGCTGCGTGTATATAATCGCCGCTGCTACTAACATGTCTTCATATTATGAACTTATTTACTATGGCGTAGTTATTATGTTTAGCTAGCTGCATTTCACACGTTTAAGATGATCAATGGCTTTCTGCATAGTGATAAAGAGTCCATTAGAGATGTATCATATGTAAAAGCTATTTATAATAAATCTCGTCCAGCTCGTCCTAAACTTTAAGCAATGGCGGTACGTAACCGGGACGGCTAAATGTGGGCCGGGCTGAAGCCTCATCCTCCGCTTGCAGCTCTGCCTTATCTGCATAGCTAAACTTAATCTTCGATACTTCTAAGCTAATTCAATATTAGCTAGGTACATAATTCCACATCTATCACGAAACCTAATTAAAGCAGCTTTCGCGCCGCCGTCCCGCTACATACCTACCTACCAGATCGATTTAATTTCAACCTCACTTAAGACCCGGGAAGATGGTCAGTAGTAGAAACGCACATACCCTCCAGCCTTCAAGCATACCAATTAACTAACATCGCAACACAATGACGTAGCCACCCAAACGCAAAGCCGCAACCGCAGCCGCGGCCACCACGGCGCCGAAAGAGAAGCAATCGAAACTAGCCAAGGAGCACAATATATCGGCGCGGGAGGAGCGCGAGATCAAAGAGGCGTTCGGGCTATTCGCGGAGGCGGCGGAGGGCGAGAAGGAGGGCGTCATACCGACTAAGGACGTGCGACGCGCCATGGTGTACGTTACTCTCTTTCCCTTTCCCTTTCCCTTCCTCTCTCTCTCTCTCTCTCTCTCCCTCACCACACGCTTCTATGCCAAACACCCACACCTCAACCCTTCATTACTTACCGCTACTGCTGCTATCTCCCACCCATAACTAAACGACAATGCACGAATTAGCGCCCTAGGCCTACCCCCAAGCAAATCCGAACTCGCCGAGTTCCTCGAGATCCTCGACCCCGACGACGAGGGGTACGCGTCGTACGAGCCGTTCGTCGCGATATGCGCTCTGAAGCTGCACGCGCGGGATACCAGCGGGCCGGCCGCGGAGGAGGTCGATGAGGCGTTTCGATTATTTATAGGGGGCGGAACCGGGAGTGGAGGTATGGGAAGTGGGAACGGGGGGGAGGACGAAGAAGTGGTGTTGACGCTTTCGCACCTCCGCAGAGTCGCTATGACGCTCAAGCAAGACGTCGACGACCAGCTGCTCAAGGACATGATTCTGGAAGCGAATGGGGGCGCGGGGGTCGGGAAGGGTGTCGGCAGGGCGGAGTTTGAAGAGGTTATGAGGAGGGCGGGGGCGTGGAAGTAAGAGAGAAAGAGAGAGAGAAAGAGTCGCGGGGGGGTGAGCCCGTAGGGTGGCATGGCATGACGGTATGGATATCAATATCGACTTTTTGTGGGGGAGTTTACAGGAAAGGGGGCTCTGTATCTGAGATGTAGGATATGTATGGTTCCTGGATACGATGGGGTCCCGTTGGAAAGGCGGACATACAGACGGACGGCAGCGGCGCTTCGTGGATCGGAGAACATGCATCGTATTAAGCACATATGTGACCACCTTTTTTGGTGACAGAAGTTAGGAGATGACTCTGTTTACGAGGTGTATGGACTTAGGATAAAGGTGAGCATGACTACTTTTATAGACTTCTTTTAATCTCCCTACTGACGGTCATGAATAGAATAGTATTGGGGTCTGTGAGAGAGGAAGCGGAAATCAAGGTCGTAGTTCGGCATATGCAACTATTGCTGAAACACAGAATGGGAGTTTGGGTTTCGGCTGGTTGGGAAGACTCTGATCTGTTAGTGGTCTAGTTATGTAAAATGTCTTCTAGTTTAAACCCACGAGTAATGCTTCGAGTAGACCATGCGTACTATACCAAGCATAACTAAAGCTCAGTATTATTCAGTTAAGACAAAAAAAAAAAGGGGGGGGATCACTTATATTTGCCAACAGGATATGCATTTTCGTGGTGTAATAGCATCTATTATGGTATTTATATATTGCGCTCACATGCCTACGTTTATTTATGTTCAGGCGTCGCAACAGGACAAACGGCATCCCCGAGTCCTATTGCAAGTTTGGCCCATGAAATTCGCGTCTCTCTCGTATGCAGCAACCCTATTTCCGAAGAGATTCAACAATCGTATCCAGTCATATCCGCTGCGAACGCCCAAAAAATGCAGCCCCCCCTCGTACGAACAGAGGAAAAGCAAGATGACTTATACCAACGGACGTGAACCGTCCAATATTCCGCATAGTCTGCACACACGTGAGCCTTGCAGACTACCTATACACTTGAAGAACTCCAAGAAAATTCGCTAGTTTGTTTCCTTCTCTTATAGCATGCGCCGCGTTAATGTTCACTCAGCTGGAGGGGCACTGGCAGCAGCGCTCTTAGCGGCAGCGGCCTCTTGTGCCCTCTTTTGCGAGTCCAAGACGGCTTTGAGCTCGGGCGGGGGGTTAAATCCGGGGTGGTCCGAGTGCTTCTTATAGAAGTAGTTATCAGGCTTGGGTGTAAGCTCAGGGGGTAAGTCTTCCAGGACGGCTTGCAATATGTTATCAATAGACTTTTGCTTGGACGCGTCTCGGTGCCAGATGGAAATCAAATGAGAGTTAAAACGGACTGAGAGGCCGACACCGCAGATTTGGTCACCCTCTTCTAAAACCTCTTGTAGCTTCTCGCCGATAGCCATGAGCTGGATGCGGGTCCAGAAGTCGGGACCGGAGCTCTTAGGCACGCGGAAAGTCCAGCTGCCACCCAGCACGTTACGACGATCCTCCCAGATGGGCCTGAAGCCGCTCTTGAACAGATATATAGATTCGCGCATCTTAATCTGGTCTACCGGTGTATTATTGTTGTATCGCCAAAAGTCCTGAACCGACTCGATCTGGGTACCTAGCTGTTCTAGCGATGCCTGATAGTTGGCCTCATCTTCCTTCTTGGAGTCCTTCGCGTCTTTGGCCTGTCTAAATGATTAAGCTAACGTTAGCAAGAAAAGTTTACTAGAAGTGAGTATAAATGTTGGTTTCTTACCTGTCAAAGTAGACGTTCCAGTAATGCTGGGTGGGCAGAGGGCGCATAGTCTTGAACAAGTTGCGCTTAGCATCGTCTCGCTGCTCGGCGGGCGAGCTGACATTCGGAGAGTTCGCATCGGTGCTCTGGGAGAGGGACGAGAGCCCCCTGGTAAACAGACTCGGTCGTGCGGCCATGATGAACTACAGGTTTAACGTTTAGTTAGAATATGAAGGTTTGTCCCCTATCTTTTTGTTGGAGGAGGGGTTGGAGAAGCTTCAAGGGCGGTGATGGTGGGGTTCCAATTGCCTGCCAAGACTTATGTTCCTGAAAGTTGCACGTTTGCTGCTATTATTGCGAACTTTGCTAATAGCTAGTTGGCTTAGACGTAGGCGATGCGGTTACACAACCACACCACTTATACCACCTGCAGGCTCTCAGGGGTGGAAATAGGTACTTATATTCGGAAGACGGATAGGATAAGAGGTATTATTTAGCTAAGCACGTACCTTTACGTTAGACAAAAGCTCGACTTGACGTTATCTATTGTTTAAAAAGAGGCAGCTGGACACCACGAAGAAAATAAGTGGTAGTTAGACAAAAAGAAAAAAAGAATAAAAAAAGAGTTAAGAATAAAAATAAAAATAAAAAGGTAATGCGGAACTTAAAATATAAAGAGTCCCGAAACAATGGACAATAGTTTAAACGTGATAACCAGATGACACTTTTCAGCTATAGGTGCTATAGGTTATACGGAACAGCCAATGCAGTACTTAATATGAATCAGGGGGTCGCTATTGGTCCTGAAACCGACACGGCTGGGTTTCAAGAGCCGCAATTCGTATGATCGCTAGCACTGCTGTCTGACCGCACTTGCCAATGATAAGTATCCATTACATGTTTGCAGTTGCCCAAAAGTGCCTGTACTACCTGCCACCTTATGTGTGTACCTAGGTAGGTATGTACCAACCTACCTAACCTAACCTAAAATATGTCCATCGCAGCATCCATCTTCGAATAGAAAGGGACCAACGCCTGACTACCCCTGGAATTCTCAGCGCTAAAAAGAACTAAACATCAGGCGTGGTCTTAAGTGGGACTCAGCCTCGCCTTCAGCCAGACCTGTCCCAAACCCGCATTAGGTACAACCAACCGATACATCCGTACACACACCTGCTAAGGTTGACAGCTACTTAACTTGGCGCAGTGATGGGGTCATCCTGATATGCATTTATAAGTCTAAGGAAGCAGCTTACATAGTTACTCTACATTATGTGGATTCTGTGTCTCACTACCATAATCCCTTCGCTTTTTCTTTTGGTAAGATCGGTGACCGCCAAAAGTCCGCATAGAGTTATCGCCGCGGTATTTCTTAACCACATATCTTTATATTGTTTTATCATTGTCTAAGTGTACGCTCGGCTTCATACTCGAATGAGACTTCTTTCGAGATTCGTCTCAAACAAAGAACATAGAACATTACTATCTAAGAACGTCAACGAACTAAAGCTGTTACTGTTGAAACAGTCACAGCTACACTCTTAAAACTTGATGGCTACAATACTATATCACATATCGACATGATATAAGGCAGCTAAAGTAATCTAAGACACAGCAGTTATTTATCCTCTTCCTAACCTCTTCCTCACAGCTATAGACGACAAGAAGAATTCCTGCACACGTGAAAATAAGGTTTATGAGCGATCATCCGAAACTACTCACTCGTATTAGTTACCAACCCATTGTGAATCCTAGTCGTCTTCTAGAATATGACAACTCACACCGTCACGTAGGTAACAATGCTTGTTAAAACAAACTTCGTAGCTTCGAGCTCGAGAAGGAAAAAAAAAAAAAAAAAAAGGTTAAAGAGTCTTCGGTCATAATGGCCGAAAGCCACAATTTCCAAAAATGTAAATATACAATAGACCAACTTCGTAGTTACCTTACTTTAGGTTCTTGCACGTTTAGCCCGACGAGGCCGTGCCCAAGAATGACTCAACTTACCTCAACATTCCCAAGACACCAAGATGCCCAGATACCTAGATACCAACCGATAACACTCGGCCCTCAAGGTCCCTAGTTTATTATAACGTTTACCTAAAGACATCGCTATCTTATAGACCATCAGGGTATTCATTCACAAGTGAACAGATGCGTATGCACAATCAAACTTTTTCTCCACTACCCAGGTGTGCCTCTGCTAGCAACCCCAAAAATCCAACCAACCCACCATCCTCCAAGTAGAAAGCCTCACTACAACGAGAGAAAGGGTTTCGGTCTACTTGCACACAAGTTCATCAGACAACAATACGGCAATAAGTACCTAACTATAACAATAATAAGTAGTAACGATGATGACGATGATGATTCAACCAAGATCCTCGAATCAGGGATTGATTATGCTTGACTGCAATATACACGCCCCCTTCCCCCTTCACCTTTTACCCTTCACCTTTTACCCTTCATCCCTTCAACCCTTCAACCCTTCACCCTTCACCCCTCCCCATTAAGGATATATTAGATAAATAAGTAAATAATACTTTTCTTTCACCACCCTGTATACCCTGAGCACAGTCAATCTGTTCACAAGAAGTTTATATATATATAATACGTAGGTATATAATATACCACGTTCGCCGCGGTCCATCTAGTAACCTAACCTAACCTAACCGTCAAGCTTTTAGCAAATTTCCTGCGCCTGTCGCGCCCTACAACCCCCGAGGTGGTTGCTTTCTTATATCCAAAAAGTTCAGTCTAGTAGCAATGGCAGTCTTCAACCTGAATATCACGAGCAAATCCAACAAGCTCACCAATTATAACATAGCAAACGGCTCACGCGCACCAATAAATATATCACAATCACCACACGACAATAACGACGACCTCTTAACTCGGTCCAATTTGGTTTGAAATTTTTGAATTGGGTTTCATTGATCTTCTTGTAGTTATAATAAAGATACAAATCGTAGAATTCGGGGTTTAGCAGGGAGGCCCTGCTAAGCAGCAACTATTCGTAGAACTCCTATCAGGCTTATGCTTTGTTCCTCGGATCGGCTTTCGCTCGAGTGACCTCAAATAACGCCCCTCCCCAATCTCGGCCCGAGTATCCTGCTGAATACTTTCCTCCCCAGACCTGCAGAGAACGATAGAGGATTGCTCTCTTCGTCTCGCCTCGATAACCACCGGCTGCTGCCCTTATATAAAAACAATGGAACCAAACGACCTCCGAAGAGATCGAGACGAACCCGACGACTACGCCGTCAGCGTTTTAGAATGACACTTTTTCTCCGGTGAACCTATTGGTGACCCCTTAAACTAATGAAATGAAGAGTACGAGCAATACAAAACTGCCAAAAGCGGCTTGCTCGATGGCATGGATAAGTGAACGGCTGTTAAATCTAAGCCACCTTCTCGCCAACAGCGAACCAAAAGGACTAGACTCGATCAATGCCACACAGTCACCATGATGCTGGTCAAAACTTATGAGGCCTCCGTCGAAATCCGGATGGGCTTGACGACGAACCGCCACGCCCAATCGACCTCAAATGCGATGAGATTTTGAAAGAAAAAAAAAGAGGGGGGCTGCATTTCGTAACTATCCGTCCAATAGCAGCCAGCGACAAAAGAGAGCCGTAATGCTGAGGGAAAATCAGTGGTATCAGAGCGCAGACGCCATGTCGTGCTATGCTTGCTTTCGCGATGCAATTCAAGTCATGAATCAAATCGATCAAGTAGAACATTTTATGCTGAGAAAACGCCATGCGAAATGAGATGACGTGAGATGTGTGGATAGGGAATGGAAAAGGTATGATGATCATTGCGAAGTGGCAACACACCAGTGACGATGGAACGCCCAAGCACTCTTTTGGCACTCTTTGCTGCAGTACTTCGTTCGGCGGCACCGCCGGCACTTAGCAAACTGCCGCGTGTATTCTTCCCATTTACCGCACTGGTAGTATGCGCATTGTCGAATGCCGCCTCGGGTATCGTCCTTGCGGCAGAGGTTACGCATCACGACCCCAGCCCAATATTGCATATCGGTGCTGTGATACCGTACTGTGAACTTCTCGACCAATGGGAAAATGTTAAAGTCGTTTGGAAGAAGATATTCTTCCTCGTACTCTTGCTGGCCCAACGATTCTGCCGTTATGTTCTCTCCGTCAAGCAATTGCAATTCCTTTCCTATTTGAAGCCGCGGCACGAGGTGACTTTGTTGGAAGTATGACCTAAGGTTGCAGTACTTCGAAACGTATGCAAGCAATTGGAGAGACATTAATACATCCTCTTCCCTGGGCATCGCTGCTAGCATCTGCGGGTTCGGGGGGACTGGTCGATCTAAAAGATATCTTGGTACACTTGCGTGGTTGGGAAGAGAGGGTTGCGGAGTGGGCATTATAGGACGGTTAGGAGAAAGACCCATGGCCGGTCCGGGAGTCGGCGTGTTGTTTGGCAGACTGCCGTCCAGAGGCGTTCGATGTGTTATATTGAAGGTTCCTGCGTCGGGAATTTCGGAAACCGTCGGCGTCGTCAAATCAAGAGCGGCACCTGCTAGAGTACTATCACCCTCTTCCATAGAAATGTCCTGAAATCCGACGGTAGGCTGGATTTCGGTTGTCCCAGACATCTCGGCATCTTGAGACTCATCAGACTGCACGCTATCGGTTGCGTTCAACTCATCCGCATCCGTAGTCGAGTTCTGGTGGCGTATGGAAGGGCGTCGCCTGGCTCGGCCGTTCGGCAATAATTCCGAAGTAGGTCTAACTGCTGGCGAGTGGGTTTGAGGGGGTGGTAGAGGAGTAGTAGGTGAAGTGGGTTGCGATGGCAGACCGGGGTGGAAAACCGGTAGCATTGATGGCAGCCGGTCAATGTCTCGAACGGGACGAATGAAACCATCAACCGCCTCCATAGTCGGGACTGCACTCGCCAAGGGCTGGATCACCTGTCGTGAGGGAGATACAATGTTCGGGCGACTTTCTTGTCTGTGATGGTGGTGGTGGTGATGGTGATGATGATGGTGGTGATGATGGCGGTGGTTAGGGAAAATAGTGCGGTCTGGAGGAGAGGTAATGGGGAATGATGGAATAGCTGGCGCGACCTCGGTGTTAGCTTGCTCAGCCGCAGCCGAGGTGCTCGCAAAGGTAGCGGCTGCGACATCGATGGACGGCGGTGGAGCTTGCCGACGGAAAGCTCTTTGGTCGAGGTCTAGACGAGTAGAGCGATTTGCGAAAGAGGATTTGAATGGAGGCTCCCGATGACTATGACTCCGATGACGCTGCTGGTGGTCGGCTATTTGCTTCTGCTTGGCCTCTTCTGCCTTCTCGCGGCACTTCTCGATAACCTTGATGTAGTTGTCAAGTATAGTCGCGATAACGGGAACCATATCAGCCTCGACCACCCGGGTTCTCACATTCTCGGTCCCCCTAACTCCTATGTTGACTACGCACTGGAAGGCTAGATTCCACTTCCACATATCCATCATATCTTTGCTCCGTCCCTGCTTTAATATGCACACCAGCCTTTCAATCCCTCCATCGACAGTTAGAATATCGCGAATGCGAGCCGAAGAAGTTGTAAGGTAAGCAAGATGGTTGAGAGAGTTGATGAGGGGGAGTGTTGAAGTGCAGTCGAGTGCCCGGCGGTCATATAGGGCAGTGGTGATGCCCACCGACGCCTTGTTGACGTTGGGGATGCTAAAATTGACTTCTCTCATGTTGGGCGATATATGAATTTTAGAAATGATGATGGTATCGGCAGAATTGAAGGAGGGTGCCGCCGTGGGATGGTACAGAAACGTGATTATGTGGGTATTATGGCTGGAAGCGGCGGGCTTCGTCCTTGGAGATGACCCTTCTATATACGAAACGCAGACCACCTCTGTTTCAACGGGCCTAGATGGACGCGTAGAATTTAAGGCGGAAACTTAAACTCAAAGAACAGACGTTTTGTTAAGTTTTGTTCTGTACCCGTGCAGCAGAATTTAGAAAACTGATGCCCTTGAAAAAAAATGCGTAATAAGGAAAAGAAGTTCTCTTGCTGTTGGCGCAATTGTCAAATGGGCTGACCTGACAGGAACAATAGAAATCGAAATGTACTGGTTGTTGACTCAACGATGAAGTAGGGCGTCGATCGAATACGTTTTCTAGGATCTGCGGCAGGTATAAAGGACGAAATTGAGAAGATACGTATTAATTGAGAATGAATTCGGAGCGTTCGATGGTGACTCGTCTGGCGAATTTGGCCAAATGCCTCAGACCGCTGTATTTCTTAGGCTGGTTATTTAATCGCTTTTTTTTCGTGACGGACTGTGGTAAAATCAAGATGGAGGCCCGAATCTCCAGCGCGGCGGACTCTATGGAAAGATGGATGTCTCCATCCAGATCGAAAGATAGGATTAGAGAGAAGAAGAAGAGGATGAGAAAGAGAGAAAAGAATCACGGCGTTTAGGAGGGAAGGCAGTGACTCGATTCGGGGGTTGTGAGATGGTTGGTGTATCGGAGGGAAAAAGATGGCTACACTACCTGAACTAGGGGGAGAATTTTAGAGTTGGTAATAAAGGGAAGTGGTTCCGCTCTCCGGTGCAAGTTTGTTGCAAGAAGAAAAAAAAAGAGGCGAGAGGCGACCGGGTCTGCCAAGTTAGGTAGTCTTGGTAGGGGCTGCCCACTGCAGCTGCCACAGACGAACCAGGGTTCGAACGCTGTCCGAACGCTGTCAAGTGCTGCTGCCAAAGAGGTTCGACCTTTTTTTTTTTTTCTCTGCTGCTAGGCTGTTTGGGCTGCTGTGTACATAGTAGAGCTCACAATTGCAGGCACGCTAATGCCCTCAAATTCTATTGCGGTAACTTAATCCACTGATCCGGTCTGGGCTGGCCGCTAAGATTAGCATATACCTGACTTGCATACTCTACATGATGCCACAACCTGCCACAATCACACTTCTCCAGCAGCCCTGTACCAAAGTTTTTTGTACCAAATATTATACCGATTTATTTTTCCAGTGTGTTGGGTCGAGACTCGAGTAGCCTATGCGGCGAACCCGTCATGACATAATTTTACAAGACAAGAGACTCACATGGAATTATCTAGGATAAATACTTCACTCTTAATCACGATTAACTAACTAACGTTAACTAATAATTAACTATACGTTTCCTTGAATTTGGGGTCTTTTGTTTCCAATTTTGAGCACAACTAATTATTACATTATCATTGTAAGCGGCAATAAATGGCGAGCTACTTACCCTTGTTTTTTGTTAGGTACCTACCTAGGCGGTCCACTGGAGCGGGAGTGCTAATCTTTTTAATACAGGTGTCCGTGAAGGGATCTGATATAACGAATGACGCCCGCTTTGACTTTTATAAAATTTAAACCGTATTAGTCGAGCGGTGAAATTTTACAAAAATAGGAATGCTATGATAAAATTGTTTAGTTAGATGTTTATATGCCGAGTTGAAACAGGTAGTTCAGATGGAAGATCACGGTGCAAGATGAAAAAAGTCTTTTTCACCCACTATCAAAAACTTAAGGATATCACTATTATTGGTGGATGCGGGCGAAGTCCGACAAATTACCATCAAGACTAATGATTGGAGAGCTCCTATACATGCCAACTTAGCTATGTTTTGCATGGTGTTGAACGAATACCAGTATGTTGCTGTTACCTATCGAAACTTCTATAATAATCTTTTTAATAACTAGAGATGATTATATACCGCGATAAGCGACGTTTTCATAAACCATATGTTGTCGTGGCGAAGATCTCGAATTACGATGGTATCTGTAATTCAAGCACGTGCGTACAGAACCACCCAACACATCACGTTACGGCCTAAGCTCTGTAAGATATTACTGCGGCTATAAGCGTTTATATTCAAATTTTGTATCCCCAACAATACGATAAATGGCAAGATGCTATTTTAGTTCTGAGAAGAGAATCTATCCCACCCGGTGAGCAGCAATATTTAGCTCATAAGAAAGTATAGCATTCTCTCAAAACACCCTACGTAAAGAATCAAGTTTAAACTAAACGTAAGTTGGAAATGCAGGGACTCTGGTTGACTTATTTCTTCGCCGAGCCCGTCCCCGCTCGGAGAATCCTCCACGATCAGGGACCGGAGACAATACACGGCCGAGAAAGGAGGTTGGCAGTTTCTCGATTGGGTTCACCATCGTGGACACCTTGCTTATATTGGGTAGTAATAAAGCACGCTAGTATTCTGGAATGGTCTGTGTGTTTTTTGTAATGAAGCCGTGTCCGCGCCGGCGGGTTCAACATATTCTCACTAGATGACAAGTTTCGACTCCCTAGCTAATTACAGTTTACGCATTTCCTATTAACTAGTTAGAGAAGCAAACATCCCATTTGATGTTGTCTTTTGGGCTTGGTGCGCTCAAGCTTTTTTTTTTTTTTTTTTCTAAGCAAAGCGCCCCTTGGTTCCCCCGACCTCGCTCAGCGCATAGAGGATTTGCAATTTCCCAACTTCGTACCGGTGATGCGTATCATATGATCGCCACCTAGGTAGTTATACTCAAGCTGTAACAAGCCCATTCAAAAGAGACGCAGTTTTAGAATGTAAAATGACTACAAGAACTTTAAACATAACTATCTTGCTATCCCCCATAGTCGTACCTAAATGACTAGCAGAAGAGAAGGCGACTTATTCTTATGCGGTAGTACGAACTTGGAGACAAAGGGGGAGGAGAGAAGTATACATAGTACTAGCATAGTACATAGTCTAGAGCATCTAGGGTTGCATCTGAACACATACTACTGTATGCGCGTGGCATCGCGTCACAAATTGGTTCTTGGCACGGACTTAATAGTTGTTCAGCCCCAGGCCAATTGATAAAAAGGTATACCAGGGTTTTTTATTAGATTTGAATACCTAGCAAACTACGCACGTCTCCTTTTTTTTTTTTTTTTTTTTTTTTTCGGTGTCTTTATGTAAAGTCCCTTTTTTACGATTCAAGATCGCTTTGTTAGTTTTGAAGGACCGTGTGTTTCCCCCCCATAGAATTCGGTACCTGCATACTGAAAGGCGGATTTGTGGGTAAGGGGTGTATAAGCAATTAAGTTGGGATATGACGGAGCGCCCGTTATTATTAATACCGGCACAGCCCGAATCCCGAAAGTTTCCATTCGCATCATCACGGTTGCCTTGATTACCTATTATTTCTACATTTATTTCTACATTCTACCTACATGTATGTATCCTGCGGTACGTAGCATCTCTCTAACTCCACTTCAAGAGACCAACACGATTCCTTCGTCAAAAGGCTACCTCTCTAAAGAGCGGCTCTTATTATGATTATTTTTTATATAACTACCTAGGCTTAGACTAAGCCGGCGATCGTATCCACGTCCAAGGTAATAACTCGGGTTAGTGTGTTGAGATCTGATATTGATCACGCGGCTCAAGTTACCGTATTCGTAGAGCAGTCATCCTTGTGTAAAATAACACCTACCTAGGTAAACCAACACACGTACTACAAGACACGCAGTTAACGCCTTCTTGAGCAAAATAATTCTCCGAATGGCTTATTTAACGCTCATCAGTAGATATGGTATGTTGGGATCTCAAAAGCGCCGTGGTGGATATCTCTTAAAAACCCCTTGACGCAGCCGAGCACCCTTAGGCGATCCTCTCTCTTCCTACTTACAGAATACGATTGGTCCTAGCAAAGCCATTCTTCTGCCGCCTCCCCTTACACTTTTTTGCGGCGCTTACAAAGCCAATTGACTGCCCCCTTTAGCTAGTCCCGATGATAGACTTTTGAATCAGCCGCGCCTTAGTTAACCATCGAATTTTACCAGCCCATCCGAGACAATGAGAGACATTCCAGTTCCAGAATTGTGCCCGCTGACGTCGGTGGCATCTCCAGGCGAGATGTGGACTCACACCTTAGTGTACCTAGGTATCCATCATGATCCACCGCGAGAGAGAGGTCCCCCATGCGAGCAGTGCGTTCGGACCTCTCTCTTTGCCTTACGGATTGTCGGGAACCATGGCAAGCTACGGTATGTAATCACAGGGTTGGCTCAGGCCATACCAGCAAGAACAAGCCAAGACCTCGTGAGCGACTTTTCATGTAATGGTTCAGATCTGAGGTTACATCATCCAACGAGCCTCCCCGTCAGCCACATACATACCATTATAAGTGGTCCGTTACGCGAGGCGTTCGTGAGCGACTATATGTGAGTACCTAACCTACATATGCAATGCGTATGGATGCGTGCTCTACGATACAATACACCGAAAAATCCCACTCCTTCATGAATTAAGAAAAACCCTTCACCTCTAGTTCAGCCGCACGTTTGTCCAGCGGCACTGAAGCCATTGACGTGGGATATTTAAAAAACGGTATGCAATCCGTGGATAGGGCTAAGCGGGATGAAACACGATTTGTCTCGATAAGATTACCATTTGCATGGGAACCACCGAGAGCAGAGCCCAGGTTCTCGGCACCATATTCCGATCAGTTACTCCTCCGCCAGTGAGTTTTGAGTTGTTGCATATAGCTATAGTATTAGTTATGATATGATAACCCGGATGATCTATTCAGTTCTAGCGGTAAGATAAACTGGATCTAACCTAAGTATTCAGACTTAGATAGTTAATAGATTTCTTACTAGACAACCACATTTACTGGTCTTGATATGATCACAGGTTATTATATTCGATCTCAAGCCGAATGTACAATATAATCAATCACAATATACTAGCTAAGTATCAAGCATATTCTCATCATGACGACACAAGCATGAGAGAAAGTGAGAATAGTAGATTTCTTTTTGCTTCGAGCCAGTGATCGAATTAACATCCTCTACGATAGACTTCTAATTATTTAGGAGCTTCAATCATGAGCACAACTTACTCCCCAATGAATTAAGATGTCATAGCTTATACTTTTTCCACTTAAAAACGTGGAACGCCATGGCTTGAAATAGCTATGCCCGCCAACTACGAATGAAGAGGTAGCTCCTCCTATCCAGTAATTACGATATAAACTTTGTGTGATAGCTTATTAGAACGTCTCATCTCCCAGGAAGTCTGAAAAGCACACAGAAGCTTTTCTATAAAGTTATAGGCACCCCTTTTGTAAAAAAATGGTTGTCTTCTTCCCTAAAGCCCCCCGGGAGGTTTACCGTGTATAGGGTATATCCCTGTAGTAGCTCCTAAAGCAAACGAGTTTATGCATTTTCTTAAATTCTGTGAAAACTGCGAGTCTAACATAGAACGAGGCAAAATATAAGTCTCATTGCTTCTCTCGACCTGTATCACAAATGCCGTTGTTCTAAGTCAATGTCTCGCCCGTGTCCGATCTGCTGTTTCTCGCTTCAAGACTTGATAATCATAATCCCAAATCACCATTATGGCTCTCTACATAGCACTTCTTCAGCGATGGAATATTAACATATTAACTGGTTAGAAAAAAAAAGTACCTCGACTAAAACCACTAACTACGCTTAAATGATATCAATCACCACTTATTTTGGCATGTCTGAAATATTTCATGCCTGTCCACGCCACGATAACCCATACCCATGCCATGATGCAGGTCAATATCAGCAGCGCCGGGTAATACCCGACGATGGGGAGCGTAGGGTCGTCCTCGAGCTCCGGGGGCGCGTAGGGCGTCGTTCCCACGTCCCAGGCCCAGCTCCAGACATTTAAACAGGAACCCATGCCTATGACGAACACGAACCACGTCACGACCAGCACAACCCATCCCCACCACTCCGTCTCGCTGTAGTCGTGGTTCTCGTGCGCCGCGGGGAGCGGGCTCGCGGATAGGCCCTGCAGCGATAAGGGCGATTTGGCGTGCTTGATCGAGCGCCGCCGCTGGAGGGAGGGGCTGGGCGCGCGGTTTTGGAAGTAGGAGTCGGAGCCCGAGGATACCGGGGATAGGTCTGGGCGAAGGGGGGAGGGGACGCGGATAGGTATGGAGAGTATATCGTCCTCGTCTGTAGTAGAAGTATATGATATCGTGGGACTCGTTAGGTGCGATTCGTTATCGGGAGACTGCGGCGAAGATATCGAGAGACTTTCTCTCGAAGCATAACCGTCCATGGATGGTCGCGGCGTAAGGTCGGATATCCCCAGACCGAGGTTCTCGTCCGCCGCCATGATTTGCGGCTTGGGAGTGGTACCTGGGTCGGGGATCGACTGTGCGGTTTGTGATGTGTCGATCGCCAGAGGCTTCAGCTCCCTCTTTTCTCGCGCCGCGCCGCGACCTAACAGGGCGACTTTCCGAAGCGAACCTTTGCGCCTGCGAGTCTTCTGTTGTTGAAAAGTAGCGGCGAGGGCGCGGGGTGGTTTATTGGAAAGGTCTTGGGAGTTCTCGGCATGGCGGGACTCGTTGAGACCGGGTTTGCTGTCGGATGTGCGCAAAAAGGGGAACTTGGAAAGGATGCTACCCCCAGAACCACTCCTCTTGCGTCCTCCTGTTGCTATATCGGGCGATGACGCATTCTGGCTTTGCATGTGAGGTGGAGGTGTGTTCTCCATTGTTTATCGTATTCTGGGTTTTGCTGTCCTTCAAAATAAGGGAGCTTCGTGCCGTTTCCCATCATGCCTCATTAAGCGAGGATATACATTAGTGAATAAACGAGAGTAATTAGGTAGGTGTTAAGTAGGTATTAGTAGTGAGTGCATAGGTAGGGATTGTGAGCTCCCGGCTTCGGAGAAGTCAATGCGGAAGGGCCGTTTCTCTTGCAAAGCATTTAAGTTGTAGTTTCTATATCGTGGAAGCGCGGCTGGGAACCAAGGCTACCAAGGCTATAAAGAAGGCTGCCGTGGTTTAAGGTTCAATGTTTATTTGCAGGTGCTGGCGCAGCTAATGAACTTTCAACGTTCATAGCGGCTCTTTTTTTTAGGGCGGTATGTTCCGTAAGGCTCTTGTACGTACACCTCCAGGTTATAGGCTATTGGAAGTACCATAACTCTAAAACGCGCTAGCTAAAAGATGAGTTGGTTCGTGTTAATAGGTAAGGTACCTCCTATAATGGGTACAAATTACTCGCAGAACATTTCAGTGTATGTACATGTATTTATTAGCATAGGGGAAGTACAGGACGGTATTAGTACTAATACAGCTACGTAACTACCCTAAACTTTAGATCAATCTGCATCCAGCACCTAGGCCAAAGGTTCAATTCCCATGCGACGTCAATCGAATCAAATCCCTCCGCATTTTAATTCGTATTAAGCAACCAAAGTCTAGGCATTACACACCTTTTCTTCCTTTTATGCTGCATGCGCCTCTAAAGCGGGAGACCGCGGCTCCGGTCTAGGACAACCTATCAGAAGAAAAAAAAAAAAAAAAAAAAAGGATAGGAGAGAGATTCTGACCTGAATAGGTACCTAATGGAAACGAGATGAAGTCGGCGCATTCGATCGCATCATCCACGCACACGGAAAACACACTATACTACCGTGGGTAACAAAGCAAATCCCCCTCCATTACCCATTTATTTATTTTACTACCTAGGTACCTAACTACCCTATACACTTCTAAATCGGGATAAGCGCCAAATCGTTTGGGGATGGCTCCCAGAAGCCTTGCACCACCGCCCATATCTATCACTCCCGTTATCCACACCCCCGACGACGGCAGCGATTACGATCTAGACGGCGGTGACGACGATAATATTCAGGTCGACTTAGATTACGCCCTATACGATCATAAACACTTACTTACTCCCGATCGCGATTCCTTCTACGACCCCAATCGCTTATCGCCAGTAGCTCCCACTTTCCAGATCAACGACTATTCCAGTCCTTCAAATATGACGTCTAACTCGGGCGGTCTCAACGAAAACGCTTCACCCATTGATATTCCTAGCTCGTCCAATGGCGCTCCGAACCCGTTCAACTTTCAGACTCAGGTCATATCCACCTCCCCCGTGAAGCCAAACGTTGGTCAGCGCAGAGGTCACAAATACAAACACTCGAGCATCAGCGCCCAGCACCAGATCTTTCAAGAACCGCCGCCACGTCCACCGCTTGCTTTACCACGCGATCTGCCCATACCTACCGTGAAGGAAGCATGGAAGTCCATGTCTAAAGACCAACGCCGCCGGTTATACTGGTGCATCTGCCACGGCGTTATCGCTATATCTGTCTTCCTCTCAGCCCACGGCTCCCTTGCCATGACAGCACTCTCCCACCTAGTCCTCTTCGATGTTGGGTCCGCTTTGATCTGCGTAGCCGTTGAAGTTCTCGGCAACTTCGAGGTGTGGAAGCGAAGCAGCATCCGGCACCCTTTCGGTCTAGAACGCGCCGAGGTGCTCGCCGGTTTCGCTCTAAGCATCTTCCTTATCTTCGGCGGCTTCGATCTAGTCAGCCATAATCTAAAGCACGTCCTCGAGGGGAAGGGTGGCCACTCATCGCATCACCCCGATCCCCATGAAGGATTAGCACCTAGAGTTCCTCCGGGAGACGTCGATATGGCGAGTCTAGCCGCTATCATTGCGACTCTTGTGAGCGCGTACGGCCTGCGGAACCACGCGCGCATCAGCAAGGTCATGCGCGTGAGCTACCTCGCCAGTCTCCCCAGCGTGCTCTCGAACCCCTTCCACTTCCTAACGCTCTCCACCTCCGCCCTCATGGTACTCCTCCCCCTGCTCTTCGTGCCCATCAGCGTGCTCCTCGACAGCACCATCTGCGCGCTCGTAGCGATGGCCATGTTCGCTCTGGGCCTCCGGCTCGCCATCGCCCAAGGCCTCATGCTGCTGATGAGCTACGGCGGCCGCTCCGGGTCGGGGTCGGGCAGCCCCGGCAAGAACAAGGACGTGGGCGTCGCGGACGTGATGCGCGAGATCGAGGCCGAGCCGGGCGTCGAGAGGGTCGATGAGGCGCAGTTCTGGCAGGTCCACTACGGCCTGTGCATGGCGAACCTCAAGCTCTCGGTGGCTAAGGGCGCCGACGACGCCGCGCTGAGTCGTCTCCGCGCCCGCGTCACAAGTCTGATCCAGAACCGCCTTGGTGAAGGGTACGGCAAGGGCGGAAGCTTAAGGTGGGAGGTTAGTCTGCAGTTGGGTACGGCGGGGACGTATTAAGCAGGGAGGACGGTTGGGGTGGCTTTCATGCGTATATGGCTTGTTTGTGTTGGGGGAGGAAAAAAGAAAAGGAAGAATTAAAATAAAGTAATAACTGGAGGGGTGTATACATACCTACATCATACATAAATACATAATGAGGGCGGAGCACTGTTGGCGTTGTCGCTGCTAGACTAGAGAGTAGAGTAGATGAGAAGGGGGGGAAGGGGAAAGAGATACATAGGTAGTTGGTGGGCGGTGCATTACATCTTGATACTTTTCCGCTGTATATTTTTAGGAGACGAGGCTTTGTATATATTCTTATAGCCTATAGGTTAGGTAGGTTTGGTATGCTCGAGGACGGGGGCGAGAAACAAAAATATAATGGCTAAAGAATAGGAATGGAATGGCGTTTACTCGTGACTTGGTAGTATGAGTGCGGAGTGTATAGGGGTGGCGATGGTGATGGTGATGGTGATAATAAGTGTCATGTAGGAATATTATAACGGTACTATCCTCCTCGTCGGCCTAATATACAACAGGAGGTCAGAGCAGTAAGGACTCGAGATACATATGGAAATAGTGAGGGGAACTGGCAATGCGCGATATTTATTGTATATAGAGCGTAGTAAGTTACTCCATACGCTGTATGCTCGAAGGGTATGTCCGGGATAATTACACTCCCCTATGTATCACATTCTCGAATACATGCACACTAAGCTACCACGCCAAACAATATTTCCATCACGAGCTATTAGCATAAGACAGCACATGTCTATCTATTCCTTCCTTCCTACCGCCGTTCCTTGCAGGGCGCACAGGGAGTGAGAGGGGGAGGGGGTAGACGAGGTCGACAGATATTGCCGTCCTTCAACCTTGATGGTCAAGTCTCTCTCGGCAGACAGATACAGACAGACAGATACAGACAGACAGACACACGGGGAGAAAGCTTGGCTCAGCTTCATGTTGTATCTTATTGTGCTTACTACCTAAGATACCTGATGACAAGAAACAGACTCGCTATACTAGCGACTAACTAGTAAGTAAGTATGAATGAATGAAAACTTCGATAGTTACAATGAGACATTAATGACCTTCTCCGTAAGTCGCAAGACAGAAGAAAACCCTACTTCCAATAAAGTCATTATTATAAACAAACTCCGCTGCGTACGCCCAACATATAAGTCTGGCATAGCACACTAACAGACATGATAAGATTAGTCTCATGAGCCGTCACTCTTCCCAGCTCCAATGCTGAGCCGATCCAATTCGATCAGTAGTGCCGGCGGAGAATCAGCTGCGGTTCCTACAGGGACACGCTATCGACGGCTTCCTCGATGGCCTGGCGAACCCACTCGAACTTGTCCCAGAAGTCGTCGAGCCTCGCCTGCAGCTCGCACTCCGCGTCGTCGCGGTAGCACAGGGCCAGGGGGCTCAGCTGGATGAAGCCCTCGTGCTGGCGGCGGAACACGAGGTACTTGACCTTGAGCTTGTCGAAGAGGTCCGTCAGCGTCGCGAACGCCCCCGGCGTCACGGGCACCGGCACGTCGGGCCACTGCCGGCCAAAGGCCTCGAGCCGCTCGCGCAGGTCGCCAATCTGCGCGTTGACGACCGACGGCCACTCGTTCTCGATCGCCACCGCGAGGCTCGACTTGGTGAACACGTGGCCCGGCGCCAGGTTCTGCGGGTCCTCGGACCCCAACCGGAAGCGGAAGTTGTGCTGCGGCGGCCGCGGCACGAAGATGTTGCGGAACCCTTCCGGCGGGTTCGGTATGTTCATGTGCAGCTCGCCGTCCGTCGGGATCACGTTCGGGAGCCCGTATAAGTCGTCCTCCTCGTGCTCGCGGAACAGATGGGCGCCCGGGTGCGCCACGTCCCAAGGTACGTATCCCTGCCCCTGGAGCGCCTCGCCTCCCAGGATGGCCAGCTGGCGGGAAATGTCATCCCAGAAATTGAACGAGGCCGGATGCAAGGGTCTGCCGGCGAGGGGGACGGTGTGCGCGTCGATGTTGTACTGGTACAGGGGGCAAGTGGTCTGTAGCTCCTGGGGCAGGATGGTGACGCCGGGGCGGAGGTAGTATCTGGATATGACGTCGCCGCACGGGTAGAGGAGCGAGCTGCGGCACATGGGGCAACGCATCTGGCCGTCTTGATAATGGTTTGGGTCCTAGACTTGTGTCCATTGATCGAGACAGTCAGCGTGGAAGCCGTGGCGGCAGGGGAGCATCGTGATCTCGTCCTCTTCGATTGGAAACCAACAGATAGTACAGTCCGTTCCGTCTTCTGACGGCGGTCCTGGTTTCTTCTCTAGCTCACCACCGTTGGGTCGCTGGGTTTCGCTGGGCCCTGCCTCCGATTCGGTTTGCGACATGTTGATATGGTTTTCTTGTTCCGCTTGTGGTTAGGATAATATACCTCTGTATTTTATCACTTGACGTGTAAGGAAGAATGATTAATGATAGTTGGAGTATGAATATCCAAAGGATCAATGACGAGAGAGGTATGGTATGCAATTATTTTGTGGAAGGTTGAGAGAATGTAAAATCTGGATGGGGATAAGGATGAGGATGAGTTGAACTGCACATGTGGGTTAACAGTTAAAACACAACCCCCCCGGAAGTTGCGACGATCGATGCCTAAGCGTCAGGGTTAAGTAGAGTTGTGGAAAGGGCAGTCAGTCGAATATTAATCTTCTTGGATGAGTAGCAATGTACTTCTTGCCGAAGAAGTTGAATCGAAACTGCCCCGGTCTTTTTAACTTGTGTCTTCCTACCTCGACGTCAGCTTCCCCTATATATCTTAACTGGAAGGAAATGGTCTAGGAAATATTTAAACAAATTACTATCATCTGATACCTAGGTAGGTATGGTTTCCTTTATTCAGCTTGACTGGTTTAGTATGTTATATAAGACACAACTAGATTATGACCAAAACTTCGCAACGCCGAAACAAGACATATGTTAAGGGGGTTAAGTAGAACTCAATTCTATGTCTTATCGCCGCTTATTGAGAATTAACAGAGGGTCACTCTTTGTAATTGGAATGAACGTATCACCGATTCATTCAGATATGTCACATATTTAGATAGAGAAAATAGACAAATGCTAAGCCCGTCAACTAACACTACGCCGAAGAACAGCACGTTCACTCACTGCGGCCATCGACCTTATAATAGCAGACTACCACCAGAAGAATAGTCAAAGCATAACCGTAATGATATTATCATCACATAATATTGGAACCTAGACGTATAACTTGACATCGTTAAACAAAGCATTCTATATGTCTATTTTGAAGTCTCACAAGGTAAAACGCCTATAGATTGTCTTAGCTTGAGAGAAATAAAAGCCATTACAGCCATAGCCTTCCCGCAGTCATATTTAAGATTCAGATATAAACAAGTTACCACTCAGCTACTATCACAACCGTCCATTCAATATTCAGTCAATTATATCCCTTACCTACCTGTTCGCAGCCGTTACTAGACCGGATATATATTTCCCATGTCACTATTGACAGAATGTGACAGCCGCTCAAAGCGAGGACACAAGTCGCACGACCAAAAAAAATTGCTAGAGCGCTTACACGGCATCTCAATCAACCCCCAAGGGACGAATGATTGGTACCCAGGGGGAAAACCGGCCGTAGTCAATCGCTGCCGCTTTAAATACCGTAATCCTTTCCCTACCAAACCTTTGTCTCAGAGGCTCATTCCCAATCCGCGCTGGGATTAGATCATATCATATCAGATCAGCTCCCCTAAAAGACGAAACGACCATGATAGCAAAGAGCCTCAGTCGCAGCGGTGGTCCCGTTGCGTTCTCTCACCTTAGCTATACGATTCGAGCAGAGCACGGCAGAGCAGAGCCTTGCATTAATTTTCCCGCCTATCTATCTCATCCCGATCCCTTCCGTCTGCGCATCATCGTCCCGGGAACAGAATCCTTTTTTCTTCATTCTGGCGTTTCACATGGGGTAGTTGGGCCTAATCAGGGACGAACCCGCGAAAGCAACGAAATATCTGACATGACCTACCTACCTATCCATCCCGGTCTCATCTCGTCTTCGTCTTCGTCTTCGTTCTCGCGTGTTAAGTATATATGTGTATGTGTGTGCGTGTGCGTGTGTGTGCGCGCTTGCTCATGTGACGGCGTTTCTGTGATAATGCAGTAGATAGGAGACGTAGGTATGTATAATAGCGAACGGGACTCGGCACCTTGGGAGCTGGAAATGCAAGATTTTGGCAAAAAGTATGTATGTACGTATATACTTATATAGTGTACGTAGGTATGTATTTACACCGCTGGATTTTCTGGGGGTCACAAGCCGTGGATTCGAGAACGCGTCCGGGAAAGACGGGTTGCATTCGATAATAAAGACCTGTAAGCGACGAGAAGAGAAAAAAAAATATTTCGTGACACTTTAGGGGGTGCGGTTGAAGGACTCGATCCAAAGTTGTACGATACGGTAGGTAGGTGAGAACAGGAGGAGGACGAGGTGGTGGTGGTAGTGGTGGTGGTAGGTAGGTAGGTAGGTAGGCAATGATTAAGTAGCGGTCAAACGATACCCCGAGGGATTAATTGCTAGGTATCTATGTGTATTATGGTACGGCTTTAGCGAATCGAGGGTCGTTTCGTCATTGGTTTCGTTTCACACGAGATATTATCACAAGATACATACTAACTCATACTAACTAACCATGTAATACTATCAAATGGTGGTGGAGATGGAGGAAAGGTGGCGCTGATGATTCCTCTTTTGTGGCTCATATATTTATTATTTATTATCTCAAGTACTTACGGTAAGTAGAAATCTAGGAGTTTCTTTCAAAAGTGTATTATTGGTTACGGTATTACATGTGAAGCGGGCAGAGTCCGTATTAAATTAAATACCAATTAATACCAATACCTCCTTAGTCGAAACCTGAAAGCGTCGACCTGCGCCCCGGGAGCCAACGTGGCACAGCATTCGACAAATATGAAGAAGCTTGTTTGTGTTGGGGCATGCTATGTCGATACCATCCTCGAGTAAGTTTTAAGAGAAGAGAGGGGGGAAAGAAAACGCCCCCTTGTTGCATAATAAGCATGGCCTGACTCAGATCAATCTCACGCATGTCGTAGTGTGCCTCAATACCCGGGCGAGGATTCCAAATTACGTGCCACCAATCTACAAGTCCGTCGAGGTGGCAATTGTCCAAACACGCTTCAAGTACTCCAGCAGCTTTTGAGGGGAAGGGAGCGGGAGCGGGAGCAGGAACAGCAACAGCAACAGCAACAGCAACAGCAACAGCAACAGCAACAGCAACAGCAGGAGCATGATGACGGCCGCGGTCGAGACTTCAAACCTTACCTGATATCATGCCTGCCTAGCGCCGACGCGCCTGCGACGGCTACCATCATGGGCTCCTTTGGGCCGGAAAGCCTCGTCGACTTTTCAAGGTGCATATTCCGCGAGGATCATCAGCAGCCCGCGAGCAGCTACATCATACGTAGCGAAGCCACCGGGAGCCGCACCCTCGTTAACTACAACGACTTACCTGAGATGACGATAGCCGAGTTCGTCGTCGCTGTCGATGAGATCGGCGACGACAACGAGGACAACGCCTGGTTCCACTTTGAGGTACGCCCCCCCCTCCCCCTTCCCTCTCCCCCAAATACCACACACACGCGCGCGCGCAAGGAGGGTTTTACATGTTTGTATAAAAAAAGAAAAAAAGAAAAGAAACCAAAAGATAAAAAAAAAAAACTGGGGGAGGATATACCTACAGGTATAATTCACTTGTCTGAATCTGGATAACTCACTCCGAGGACAAAAATGCACAGGGGCGGATACCTGAAACTACGTTGCAGTGCATTCGGCATCTAAGGCGGTCGTTCCCCAACGCAAGAGTAAGCGTCGAAGTCGAAAAACCGGGCCGAGAAGGTTTGGAAGACCTCGCGGCTGAAGCGGACGTCGTGTTCTATTCGCGGAGCTGGGCTGAAGTGAGTCAACCCCCTCCTTTCTTTTGTTTTGTCTCTTTTCTCTCTGCTCGTGTGGGGGGAAAAGGGGGGGGAGAGGGGGAGACGGTGGTAGTGAAAATATGTAGGCTTGCTGCAAGGTTGAGTCTTTAAGTCAAAGTCAAGTCAGGTTGAGCCGAGTTATGTCGAGTTCGAATTCGAGTTGAGTTGAGAGTTAACATCCACAAACCCGATCTACTAGAGTAAGCGGTACGGTAGTGCTCAGGAATGCTTGAGTGCCCAATCGGGCGTCGCCCGCAAGGCGTGAGTTGCATTTTTTTATTTTATTTTATTTTTCTTTGGTCCCCTCCCCGTGGGTTTCGCCAAAAATGAAACGATGCAGCAAGCAGCAAGCAGTCAGTGCAGTGGGTTGTGCTGCTGAGATAATAAGCAATAGATAATTAACAATTAATGATTGATGATGATTGCAGGAGTCTCCTCTGTTGTACGTGGGGATCGGACGGTGCATCGTGTCTATCACTTCCCAGTAAGAAGGCCGTGTCTCGTCCGGCTACATCGCCTGGGCAAACCATTTCCGTGGTGGAGTATGTCACAGACCGCCCCCGGGGGAGCCCCAGAACCGGGCCTTTCGAGAGGTTCATTCTAAGAGAGAGTAAGAGGAGAGGAGAAAGTAGACTGTTTAGACTAACGAATATCCCTGCGTTTTAGCACGGTAGGAGCAGGTGACACCTTCATTGCCGGTATGCTGTTCGGGCTGCTGTGCCACGACGACGACTGGGACACCGAGAAGAAAGTCCAGTTTGCTGTGCAGCTGGCTACGTGCAAGGTGCAACGGGACGGGTTCGACGGTCTTGGATCCTTGGGGTTTGGAAAGCTTGCGCCAGGGAAGTAGTAGTGGTGGCGTCGTCGCAAGTCACAAATTGAATGGAAAACTTTTGGTCGATCGATTATGAGATGTGACTGAATTGAACTGAACTAGCGATAGAGAAGTGGTCGTGTGACGGGGTAAGAAAAAAAAATCAATTTAAAAATATATCTCTCAAACAACTCGGCTCGGAGAGGCGCCTACTGGATTGCTGGGTCTAGGACTAGGAACTGGGACTGAGAAGCTGGAAACTGGTTGCCAAACACACACACGCACACACACATACATACACGATAACTAACCCTTTAGCTTTTTAGTATTGTTTAGAAGCATTCAGGTTGTTGTCTAGTTCGCATAAGTTCGGACGCAAAGCAAGAACCGTCTATTAAAGGGCTTGCATGGATCGGTGACTTCGTAACGAACGGAACGTACCATATCGTACATAATCCCGGGGGAGGGAGAGCGAGAGAGGGGTGAAAAAAAAACCCCATTCCTTGGATTGGTAAGAGTGGTGGTGGTATATAGTAGGTAGTAGTATTCGTAGATATGATTATCCTTTCTATGTATATTGTATGGGGATTGCATGTATATGAGTATTGTATATACATATGGACGTACATGCATACATACATACATACATACATACATACATACATACATACATACATACATACATACATACATACATACATACATACATAGGGCGTACTATGTAGAAACGGCCGATTGTGTGTTGTTGCCGAGCGTGGAGAATGGAAGGTGAATAGACCGGCCGAGACTGGACGATCGTTCTGCAAAGGGTCTTCGAATTAGAATGCTAGCAAAAGCATGGAATAGGGTAGCTATGGTTAGGTACAATACATACCACCTACATACATACATACACATACACACATACACATACATACATTAATAGAGGTACAAGGAGCGGTGAAACTGTGGATCAATTGGTATGTGTGAGATGGATTTGCCTGGAATGGTAATTCGAAGAACTATACCTGACCTTGTATCTGGGTATCTCAGTAATACCTACATGTAACTGAGGTCCACGAATGGATATGGATGTATACCTATATACTATGTAGTAGAGGTATGTTACTGTATAAGGTATGTAAATTGTAATTGTTGCTAAATAGGGGGGAACCTGGTACGGGTAATAGTCCGTAAGTCACACATCCCATACATAGTAACGTTATTTGGTCATACACGAGGAAAGCTCCTTTACCTTCGTAGCCGCAGTCATAGCCTTAGGTATTGTATTGTACGTAGCACATCCATAATATGACTAGTACTCGTACATATGCAACTATTCCCGCATTTTATCGATACGATATAACCTGTATCCACAATATATGTGTGTTTGTGTCTAACTAGCGTAAGTCAAGTAGGTACGGAGTAAAGTTGTTGTGTTTAGTCTTGTGTTTACGTTTTAAGTTGCTTTGTTCTAAAGTGCTATATCTGTCGCATCGCCATCCCACCTTTTTCGAACTCCCATGCAAATGTCCCTCAGGGTGGATGCCCGGAGCCGCTCTCCTGTGCTCCGTCAAGTCTGGACCGCCGGGACTTGCCCACAAATTGGGGGGCGCACATTGGCATTATCATTGTCATTATCATGGACATGGCATGACCCAAAAGTCGTATCGAGAAACTTCTGAACGTAGGATTGGGGACGTCTCAGAGTTGGCACAAGCACGAGACTAACACATAGTATTCGGCCCACGGGCCACTAGTCCACGACAGCTTCCCTTGTTTTATATTATTTTGGCCCTTTTTCTTACCTTGGTTTGTTTATGTACCTTAGGTAGTTATGGTAATGTATTGGCGAGCTCCTTTTAAGTCGCTTGGAATACCCCATGTCCGGTAGTGCGTGGCTGTTCTGGAATTTCGCATATTACATGCCTCCTCATACTAACCTTGTCCCTACCTACGGATGTTGAAAAGCCGCATATCAAAATAACTTCTAAACTTGCGGCCTATCTTGCCTTGGTACCGAAGATTCCCCCTCCCCCATTATCGAAATCTGCCTGGCCCCAAGCCGACGCCCCCCAGAATCGAGTGCTCCTTTTGATGGTGGATGGGTTGGGTTACCTACCCCTCCAGCTCGAACCCTCATTAGGTGTGTGGTCAAGCGAGAAAAGGGCTGTACGGTAGGCCACGAGTCAACCTTAGACATACATACCTACCTAATGTATGTGTGTCAAGTATGAGCTATGTATATGTATATATGTATTGTTCCGGAAGATATGCGGCCGCTACGAAGATTGGGTCACTGGCTTGAATTTTGCGGGAGAAGGTAGTCATGACGCAACCAACCCTTTACGTTGCTTTTGTACGAAGGGGGGAATTGGGGGTCATAGATCATTCGTTAATAAAACCTCAGTGTAATCATGTACGAAACCACCTAACCTAACCTGATGTTATGTATGGCTGGTAATGTTAAAATGGTAAGTGATGCTACGTGCTAGATGATGTGCCGCTGAAAATCATGCTCCATCGTCCTGAAGGAACACTTCCGACGACAAGGTGCGCAGAAAGCTCGGGCATTTCGGTTATCATCAAACAAATTTCCCCGCGATACATAATTTTTTTTTTCTCCTCGTTGCGGTCAGACGATTGGAAAATTCTTAGCGCTTTTGCCTTTGTTTTAAGCACAGTACCTGTGGACATGCATTTTTTTTAGACCTTTCCGAAACAGCATTGGCTTTCTCTAAGACTTCGTTTGCGTATCTGTTTTGAGAGGTGTGATAGAGGAGAGAGGTTCATGTATATCCGGATATATACGGCAAGGGAGTAATCCGTACGATGACACTCACTGTCCATCCACCGAGGTTTCGATATTGGTTTACGCGAATATTACCTAGCTTAGATTACCCCCCTACTTGCCTACCTAACTTCGCCCACGCTGATGGCGCCGAGTCTGCGTGATAGAGACGCAAGGCTTTGGATGTTATTATTGATTGCTGGTCTTGGAAAGAAGTCCGTTCACCATAGTAAAACTACTACCAACCGGAGTTCGACCCTGATCCTGTCCGGAATCACAGTCTCCTAATAAGTGAGCGTAAGACAATATAAACATAAACAGATGAAGATTTCCAGTTGTCCCTGCGATTGCGGCCAATCGTGTCTTATTCGGGTCTATTACACAAAATGCTCAACGCCATGCATGAGTATGTCACTGAACGGTGGCTTAGTTATTGTCTAGCGGAATATGCCCTCAAACGGGTTTGCTTGGCGGGTACTAATAAGTGTTTTCTTGTTCCGAGGCTTAGTCGTGGCTCGGCGGAACAGGAACAGGGTTCGGGGGGACAACGTTTTAGTAGTATTAGTATGTAGGTCATGATAGCTGCTGTATTGCGAAACCCGGGTCTGACGCTACGGATTACTATTGGTGTTAAACGACATACGACCTATGACTTACGACTTATGACTTATGACTTGAGCTATCGACTATTACATAGTAGCTTCTCTCACCTACGAGGGATCGTCAGCCTCCTTTTTTGGCGGAGTGTCAGGTCGGTCTAGGTCGATCAAATGGAGAAAATTTATCTTTAACTAACGACCTACCAAGTGGCATGGGATGGATCCATTTACGGTGGGCAGCAAAATGCCATGGCAGCATGGTCCTTGAAATCCACTCGCCGGATGCACGCCGAAGCAGTATTTGCTGGTACACTTTGCACATCTGGGATCCAAGACCTCGTTAATGCGCCTAATTAACCAATATGTGCAAATTCCTGAACCGTGGGCTGAAATTGGAACAGGAAAGGAAGTTAAAACCAGACCGAGCGCCTAGGATCGGGACCTTGGCTGAACCCTCCAGTCCCTTGTACAATACAATACACTACTAGTACACGCTGTGATCTGTAGGGATCCTTCTATGGTAATATACTTACAGGCGCTCTCGTAAAGGATGTGACCCCTTACGAATCGTTATGTATATTATGTATGGCCCGCTAAGCAATCATGGACGATCTCTGCGGTACCTTGACTGTTCAACCCCCACAGCGAGACAGACAAGTTACAGCAAGGATCGATTCGATAACCTTGTGAGATCTAAATCAAGTGGTCAGCCAAGTTCTAGGCTGGGTAGGCTGGTGGTAGGCTGGCAGGGCTCGGATACGGCTTTACTGTAAAAAGAAATGGAAATCTTCCAGAGAATTCCCTGGCATCGTTTTTTAAAACATCCCTATCACCTAAAATCCCCATCTTATCCTTCCACAGGATCTAACCCAAGTAGGCACCATGTGCGTACTATCGTGGCTGATCGTTTGTACATACAACATAATTACACTATTTACACTTTGCCCATAGGTACTATGTAAGCTTCTCGTACACGATGGCGTCCCCGACAGGACTCCGCTAGAGCCGTCTATGCATTCTCGTTGCTACGCAAAGGAGCCGTAGCTAATGAGATTAAATCATTTGACTTACATGGCGAGCGTGGCACGGGATCAATGAGTACATAGTATTAGTGTACATGTCTGGTCTGGTATGTGGTGGGACGGGTAGGATGGGCGCTTTAAGGCACTCGTGCCGGTCCTCTAATTGAATCGTGACGATGACGATGGTGGAGTTCTACCTTTAGGGTAGATGGGATGGACATGCATGCTTCGCAACTTTGAATCGCGAGCGCCTCTTTGGTCCCCCTTGACTGGCAGCGCCACACTTTTTTAAACAAAGATTTATGAAGACTGGGTTAGCGCCGGCCCCGGTCAAATCCACAGCTGACGAGTACAGTGGTTAATGTTGTAGTCACCAAAGTCACCAGGCGGCACGAGGGAAACGAGTCCGCATTTCGAGCGCACAGATCGCCTCCGGGCTTACCTTAAGGTAGTTGGACCGCTCAGTTGGCAACGTAACCACGCCCAAATAAGTAGTATTCCTAGTATTCCTGGTACCCCCTACCGAAACCCTGACTACTTGATGGGCGCGCCATGATCGTCAAGCGGTAAAAAAAGAGTTGGTCGCAACAAGGTGCTGTGGAGACGGATGTCCAACTGGCAACTGGCTTCTGGCTTTTTTACACGATCCTACTACTCATTGCCCATTTAACAAAGTAACAAAGGCAGGCTAAGATCGGTTCGGAGTTCCCAAGGAATCGTAGCGCATTTTAGTCTTTCTCAAGAAGGATCCCCATGTAGCGGTATTACCCAGTAGACGTTGCATCTTGCAAGGTACTTGTTCCAGATGAATACGATATATCTACCGCGATCAGCCATATGCTAGGTTTTACAGTAACTCATAGGATGCAGGTATGGGATCTTGTTTCACCGAGCCTCTTTTTTAAACCTTATGAGCTCACGGTCGAAGAGAATGTGACCCGCGACGTAAAGTGCAATGTTTCTTTCCTTTTCAATCCCGCTTCGCCTGCAGGTAAGCTGAAGGTTGTCTTGTCGCAAAAGACGGCTAGTTGACGGAGGGGGGGGCTTGATAGAAAAAGTTTATTGGGGTGGGACTGCAAGAATAGCAAATTCAACCCATCTCTGACTCGCAGAGTGCTTGCATCAAGTCGTGATCGGTGTTATCCATATCGGCGACTGGATTGTCAGACGGAGGACCCTACGCATTCAACGGGAATAGCGTAGCTGACCGAATAACATGCGAGATAAATTACCATAGTCCCACCGTCCTGATATCCAGGTGTCTAAGCAGCGTGGCCAGCAGGGCCAACAGGGCCAACAGGGCCGGCAGGGCCGGCAGGGCTAAGGGGATTCTTGCTTTGGACAAAGCCGCTTGTGCGACGCTTCAATGCTACCTGCGTTAGGTGATGCTTCAACGATCCCGGATCAGCGTAGACATTGGTTGACTTAAAATCATAAATCGCAGGTGAGAGCAATCCCGGACTGAATCCTTGAAAGGAATCTGGTTGGTCGAGACATGTGTCGTGTTGTAACCTCATAGCAAACCGGCAGACGGCTCCGTTGATGAAGGAAATTGGGCAACTTGTTTCTTTGGAGACCGGGATCTTTCCCACCTGCCTGGGGCCTTGAAGCTAACGGATCCGGGCATGGAGGGTTTCATTCTGCGCACTACTCACGCAGATACACTTTTAGACAAGAGGCTAATAAGGTCCACGAAATATGATGATCGGTGGCTGAGTGCGCTGCACATGAGTGCGAGACCTTGTTGCGCGTGTGCGTACTGGACAACGCCGAACATGACTTGAATGAATAATGTATTTGGTACCTTGTATTCGAAACAGCGGCCTAGAAGTGGATGTCGTACTATACTCTACCGTGGTATGTGTATGTGTATGTATTGCAACCCTGATCATACCGGCGGCAAGAAGGGTCAAGTCCTCTACCGACGTATGTAGACGTATGTAGGTATGTAAGGTATGTAGAGAACCCATCATCGTAACGAAACGAATGCAGCCAGCCATGGTTGATTACTCGGGTACTGAGTACATATAACTTCGTACATGTTTCCATTTGTCGTATACGTATTTCAAGGTTGCGTATTACACTAGATGCATTGGATGGATGGATATCGTTAGATATCACAGGAAGATATTTCTTACCTTACCTGGTCAACCGAATGGAATGTCAGAATGTCTAATAAGAGCCAACCTAATTAATGCGGATATGAGAAGTCCTATTTAGGAGTATTTGTTAGGATCTGCATCTTTATCCTCTTTTTGTTATTTTGGGTACCTAAAGTGACTGAGTAACCCCGAAAGCAATCGTGGACCGAGTGAGCGGATTATGTGCATGGGAATTGTCGTTGTTTGAGATTGAGAAATGGCATCCATTAGTTTATTATCCACAATGTTAGAAGTGATGGGTAAATAACTTTTAGATCCATAAAGCTTTCCTAGGTTGATGCACCTGATACCTGGTACACACAACATATAGTGTAGGTACATAGTATAGGTACAGAATTAGGTAGGTATTTAGGTAGTTAGGTATATATTATCAAGTACTTGAAATTTTAGGTGCATGGAGTTAGGTTTGTCTCATTAGGTCGTCGCTCAAACCCTTCCTTAACGTGGTAACCGCTCAATCAAAATCGATTAATACGATAACGAAAGGCAGGTGGCATAGGTAGGTAGGCCATACTTACCCAGTGTACTATGTATTTAAGTAGTTAATCGGCAAATGGTAAGCAAAGTTACGAAATCGCTTAACAAGAGGGACAGGTTTAATTAGCGCAGTTGCTAGTATTAAAGTTGGAAGAACATGGGTACATGATGATATTCAATTAAGTACTGCGGTACGTATACGTCCTTCCTCCGATAGGTTCAATAATCTTCCCTCCTCTTTCTCTCTCACAGGGGGGGTTTTTAGGGGGAGCTGGTTAAGGAAGGCAAGGAGCACACGCATGGAAAAGGTCACCGGAAAAGTACCCTACTGAGCACGGCAGGCGGGTCTAACATCTGATATTACCTTACCGTACCTATAAATCGAATACCTTGGTACTTATGCCGTCGCAGGCGCAACTCTTTGCTGTCATGGGATAAACCCCAACAATGCCATGTACATGCATACCTACTACATAAGTAGGCATAGTGGACATATGTAGACTACGTAAGGCACATGCATTAATATGTAGTGTATGTTCTAGTTTAGGTATGCATGTGTGTATATTATTGGACCCTGTCGGTTTTGCCCACATGAGAGACAACTTTAACTCAGATCCAATCAAGGCTCCGAAAATAGTTCCATTTAAGATGGGATCACAATTCAACCACCACAGGTACGATCTCGAACCAAGTCAATATCAGGCTTCGCCTAATATGAATACTAGTAGTACGTAACTCCATATAGTTAACTACCTTACCTAGGCATGTTCCATATAACTAATGTACTTTATAGTGTCTAACTAAAACCACACTACTGAACCGCATGGATCGCTTTTTTTTTTCTTCTATTTCCCCTGTATGCAGCATGCTTCTGTCGAAACCCGAAAAGAGCCCTTGCTCACGGTCTAGTTTAACTTGTAAGTGTCTAGTACGCAAAGCTAAGACTTCTTTTGAAGACAGATGAAAAAAAAAAAAAATCAGTATGGTATTCTTCTTACGTATTGTAGCACGCTACTACATACTACCTACACTCACTCAGCTACCCTTGTGTTAAACAACATTAGGTTACCTTTGAATATGTACGGCAATATGTATGGCCGCGATGGCCGTGCGCCAACGGGCCGCAAGGTACGTATGTATGCGCGCACATTCATCGCGACCCGTCAGGGAAGAATCGTCGGGATCGAATTTGGCTTGTAACAAATTGAGAAAAAGGGAACACGTCTCTCGCCTAACAGCACGATTCTTCTATCGAATCGATACCAATAAAGCCTTAATATCTACACTAGTACAACGGCATGCGGACAAAAAGAAAAAAAAAAAAAAAAGGTCCTAGCTTGCTTGAAATATAAGGTACATTATACTATGTACATGCAATACCTTTAAGAGAAAACATACCAACGTGCAGACATGAGTTCGCCTCCGCGCACTCCCCACACATTCCGCCAAATCTTACCCCCCTTTCTCACTAAATTCCGTCCTAAGAAAAGCGTTTTACGTCTTGGCGCGGTGGCCAATTTCAAGGCCTGGAGACAAGCAGGATAGGCCCAGAGGCAGAGAAAAAGAAGCCAGGGCTGCTCCCTGGCCCATGCCCATGGTCCGCTTGCATGGTCCACTGGGGCAGGCTTGGGACAGGCTAATGGTAATACGTGCCATAATAAAGCAGCTATGGAGTGTTGCGTAGCGGTAATACTATGTGGTTATTGTAATCACTTACCCCCTCGGGTTCGGCTAACATCATATTCCCAGTATTCTTAGCGTAAGCTGGACCTCGTCACCTTTCTGTCGGCAGCGACCCTCTACAGCAGGGGTCTGTTTATGTGGTACAGTACAGTACGTGTATTCAATGCTTTCATCAAGCCAATTATGTCTATGCTGTCCAGGGTTACCTTACCGATGGAACCGCCCTGGATTCGAAGAAGCATCTGCTGGATCTCACCGGAGCAGCTAACTCGCTCTTATGTAAGTTATACATTATAGAGAATTAAATTCCCCTGGTCCCAATCCGAATACATGTCTACATTGGCGTCCATGAGGTTCTCGGATCCTTGTAAGGCCGCAGCTAAGGAAAGCCATCAATTAACTGAGCACGCCCCCTTTTGCCGTCTGACATCCACACCCCCTTGAACACGATGTAATGAGCCTATTAGCAACGGTCATCAAGCAAGGCTCGCTTTCTCGCGCTAGGATAAGCACACATCCTTTCCCCCTTCCAACGCACCCTCCCGCTGAATTTCGGTTCACGTTCTACAAGTTTACACACCCCCTTTTTACGTTGCACGCCCTCCACACCCATCCACTTTCGTTTACGCCGCAGGAGCACGATACGGAAAAGGTAAGGCAAGGCAAATGGGGGCCAAGGGTAGTCCTGCGACAGGCGCGTAAGTGCCTTTGTCCCTTTTGGACGTCGTTCAAACCGTTCCTTTGACCGCCCACCTACTTAGAAATATACCTTGCAACAAGCGACTACAGGAAAAAATCAAAGACTGTAACCTAGTCTAGCCTACAAGGCCAACTACTGCCATCATCATCATCCGTCCGTCCCCGGTTTATCAATACAATGAAGGATCCCTTTTTAGACCGACTAGACCCCTGCCGGAACCATATGACGCAGGAATAGAAAATAATACTACAGAGCTAAGTACAGCTAAGCGGGAACCGTCATACAGGTGAAGCAGACACGCGCAGACACGCACTTACATGCATACATACTACATACATACACATGCCAAACCAGACCATGTCTCTAGGTAGGTATTGTTTCTCGGCCCTATCGCCCCAATATAACCATCCGTATGCCATCTCACATAGCAACTGTCCCCACGCTTTTAGTTTGATTTATCCTTTTTTAATGAAGCCCTTTGCCTTCTCATGTTACCACATTCTTGAACTTAGTAGCCTAAGTTAGCCTTTGAAGAAACCTCATATTTACCAGCCCATCCTCCATATATCTTGGGGATTCCACCTCTCACTCATTCACTCACGGAATCCTCACCGACAACCTTCACCCATATCTCTCTCTCACAACGCCATATCATCATGATGCCCTCAGTCTTAGGGGCTAGTATGCCTCACATACCACCTCAGGGCTATTCGTCCGATCCAACATTTGACGAATTATCCCGGCAGCTCGCTTTCTCCGACTCTATGCGAAGGATATCTCGTGGTTCGACTGGACAGCGGACACCGGGAGCTATGCGTATTGTCAAGCCAAGTAGTGCCAACAATAGCCCACAAGCTATGATGGCACGTAGGAGGACTATGATGAACGACAGTAACCTTGCCCGACGACGTCAGCAGGCTCTGGACCAGGCTTTCCTACAGCAGATGCAGCAGCAGGACTGCACATCTTATTCATCACCAGAAGATCCTATCAAGCGGAATAACCGACCAGTTAGTTGGCATCCGACTTCACATCTCCAGCAGCCGCATATGCATATAGCTATGCCACAACCAGACTTCTCACAATATGTTGTTCCAACACCGATGTCATATCAGCAAACAGACATATATTCCGGATACCAGCATTTACCACCAACTCCTGCAATATACTCTGGACAAACTTCGCCTGTATCCAGCATGTCACCGCTGTGTCTACCATATGCGGGGACCTCTCAAACCCAACCTACACCAGCTTACATATCACATGATGCGTGGAACCCTACGCCGCAGATGATTCCTAACTACACAGTAGACTCGAGTCCCAGCGAGTTGGAACCATTTCCGTCTTTTGATAATCAAACCTCATTTACCTGGGACAATGGCTTTAATGCTCAGGAATTCGGTTCTTGTACGGCTCCCCCAACGCCGGACGAGTTCCAGCCAGTGCAACAACCACAACCAGTGGTTACCCCTGAAGAGTCTATACCGTATCAACCACTTGAGGAGCCAGAGGAGGAAGGAGAAATATTAGTGGGCATGGGATTATACGATCCACCAAGCAAAATGGACGATGACCCGAGCTTAGACAACTACCGAACAACAACATCACAACTATTAGACACAACGTATAGAGGACGAGGTCGTGGATGGAAATTAGAAGAGGCTTGGGAGCCCCCAGTGTCAGATGACGAAGATGGTGATGAGGAAGAAAACAACGAAGAAGACGAAGAAGAGAAGGAACAGGCTACAGAGTCAACCTCAACCGAGCAAAACTGGATATAAATCTGGTATCATTTTCCGGGACAATTTATCTACGGCTCCATCCGGGAGTGAGTGAGGGACAAAAGGACTCTAGAGAGAAGAGAATCCTCAGGAATTATTATGCCTAGAAGGATAATGCATATATTATGCATAGCAGAAATCGTAAAAGATACCAATAAGCTGGTTCAAAAACTAGTGCAGTTAGAAAAGCATTTAGCTTTGACCATACAAAAAAAATCAAGAAAAATACTTGAGAATCTCGATTCCACAGTAAGCATTTTACAAGTCAGAATGGGGTGACATGTCATTTGTGACGACTCGTTAGCCGCGGCAAGTAGTGCAGTGTAATGATACCTAATAATTAAGCGTTCGAACTCAATTAGAATTCATCACGACTCTTCACCAAAATGTGTGTAAGCAAGCCGTATTTATTTGTTGTACCCAGGTATCGTTAAAGATCTAGGTTAGGCACGTACGAAGACAAGCTCTGATAGGCCAGACTAATTTACGTTTGTCGATATGCAGGGGACTAGAGCTCGGGCCAGGCGGACTAGGCAGGGATCTCCAACGTTCTATTTGGGGCTCTGCGTTCAAACCGACGCTAGGCTACGCATTGCAGAATGAAAGGAAGAGCTAGGGAACATAAGGTAAGTGTATTTTAGGGGTACGTAGCTACGTTCCCTCGCTCTCTCCTTTGCTTTCTTGAGGTCGGTTCTCTTCTTCTTCTCCTCCCCCCCCCTCCTTTCTCTCCCTCCCTCTACCCTACCCTACCTTACCATACCCCCCTTCCAGGTCTACATACCTTAGGTACCCACGCCCTGGCCCGAGACGTCCCATGTGGGCGATTCCCCACCCTACCCACAAAGATCCTCAAGTTAGGAGATCCATGTGGGGCGCTAACGGAGCTGTGGATCTAGCTGCCATGCAGTTATGCTTGCGTCACATGTTGCTTTAGGAGGGTTTCCATGCACGGTTGGATTTTAGTGGGCTCTCTCGTTTTTTTTTTTTTTCTTTCTTTTCTTTTAACAAAACATCGCAGCAAGTTCGGGTTGGCTGGCTGGGGATTGTAATGGGCCAATCGATCAATGAAGAAACTAAAAAATGGATGCCAATGAAACTAAACCGTTTGGAGACATCCCGAACCAAGTAATACATAGTACTATTTTTTTTCTTTCATTCCATGTCTTCTTTCCTTCCCCTCCAGCATGGGAAAGTACGTACATATGTACCCTCATATACTTACCAAAACCTCCTCATCGTCACGAGAAAACTATCGTGGACGATCCCGGCTAAGGGTTTATTAGTACATACGTAACAACATAGTAGCAAACCCTCTTTTTTTCTCGTTCTTACCTGCATTTTATTATTTACTCGGCTGGGTAGTGCAACACGAACAATGCCCGACTAAGCAGCCCCCTTGGCGTTTGCTGATTAATTCCATTTTCCGATCGCTTCATCATAATGCTACGGGAACACAATTTTTCATAACAGCACCACGCTAAGACAAAAGGTCTTTTCTTTTCTTTCGAAGTTATGTTAATTGATTAGTGAACCCGTTCCACTTAGAAGGAAGGTCTGAGCAATGAGATGTCAAGATCTTTTACCTTTTGCTTACCTTTACGTCTTGTTATCGCGTATACAGTTAGAAAGGCCAATATGATCATATACTCTACCATTCTGACGAGCTCGAATTATGGCTTCATTTACCACATTTTACCACATTTACCACGTAGTATAGCATATAGTGAGTCATGCCGGCGTAGAGGTTTCTAATCAAGTAGTTATCAAGTTATCGATAAAGTAAGTACGTATTCCGTAATCGGAACCCCGCGTGCCCCTCCATCGCAATAAATCTTTAAGCTTGGTTTTCAAGCTTTCTGAGCTGGATATCGGCAACTAGATGCAATTAGATTCAACGACGATATACCAAACCATTGATTAATAGGAACACACAAAATGTCGTCCCAGTAAGATAATTTAAAGCTCCTCATTATTATCAACTCTATCTTCTCACCATTTTGTAGGAAGGTTTTGATGCTTGGAGCGGGTTTCGTCACCCTCCCTACTCTCCACATCTTGAGCGACGCTGGCATTGCAGTGACCGTTGGTATGACGAATATATATAATATATATATCCCCCAAAAAGGCTCTGTACACCCAATTGACCTCTTTCAAAGCTTGCAGAACTCTCGCGTCCGCCCAATCTCTTGCCAAGGGAGTTAAGCACGCCACCCCCATCTCCCTCGACGTAAACGACGACAAGGCACTCGACGCCGAAGTTGGCAAGCATGATCTAGTTATCAGCTTGATCCCCTATACCTTCCACGCTACCGTTATCAAGTCCGCCATTCGCCAGAAGAAGCATGTCGTCACCACAAGCTACGTCTCTCCGGCGATGCTGGAATTGGACCAGCAAGCCAAGGACGCTGGCATCACCGTCATGAACGAGATTGGTCTAGGTATGTTCCTTTCTTGAAGCTTGCACCTCATATCTATTACAAGCTAACTAACTATTATATAGATCCCGGAATCGACCACTTATGTAAGAGCTACCATAAATTAAATATAAATCGTGCACGGAGTACTAATTCTTTCTAGACGCCGTCAAGACAATCGAGGAGGTGCACAAGGCTGGAGGCAAGATCCTAACATTCTTGTCCTACTGCGGTGGTTTACCGGCCCCCGAAAACTCGGATAACCCTCTGGGTTATAAGTTCAGCTGGTCCTCTCGTGGAGTTCTCTTGGCTCTGCGAAATGCGGCCAAGTACTGGCAAGACGGCAAGGTAGTAGAGGTTGCGTCAAAGGACCTAATGGCCACTGCTAAGCCGTACTTCATCTACCCTGGCTACGCTTTCGTTGCCTACCCGAACCGTGACTCGACCCCCTACAAGGAGCGGTACAATATTCCCGAGGCGCAGACCATCATCCGTGGCACGCTCAGATACCAGGGCTTCCCCGAATTCATCCGAGTACTAGTCGATATTGGATTCCTGGATGATACCGAACAGGACTTCCTAAAGCAGCCCATTACCTGGAAAGAGGCTACGCAGAAGATCCTAGGCGCTTCCGCAAGCAGCCAAGGCGACCTCGAATCTACAATCGCGTCTAAGGCCAGGTTCGACTCACCGGAGGAGAAGACACGAATCCTCAGTGGCCTACGATGGATCGGTATCTTCTCAGACGAGAAGATCACCCCTCGAGGTAACCCACTAGACACTCTATGCGCGACGCTGGAGAAGAAGATGCAATACGAGGAAGGGGAGCGAGACTTCGTGATGCTGCAGCACAAGTTTGAGATCGAGAACAAGGACGGCAGCCGGGAAGTCCGGACATCGACCCTGTGCGAGTACGGTGACCCCAAGGGCTACTCGGCCATGGCCAAGCTCGTGGGCGTGCCGTGCGGCGTGGCCGTCAAGCAGGTGCTCGACGGCACCATCTCGGAGCGAGGCATACTAGCGCCGATGAACTCCAAGATCAACGACCCCCTGATGAAGGAGCTAAAGGAGAAGTACGGCATCTTCCTCAAGGAGAAGACTATACTGTAGTAAGAAAAAAAAAGTTCGGCTATGTCGGCTGGTCTTACTTGATTGTACAGAAAAAGGGGGGCCGCGGACTCTTTAGTGGTTTTTCCCAATTACCAAAAAACAAGGTAGAGAAAATAAAAGGGTGGGCTAGGTTGTATGTAGGGAAACTTCAGCTAAAGATACCTTAGTTAATCCATAAATCGATGGAATTGATACTAGTTGCCTTGTACGAATCGTTTAATCTTTTTTAATCTTTTTTTTTTCTTTTCAGCTGTCTATACCCTGTTCAATATCTGCATAGTTAACTAGTTAACACTAGGATAACTATGGTATCAACTATGGTAACTTCCTAGCGCTAGTAAGGGAGAAGGGAATTAATTAGTTGGGAATTTGAATTAACTGGTCACGGTTTAACTTGGATGCCCGGGATGCGTGTAAGTCGATGGAGATATGTAGGTAGGTACGTACTTAACCTAGTGTAGTGCATCCGCGTATTTTTAGTCCGGTTTGAGTTTAAGAATCCGAAGAAAAAGGAACCAAAAGGCGGTGTTTTCCGGCTTAGTACAAGTGGGGCCGTTTTTGCATAGCGAAAAGCTTCAATTTTATTGTTATCCTATCCCGTTCCATCTTATCCTGTCCTATCATATCCAATGACTCGAGAGACTTTCGAGGTCTAATACCCAGTCATTAGGTAGAACTTACCCGACATATCTCATTTTAACTATATTGGACTTGTCTGTGCAGATTCAAAACTCCCGTCTCAAAAAAAAAAAAAAAAAAAAAAAAAAAAAAAAAAAACTGGTTATTCCAATAGGATCGGCCCAAGGCTTAAAATTTCACTCGTACCGAGGGAAGAAGTTCTAGACAACCCGACTATTTACCCTGGAGCTGCATCTGGGAGCTGGGAGCTGGGATCCATGGTGCAGTATATCCACACGCCGTGGCGGGACCGCAGCGAGCTCTTGCGAGTTCGTCGGCAGTTCTACGGCAGCACAACGAATTCCCGGTATGATCACAAATCTCCAGAAGAAGAAGAAAGGCAAGAAGACGGCAATGACAACGACGACGACGATACGAGAAGTGAGGAGGGGGGAGAAGAGGAAGAAGAAGATGAGGCGGCGAGGCAGCACGCCGTGTCGCGCGTCTCGATGTGGATGCAGCGCGGCGGATGTCCCCACTTGGTCGAGTCCACGGCGCTCCTCGTCGCCGCTATCCTGAGCGACGCCCGCGAGACCAGGGCTAGGAGGAGCGCGGGCGCTTCGTCGTACGCTATTCGGGCAGCGTACGCGGCGGCTTTTAGTCGGTACGTATATACATTCTCATACTTTACATTAACTAGTTAACTACATATAACTATGGCGTTTGTGTTCGGAGTATCCGGAGAGAGAGAGAGAGAGAGAGAGAGATGATCTAGAACGTCGTGGTCGGGCCCACGTGGCAGGCTCGGGCGGTTCATAGTTGCCGTTCGACTAAGCCTCGTGAGTCAGGCGAGCTAGACTGACAATGTCTACGCTAACTATTGTTTGTTTATTTGCTTGCTTCGTTTGACATTATTGACTTTGAGCTAGCGAAGCCAAAATTACACAAAATCGCGGCTAATTAACTAACGGGTGCGATTTTGACTTATAGCTTCGTGACGGGCCTCCTGGACGGCCAGCAGGACAAGCAGCGCAAGATGAGCATGTACTCGATCGCCAAGACGATCGGGCTGCCGGCGACCTTCGTGGAGCTGCGGCACCAGGCCACGCACGAGCAGCTGCCTTCCCTGTCGAAGCTCAGGACCGCGGCGAAGAAGGCGCTCGCTTGGATCTGGGACTACTACTGGAAGAACCTACCCGGCGGGGACGGTGCGGATGGCGGTAGTGGTGCCGACCAAGGTAAGCCAGATGCTTGTCGGAGTCTGTTGTTAAGGTATCTGGCGGAGGGCGGGGAGGAGGCGGTGGATAAGAAGCAGTTGAGGCGGTGGGACGACACGGTGTTGCTGCGGAACTTGGCGGAGATCGAGGACGCTTCCGAGGACCCAAAGATCATATCCCGGTGTCTGCGGCTCTCTCAAGCTATTCTCGACGGGGACTTTTCATCGTCGTCTTCATCACTGCCTGTTGTGAAGAGGGGTGCGGAAAACGTGTCTGCGACGACGAAGAAGCTAGACGATGTTAAGGCCGATATGCAGGCTTTGGACGAGGAGCTCGAAGCGGTAGGGACCGTGGAAGTCAAGCCTAGAGATGTGGAAATGCCGACGCAGAAGAAATCGTTAAATCAGGTAAGGGGGTGGTCGAGGTATGAAGGGCCGTGGAAACCGAAGCCGATTGGGGTTGTGTAAGTAGGGTATATCTACCTCTAATATAACCTACTTGATGATTATTTACTACAGTTGGGCCATGCTGTGTATAAGTAAATTGCAGTCCCCCAACGCTAATAGAGGATTCTTAAAAATCATGCATATTTGGTTAGTATCATGAATGAGGAGCTATCTTGATAGTACCTATGGTATATTCGTTACGTTACTAGAATCATGTTGATCATTTCACGACTGTCGGATCTATACGTTGCTAGCTACACAATATAATACTAGACAGTCCCGTTGTTGAATCGGACGTTACACTCTGAATAGCTACTTATTTTATAAACCAAAGTTGACAAATCAGGTTGTATAATAAAAATGAAGCTTAACAACATCTGCCAGCTGGTATATTCCTGACGATAGCTTGTTGCCGGGCCGTTCGGTAGTAAAATCGACGTCATGGATATCGTCGGGATTATAGATACAGGTAGCTACTAAATCTCCAAATAATGTTTTGTAAGCAAACAGTAAGTATTGGTCGGATCACGAAATATTAATCGTCCCTTACCTATCCCGCCTCATGAATTTCATTGCGAGAGCAAGACCTCTACTAGCTACCCGGAGAATAGGCACCTCTACCGCGGCTGTAAGTTTACCTGCCTATCTACCAGGTGTTATTGGTTTTTTGTCCATCAAGGGACTCGGGCTGCTAACTCCCAGCTATACTATAGCTTGCCTTCACCCGCAAAATGCATATC
>KZ112934.1:203845-262886 GCA_002120325.1 Daldinia sp. EC12 | reverse complement strand
GGGGGGGGGGGGGGGGGGGGGGGGGGGGGGGGGGGGGGGGGGGGGGGGGGGGGGGGGGGGGGGGGGGGGGGGGGGTGGGGGGGTGGGGGGGGGATAGGGGGATAGGGGGCTTAGGACTAATAAGACATTTTGTAGGGACGGGGACGAGCGATAATTACGCTTATCTTCTCGTCGACGACAAATCGAAGGATGCTGTCATTATTGACCCCGCGCATCCCGAAGAGTGAGTTCGAAGCTCACGATAACGCACTCTATCCTATAATGCAGCGCCCCTAACTTGAAAACTCAGAGTAACCCCCGTCTTGAAGAAGGCAATTCAAGATGGCAAGATCAACCTCACGGCTATCGTCAATACACACCAGTGAGTAATTTCTTATATTATCGCTAGTTCTTTTCACACTAACGATGCTTATAGTCACTGGGACCATGCCGGCGGGAACGACCAGATTGTTAGTTAACACCTTATGCTCATATATATATATATATGCATTATATATGGTCTGTGGCGCTCTAACTTATGCACATTGGTAGAGGAGTGACCTGGGTAACCCGAACCTCCCCATCATTGGGGGCAAGGATTGCCAGAGCGTGACGCAGACCCCTAAGAACGGCGAGGTATTCAAGCTCGGGAGCATTGACGTAAAGGGCCTCTACACGCCGTGCCACACGCAGGACAGCATCTGCTGGTACGTGAAGGATGGCGACGATAAGGCCGTGTTTACGGGAGATACCCTCTTTCACGCTGGTGTGTAAACACATTACCTCGTAGTCTAGGACAGACATGGAGCGACCTGGAACTGACATAGCCTAGGTTGCGGAAGATTCTTTGAAGGTACCGCGGCGGAGATGCATACGGCCTTGAACAAGACGCTGGCTTCTCTCCCGGATGATACCAAGGTCTATGTAAGAGCTCATTCGACCAGCGGTAAAGAGACTTGCTGGGTTTCCCCCCTCATACTAACACCGAATAGCCTGGTCATGAATACACCAAGTCTAACGTCAAGTTCGGCATCTCTGTGCTGCAGAGCGAGGCTGTCAAGAAACTGCAGGCGTTTGCGGAAAGCAACAAGGAAACGCAAGGGAAGTTTACGATCGGAGACGAGAAGGTAAGACATTCTATGATATCTCAACTGTAATCGAGGAGCTGGAACTAATAAATACAACGTAGCTGCATAACGTGTTCATGCGTGTAGAGGTAAGTGACGAATACTTGAGAGTGATGAGATGATATGCCCTAACACTGTTAAAAGGATCCTGAGGTTCAGAAAGCTACCGGCAAGACGGACCCGGTAGAGGTGATGGACCAGCTGCGGACTATGAAGAATAACTTCAAGTGAGTAAGTAATAAGCTCCGTTCGGCTGAGTGGTGAAAGAATATGTTCCTCTATGCTGACGAACTTAGACCGCCACCCGATAGTAAGATCTAAAGCGTGGGGTTATATGCTCTGCCCGCCATGGCATTTCGTATCTACATAGTAGAAGCTAGGTAGACCGAGTCACGATAGCACGAGTTACCTTTAATGAACATAACAACCATTACTTCACAATTAAAAATGACAAGTGAATAGTCTCCCAGCTTGCTTATCGATGGCACATTATTATTAATTTTTCTCTAACGTAACGGATCTAACCTAGCAAAAGCAAAGGAAGAGAAAAAAAAAATTTCTCCAGCAAGCACTAAGCCTCAGCCCATCTTCCACGGCGCTGGATGCTAAATAAGCGACTTGCGGAAACGCCGGCCTATAAGAATAGAGCCGACGCGTAGTTTTTCATCTTGCTTCACTGTCCACACTTGCTCGCTGTTTGTACATCGAGACGGCAAGCTCTAGCATATTTTGAAGCTGATAACTTATTTCATACCGTTTTCCCATCAATCCATTCCATATCATATATCGTCCTGGTACATACACCACGCTCCCACCTAACCTAGATAGGTACCTACCGTAACCGAGACTCGAATGGTATTTATTTCTTGCCGATGCAGAAGATAATTGTTTGCGGCTAATCGAGCTATCGTCTCGTCGTGGCGATATGACAGACACTGCCTACATATTCAATGTGAGAATAATGGCTGGTGCCGCGTTGGTTCTCACGGAATTTACTTGTCGTTGCGGAAGTAGGAAATAATAAGTAGAAAAGAAAAGTGCAGAAAATTTTCGGCAATTTAAGTAGAAACACAGTGGATTTGTCTGTCGGGTGCTGCCAGTTGTCAATTTATCACAGTATATACACTGTATCTAGTACTGTCTAGCAGTACTTGCATTCAAGCAGTTATAGGGGTATGTCTATCCAGTATATATATTATGTATATTATATATATATATATATATATATAAGAACTAATATATATATCTATATCTGAATACTAATTCATATTAGGCCTGGATGCTTGTCATTGTACGTGGATCTTCAATAGTAGGTCGTTTAAAATACCTCAATATTGTCAGGCTGTACGGATTCTGACATTGATCTGAATGCCTTAGACACCATATGATATCACTCACTTAAGAAGCAACTAAACGGCGAAGAGCTTATAATAATATTTACATTCATGCTAAATACCTCGACTACTATACGCGGTCTGAAGCCAATCTTATGTTGTTGTAAGATCATCCCCACCTCTCCATCCATGCTCCTCAACGAGTTCACATATTGTCTTCTCCTGCGAATACCAATGCTTATAGCAATATGCTAATACGGATTCTTAATCGTTGCGCTGCGGTACTTTCGGCACAAGCCACCAGCTGATCCCGGCAGCGACGAAGAGCGCTAGCACGATGGGCTGCAGCACGGCGACGCCGGCGTTCGTCGCTATTAATCCTGTGATCGAGGGGAACAAAGCACCTCCGGCTTGTGCCAGCACGAAGATGAAGCCTAAAGATAAATTAGTTAATCTTCGAGCGATCTAGGCATGCCTCATATACATAACGGATACAGGGGGTCTTACCTAGAGCAGCGGGTTGGGATTCCCGAGGGAAGAGTTTCGAAGCAACTGACATACCCTAGATAGGGGAAGAATGTATCAGTAAACGACCGGTAACAACAACCGAATCATCCAGGGAGGACAAGCCAAGTAAAAACACTATTGGTAGCAAGTAAGTAAGTAAGTAAGTCACCACTCACCGTAGCGAAGAAAGGCCCGGTAAAAAACCCCATGAAACTCAGCGCCACGGCGCTCCCGACGATATTCGGCTGCAGCCAGAAGACGAGCTGCAGCGCGACGCACAGCACGCTGTACACCAGCAGCATCCTCTGCTCGCCGTACCTAAACGTCGGCTCGGCCAGCAGCATCCGGCCCGCGAGCATGCCGCCGTAGAAGCCCGTCGGCACGTACCCGATGGCCTTGAGGTCGCCGCCGCGCACGGTCGTCAGAAACTCGACGACCCAGCCGCTCGCCGTGAAGCTCGCGCCCAGCGAGAAGAAGTAGAACAGGCTCAGGAGCCAGAGCGTCCGGGAGCGCAGCAACCGCGCCGTGTCGAGCATCGCCGTTCGGTTGCGCTTCGGTCGAGAGTGCGTGCTTGTGGAAGAGGGGGAGGAAGACGGGGTGTTCAATCGGCTCCAGAGAGAGTCCCGGAACGCGACGAGAACCCCGACGCAGTTCACTACGGATATCCCGATTAGAATTAAATACACGCGCTTCCAGCCGTCGATGGCCATGGCGTTGGGCGTCGTGGCGATGGCGGTTGCGATGAGCGGGCCGACGAAGCAGCCTAGGGCGTAGCATCTATGCCCAACGCGTGTTAGTTGATATATGTCCTAGAGTTCACATCAAGTCTACGGGGATTTCCTAGAAATCCTCCCTAGGGCGGTAGTAGTAGTAGTAGCAGCAGTAGTTTTTATAAAGGAGGGGCTTCACATACGCGTGGATGAAGCCAAGCCAGCGATGAGGCACGTTCTTGAGTCCGCTGACAAATGTATTAGAATGCGAGTCCTGATACGCCATGCCGAGGGCCTGCAGGAAGAAAGCGATGCAGAAAAGGGGCAGCGGGCTCCACGGACGCAGACAATGCGCTAGTAACTGCAGAGCCGCGCCGACGGCGAGGAGTTGTCCGAGAGTCATGTGTGCCGTCATGATGGGGTTCGTGACGGCAGCGAGAAACCATCCAGCGAAGGTCGTGCCGTAACTAGACTTTTAGTTAGCACCACGGCTCGATAGATACCTGGTAGACAATTGTATAAAGATTAGGAAATACTACCTACACCCGAGGAAAGGGTAGGTAACGGTGATGGCCCACTTACATGATAGCGATCTCGCCCGTGCCGATCCGGAAGCTAGAAATAATATACGGGATCAAAGGGCCCAACGTGCCATCGTTAGCCCCCGCGCAGAAGAACGAGTACCCCGCCACAATGAGCTTGAGGAACGGCGTCGCCGGCTCGCTGCTGACAACACCATCCGCCTCCTCGGCCGGCGAATCTCCCTCCGCGGGCGTCGAAGCCTCGGCGTCTTTCACCGGTGCTCCGCCGATCTCCGTCATGGGATAAGACGCCGAGGCCGACGCGGGGGCCTCGGTATGCGTCGTCGTTGACATCGCGATTCGCGACCGGACTTCTCTCTATGGTAGTTATGCCTAGAAAAGAGAACTAGGTACCTATCAAAGAAACAGAAACTAGCCTGGCTGGACGATGCTTCAACAATCTCTGCCTGCCTAGGTTACCTACCTACCTACCTTACCTTTCCCGCTCCTCGGCACTTATATATATATTTTCCAACCCTTCCTCTCACCCCTGAACGCCCGGTCGGTTGAAGATCGGGAAAACTTCGAACAATGACGAATTGGAGACCATACCGCCTCTAACCCTTGCGGGCCGCCTTGCCGAATGAAGCCGTGTCCAATTTTCTGATTGGACAAATTCGTTGTGTTCCCCACGGGGCGGGCTCCTTGCTGGAGCAAGTTGCCAAAAGCTACGGTATCGTTGCATACGCTTCTTATGAAAGAGAGGGGATACTAACTACCTGCGCCGGCTATTGATAATCACTTGACTACGTTGAAGTGAATCAAGATATAACATATAAGTACGGATGGCTCTAAAGCTGTAAATACCCGACCAGAAGGCTAGCAGCAATCAGGAAACTTAACAGACGGTTCGGGGTTAAATAGGCTATATATTAAATTCCTCTCCAGAGAACTGATATGAATTAAACACTAAACCAATCCCCTAGGTGACAAAGTCGCAGAGTATGATAGATATCTGCTCTACGATACATGCATAGTCAAGCTGGCTTTGTTCTCTAGTATTATGATCTCGTTAACAACTATGCGTGGCGCTGGGGCGGTAGCCCGGGCGACGCTGGAGATGCTTGCGCGCCTCGTAGATTGATAGATCCGATCCTCGACACGATATTGTTTCCGACGGCATCTACCGCTCCCCGGGGAGATGTCAGGGTCGGTCCCTGAGCGGCAGTTTCCTGTACTTTGAACAACTTGATCGCCGTTCCGTTCCACACGCCAACGGTTCCCTTTGATACCTGCATTTCGCTTGCGAAAACGAAACTCCATATCAGCGATTCGTACCAACCCAGAGCTAGAGGTGACCATTCAAACGAATGTACCCTGACTGGGGAAGGCTCTATGCCGACCAAATCCGCGTCTTGGATAGCCTTCAGAGTCGCGGACGACGGCACTTCTGCTGTAAGTCCTTGTCGGTTAATTAATACCGTCAGTTGTTGGATGACGGTTAGTATCGTATGGAGAGGAAGCTCGGGAAGCCAACTCTCGATCCATTCCGCCGAAGGCTCGAAAACACCAGGCGCAGATTGGCCGGCTGCCGAATAGCTACCGAGACTTGTGACGCTATTTTGCCGGGAGAATGTCGGTACTCCGGCAGGCATCTTGCCCCTAGCTTTCTCTGACATGCCCCTTAATTGCGTTGGTACTGCGTCTTCCACGTCGGCGACGGATGACGCTCGAGAAGGATTCTCGCTCGGACTGGATTGTGCGGGCGTTGGGCGATCATCGTCCTCCTCATCGCTATCGTCCTCGGCATCGCCGATAGCAAACGTCGAATCTTCCTCCGGCACATTGCTGAGCGTTGGCGTTCTTGGCTGTGTCGTAATCGGGCTGCGTAAACTATCGACGGAGCTTCGTCTGGAACTTGCGTCTAATGGATCCAAAGACTGTCCGGCTTCCTTTCTTCGACGGTTCCTTCGCTCGAGTTCCTCTTGACCACTCTCAAGCGTGAAACTTCGTAACGCCTCAAAGCGTTTTCTATTCTTCAGTATTAGGTAGATAAAGTGAGGATTCTCTACATCTTATGTTAGAAAATTCAAGTGTTAAAGGTCGACGAGTTACTAACTCTTATATTGATGCTCAATTATAGCGTTCATTGATTCCAGGAGCGACGCCAGGAGGTTATGATTGCTGTCATTGGCAAGAAGAAATGAGGGAGAGGACATCGAGATGAAGAGTTGCAGTAGTTTTGAACCCGTTGTGCCGTTAATACCTTCTAGGTAAGCAGATATGTTGTTAATCACAGCAAGCAGCGCCGGGTATATGGCAGAAAGCTTGCCCTGGCTTCTTGTGATAAGGTTGTATATGGACTTCATGCGACTTAGCTGAGAGCTTCTTTAGGAGTATGCGATTTGCTCACCTGTATCAGAAAGTCGGCATATGTGCCCTTAAACCCGGGAATTCGAATGACAACCGGCAGTGTTTCCTGACCTTCGAAGTGCTTGTTGAGATTGACGCCAAAGTTCTTCTCGACACTCAACGTTTGTAACAAGAATGCGCACATTCGTACGACGCCTTGCTTCGAGGCATCCGCCTTATACTCAGTAGCATAGAAAAGGAGGAGAATAACAAAGTCATGTGCTCTTTGCGTATCGATCATGAAAGATCTGAACCGTTTGTTGCATTGGGTGATCTCCCAGAAGAGCATTATTATCTCAGGAGAGAATCTAGTCGTGGTTTGGGTTCCGGGAATATACGAGATGTTGGCCTGAATAGGCTGATTCAATATCCGCGTCATACCGTCAACGATGAACTGGAAGTCTTGAGGACGGTGTAGTCTTCCGAGGAAATGGCGGTAGTAATTCTTAGGCGCAGAGCCATTGACGGGCTCGGGTATTGGATAAAGAAGTGTGACTAGTAGGAATTGCAAGGTATAGGTAATGAGAATCTCCTTAGGATCCTTGAACATGAGGGTGTTATAAGGTACACGCCAGCTTGCCGGATTGTATTTCAGAGTCTAAGAGAATCAGCACTTGAAGAATATGTTTTATTATAGGCAAACCTTACAGTGTTCAGCAAAGAGCACAAGACTGACAAGACGACTTGTTTATCCGGACATGTGCAGATATATGTCAGAGATTTGGTCCCCCTGGTTGGCAGTACATTGGGAGACATGTACATGCTCTGGCCTGCTAGGGTTAAGAGAAGGCGCAGAATCTCGCATCGGTTACTTTCATACTCCTTCGTCGTAGGCACGGCTGTGTTGCAGCCCACGCCGCTTTGCCAAATGGCATAGGTGACTTTTGGCTTGCCATGGGGTTGCTTCGGAACCGTCAGGTCGGAGAAGAAAAGGAGGTCAATAAGAGTGTCGATAAGCTCCTCTGCTAAGGGCTTTGCCTCCTCGAATTCATCGGGCGGTGGCTTCGCATCTTCCTGCGCTTCATCGAAAAGGACTTCGTTCGCGATAGTAGCTCGTCTCGTCCGCTTTCGCCTAGTACCCCAAAAGAACTTATCTTCCCAGCCTTGTAGGTGGTCTACTTCGTATAGGTAGGGCAGGACACGGGTCAGGATGCGGATGCAGTTCAGGGCATCGCGCTCGGGTGCGAATTCGGGGTCGGGAAAGGAAGGATGATGTCGCAATATGAAAAGGCGGGATGTCACGGCAAGGATGAGGGTTTCTAAGTTCTCAATTGCTCTATCGCGAGTCCGACGAATGTCTGCAGGCGCAAAAAGACTGAAGATGTCCTCGGAGGACTCCGGTAGTTCCCAGAACTGCGAAGGATTAGAGGACAAAGAAAACTAAAAGGAACAAAAGTAGAGATATAGGACTACTACTAACAGAGGTCCAATAAGGGTCATCGGCAGGTATATGTCGCTCTTCTGACAACCTGAAGATGCCCTTCTTGAAGACTAGCTTGGAGTCGCTGGCACCCATTGCGATGAAGTCATACCATGTCTACATCGAGAGACGTGATTGAATCGGAGAATGGGATTTGATTGTAACCCAGCTCTGCTCCTAGAGGGAGGAAAGCCGAGGTTGAGGGGATCTGCTGTTCGTGAGGTAGATACCTTAGGTAGGTAGGTATTCCAAGTTTAGCGACGCTGTTATAAGTCTAGAATCTCTTTCATGGATTAAAGTTGCGGCTTGCGGCTTGCGATTTGCTGCGTTGCATTCTGTTAACTTCAAACGCGCTACGTACCTAATCTGCCGGATCTCATAGGAGGTAGGTACCTATACGGGGTAGGTACCTAAGTACCTATTACACGTACCCCCCAAATTGAAACCTGATTGAGGACGTTATCCGCATTAGCTTAGAGGCCGATTATCTATTATCTGATCTACGGTTACCTAAGGTAAATGCACTCACTAGGCAAGCACTACGGTACCATGACATTGAATGCCAGTGTCGAACTTGCCAAACAGCGAAGATACCTACATATAATAAACTTAAGGCATAGCACGCCATTGAGAAGTTTGATTTATGATTTCATTCTAGTTACTTATTTTTCTTTGAGATGGGTTCCCTAATTCATATACACACCCACTTATCCAACAAACATCAGAATCAGAATGCATGGCTAAAATGCCTTTCTACATCCCAACTATCCATCCATCATTCTTATCAACAAGGTATCATCGACAATCAAGGAAATAATAGACAGGTATATACAGGTCCTTAGTTACCCATTTATGTACTCTCCCAACCCTTCTAAATAATTACCCAAACAAAGTAAACATCAAATCGTGTTCTAGAATGGTTATTATCTTCAGTTATCTGGCTGTTCTACAGCCGTGTCATCACTGGCCTCTCTGCGTGGGTGTCCTCGTTCATCGACCGGCGGTGCGAGATGTGCTGGATTTAGTACCTTCGGGTTTGGTGCTGGAGAAGGAGTTTTCCCAGATACATTCTCGTTACTTCCTACAGCCGTCTCATCACTGACTTCTCTATGTGGATGGCTGCGCTCCTCGTCTCTTGGCGGTGCCAGAAGTGCCGGAGCGGGTTGCGCCGGCGGGGATGCTGGCTGCTCACCGGCAGTATCTTGGTGAACTACCACCTGTTCTAGAGGGGCTGCTTCAGGGACTGGAGCTGGCGATGCCTCAGGTCGTAATCGGGAATCCGACCTCAAAATCGAGGCCGCTAGCCCTCTTACACCTGTAGCAATGACTTCGGGTCGATCCCAAGCCAGGAGTCCTGGCCTTCCCGTTGCACGGTTTATGTGTACCACATTGTATTTTGCGTTGGCCCAGCTAGGACACATATAACAATCCTTTGCCTCGTCTTGCATGGACTCGATAGTCTCCGCGTCGGTGCCCCCGTTCGTACTGGGCTCATCACCTAGGAATACTGTGACGCCGATTTTCGGTCGCGAATGAATTTTCTTATCCACTTCCGGGTACCGCGCACAATGCGCCCAGAACCTCATGGCTGACTCCGGGCCAGGGAGCCAAGAGAGTTGGGTGAGATTAATCACCTCAGTGGGCGTGAATTCCTTCTTGGAATCAAGCAAGCGGAGTATCTTCAATACGAAGACTAGCAAACCCGTTGGCGAATCGCACAGTGCATACGCCAAGGTATTTGGCTCCCGAAGGCCTAACCGATTCAATCCGAATTGAGGGGCAGTTGGCCTCTGTTTCGGCGAACGAGCGAAGCCGTTTCGTTTAAGAGCAGAGAAGTCTTCTTTGCGATATCCAAGAATAGGAGCACGAAGCGTATTTGCAACAGTCCATTTCGTCCACTCGACCGGCGATTCTCGTAGCTTCGGCCGTGCCAAAGGTGGTGATATCAAGTGAGCGCCCAGACAAGAATCGGAATGATAAGTCGCAAGGTAATGGGCAAGCTTAAAATCAATTTCCGCCGGTGAAGCAACCCCAGAACTCGCATTTGTTATCAAATAGTGGGAATATGAAAGCCTGCTCATCAACGAGTTTAAGATTTCTGCTGTGGATGAAATTACTGGGGTATTGTTCGGAAGCGCGTCGCTGAACCCCAAGCCCGGCAGAGCGGGTATAACTAAGTGGAAGGGTTGATTATTCGCAACATCTTCCGGTTCTGTGAATTGTTTGACGATGTGTCCAAAAGAGAGATTTGAGAAAGGGAAAGGTGGTATCAAAAGAAGGGGTATCGCATTTGAATGAGATGAACGAGCATGAATGAAGTGAATCCTCACGATTGCTTCGGATGAAGGAATTGAAAATCCAGTGCGAAATTGAGGTAACTCAGTATTCAGCAGATCTTCCTGCGCTCTCCACGAATACTGTTCTGACCTATCTGATTATTAGTTATTTTGATGCTAATATAAGACACAGATATCTATTGAAGGATACACGAGGTCTGTTTAAGTGCATTCTTTCAAGACGGCGATAAAAAGGGATGGATGAAGACTGACCAGAAATCAATGAGTGGTTCTATTTGAGACTTAGGTTCCCACCAGTCTTTTGATTTCGGTTCCGAAAGCTCATGAGGCAATCGGGTCAATTCAAGCTTCTGTTTTGTGAGATCGAGATATTTCGACGATACCTATGGGACAATACATCAGCCACACTTTCCGATTTGGATGAGGTTTGATAAGATTGTAAGTGGCTCACATGTATTCTGTAGGGTTTAATTTCATCAGCACCGCCAGCGGGGACAGCCTCGTCAACCTCAGCAGCAGCCATTTTCAAGTATAAATTACCATCCAATATACACAAATGTTACGTCCAAAGGCAACACAACGTCGGCTGAAGCAACGAAGGAACGAAAAAGACAAAATAACGAGAGACGCATGAACAAGTCACTGCCGGGAAAAAACAAAATTAGTACTTCATATTATCTTCATGCCGCCCCATCGCGTCCGAGAGATCTTGTTTAATTATACTTCGTTTTAAGGGATCTCAGTGGCTTGACTCTATGTGGCTAAAACTTTTCGTAGTACACCCGAAAACAGGGCAGAGGCAACAAGGATGATACTAGCTACGGACCAATTGAAATTGAAGTCGACCCCGAATTAAGACTTACAGGGATGGTGGAAAGTCTCGACTTCTTAAGAGTGAAGTGGCGGTGCATACGTATACCCCTGGAGAAATAGAAGTGATCGCCTTACTTCAGTTGCATTAATGAGCACCCTTTTCGTCACATTTTCCATACTGACTTAATAATGCTATGGTCAGATTAGGCGACACGTGAGGTATTATAGTACACTATTATACATGATTAGGAGAGTTGAACGCGTCGCGCGGGTGGTAACCTCGTCCCCTTGTTATCGCGCGGTATCCTCACCACGACGCATGACACTAGTATCTGAGGCATCCCCATAGCTAATTTCGTAGAGCCTATTAAGGCTCAATAGAGCTCCAGATGGCGTGAACAGCGGGTGCGACGGCTGAACGCGACAGCACCCGACGGCCGAGTCAAACTCGAACGAACCTCCGATGGAGACCTCCTGAGGTGTACAATATATCGAATTGAGGCTTCCCCAAGTTCGCTTAAAAACCCCATTACTCGGATAGTAGTGCAGAAGCTGACCTCGTTTGAATTGAGCGGTGAATTAGTCTCCCCCCCGAGACATTTTGTATAATACAAGGTACTCTCTGCGTGGCAGAAAAGTCTCCCGGCTTATTGCAGAGATAGTACTGCATCAAACTGCATAAGCCAAACGAGAAAGCAAAGTTGGGCTCAAGCCTTAGTTTCTGTCTCGTTATTCTCGGTGCCCGAATACCAACGCCAAAGCCACTTGGCATAGAAAATAGTTTCCATAGTACCAAATATGCTTATGATGATAATAACAACTATTTTAGTCGTTCGGGTCATGCCCAATCCTTCGAAACTGAAGCCCATAGGTGGGATGTCATCGGGCTGCTTATTAGAAGGGTCGTTTGCTGGGCGGTTTTTTGAAAGGCTAGAACTCGAAGTCGAGAACTTGGAAGTGGTACGAATAACTCGCGTTAATTGGGTCGAAATACATGTATGCGAATTGAATGTGGGTCCGTAAGGATACGCAACTCGCCCTCTGACAGCACCCGCGCTACTGCGGAGTGTGGTAACAAAGCGACTAGTAAGCATTTTTGGCTATAATTGAGGTCGCAAGAGAATGATATGTAAATGATATGTAAATGAGATGTTTGAGTTTGATGAGTAGTTACTAGTTACCTGGTATAAACTAGTTACAAGTTTGAAGCAAAGAAGTGAACGAGTACTTATACTCGAGTCTTAAGAAGCTCTAGACGACTTAATAGATATGAAGCCCACTAATCATCCTTAATACGGCGTATATGCGGTTACATGCTCATGTGAGTCAGAATGCCAATTCGCTTAAGATACGTACCTGTAGAAATGCAAGTCGAACTCAATATTATTGAACTCTAAGAATGTTACTAATAGTGTTTGACTACCTATTCTATATTGTAAGGCTCTTCTTATTAAACAACCTTCGATTACCTAAGAGTGAGGGTAAGGTAAGACAAGGGACGGAGGAAGAAATTGAATTTACGGCAAAACCGTGGAGTATGTTACTTAAAGCAAAATAACCAAACGAACCGTCACAAGGCACTAATGGGGTAGTGGTAACCTCGGAGTTTCCCATCTTCAGAAGATACTTACTCTGGCCCCGTGTTCGATTCACGGTTAGTGCAATCTAACGATTGGCAGCCCATTAGAGACCAACTCTAAACTTTTTTGCTTTTTTTGTCTATTTTCTCCTCATCGTCTTCATGGTTTCGTAATTGTTCTGTTTCTTTTTGTATTTTTACTGGCCGAGTATAAGATGTAAGTATATGATACTTGATAAGTATATTCTAATTCTATAGAAACAATATATATATATATATATATATAGAAACAACTAACGTATTTGTTCTGACTTATACTCGTGAATATAGTGTACTCACAAGGTCGAAAAGATTGTTTAGGTAACTAGGTGAACTTTAATGGTACACTATTGGCTGATGTCACACTAGCCACTAAAATCTATCCGCGGGGCAGACTTAAACCTAAGAGCTTGGGCCAACAAGTCAGGCGTATTGGACCTTCCAGAGGGGCTAATCTTAGCACTCAAACTTCCATGAGGTACCTTTAGTTAAACTTAAACGTCACGATGTGTTACGCCGGCTTCTCTTACCTTTAACCACCCCTTCTCTTCCCTCTCACCCTCTCACATACCTCTCTGTCCCTCTGTCCCTCTGCCATATCTTTTTGCTTTTTTCACTACTTCTCCCGCGATAGACAATAATCCATAAATCATGAGCGCCAAGGGCGACAAGATCGAGAAGATCATCGCTCGCCTACAGGAGCGGATCAGTGAGGGGCAGTTCTACGAAGCCCAGCAGCAGACCCGCGTCGTAGCGGCGCGATATACCAAGGCTCAGAACTGGGACAACGCCATCAACATCCTCTACAATGTCGCGCAGTCGCTTCTGAAGGCCGGCCAGGGCGGCAGCGGTGGCGATCTCTGCGTCTTGCTCGTCGATACTTACAAACAGGCCGAGCTGAAGCCCGACGCTGTGAACAAGGGAAGACTGCTCACGTGTCTGCGATTGTTCGACAGCGAGGAACCTACGCGCAAGAAGTTCATTGGAGAAATCATAACGTACGTTGTGGCTTGCTTTTCTTACTTAGCTTGGCTAAAAGCCTGCTGTTGGAACTATCTACTTTTACTAACGAACGTTTCCGTTTAGATGGTCCTCCAAATTCGGCGAGTACCCCGCGGGCGATCCCGAGCTCCATCATGTCGCAGGATCTCTATACGCAGAGGAGCACGAGCCGTACGATGCGGAAAGACACCTGATTCTCGGAACGAAGGACTCGGCCGAAGTCCTGGCTCGCTTGGAATATGAGTGGTTTAAGGAGGACGACGCGCACACGGCCGCCCTATACGCCGCGCGAGGAGTTCTTCCATACCTTCTCACGGGCAACGTCCGGTCGGCGAATACGTGCTATCGACTGTTCACCAGCGCCCTCAGCCAGGACAACCAAGGCCAGCTCAACGTCCAGGACATCAGCAGCAACAGCGCCGACATCCGGATATACCCCAGTATACCCCTCCTTAATTTCCTAGGCCTTCTATTACTAGCCGTCCAGAGAGCGAACCCGGATCTATACAAACAACTACAAAACAAATACTCTACTCTCCTTGCTGAAGTCGAGTCGTGGCACGAATCCCTGGAGATCATCGCCGAGATGTACTTCGGGATCCAGAAGCCGCGACAGAGCAATCCCCTGATGGACATGATGAGCGGGTTCTTTGGCGGTAGTGGTGGGGGTGGCGCTGCGGCGGGCGGGGGTGCGAAGAGGCCTGCCGTTAAGGCTCCTACGTCGATGCCGGCGGCTGAAGGATTAGATTAGATTAGACCAGACCAGAGCAGATCAGATCAGACTTTTTCGTTGGGGGTTCGTATAGTGGTCTAATTATTATCGTGTCGTAGCTATTCACGACGAAATATCATTGCGGCCGCTGCTGCTCTTCCGGCTCGTACATCCAGTTGTCTTCGGCTAGTGCAGCTACTTTGGCCCTCATGCTGGCTCGGAGCGTCTCTAGGACTTCTTTTTCTGGCGTGTTAGCGTACCTGGTGCGTTGGTGATATCTGAGTGGGAGTTTATTCGTATGGATTTACCTTCGGGCTGCGCTGGAGTGCGGTTGTGGTTTATCTGGTAGTGTTTGACTGCTTCTGCCAACCTTTGTCTTTCGCCTGTAATAAATATGATGTGTTAGCAGTCGCATTCCGCATTGCACTTCCTTAGCCGATCTCAAGCACGGGATATATATGTATATATATTATATTACGTACGCTCGCTCTCCTGCGCATCATCCAATACGCCGCCGCCCTCCTCGGGATCGTCCAGCGGAGGAGTGGGCGGATCGCCAACGTCGAATTCGCCGTTCTTATCGCGGACGACAATGTCGGAGGTATCGGACAGCACCTCCACATCTCCTAGGCGAAGCGTCTCGGCCGAGTTATTGGAAGATTGGGAGGACGTCGTGGGTGTCGGGCGGCGTGTGAGTTGGCTCTGGAATAGGTTGCGCCGTATGCCGGCCGTGTTCGCGCGCGCGGTTCTGTTAGTTCCCGGGCGGGCGTGAGGGGGTGGACGATCGGCCATGCTTCGATGTAGGGATGAGGTAAGGTGTATCTTTGTTTATGTTGGTCAAAATTTGGATCACTGGAAAGAAAGAAGCAATATTAAATGCTGATGGTGCGGCACTGTTAAGTTGTTGAAGTGTTATGTGTACTTATTTATTGCTGAGGAAAATCAATCGACTTAGAGACGGGTATCTAGGTAGGTACATATCTACCTAAGGTATCTTATCATATGTTGACAATTCGGTGCAGGGACCAGGTCTCGTTGCTACACGTACAATACAGCTGGCCCCTGTCTTAAGAGGTACCTAAAACTTAAACTTACACTAGCTTCGGGTACTGTGGGGTAACCCTGTATAAGTGGCATTGGCGTTTGTTCTTTTTCCAAAGTCTTGAGCTCCTACCAATAAGACAAACGGCTCCTACCTGTAGTGCTACCTTTGATACCCGTATCTGTAGGTATTTATATTTATAGGGGAGGCATGATTAGGAACTTAGCTTCCCGTTCCTCTAAACAGGTTCGTAGCAGCTTTTATCAACCTTCAACTTTACATTCTATCATCGAGACCTGGAGTGAAACTGTGGTTAGCCCCATCATGGCGAATGCTTCTTTCAATATTCATCCTACTGGCCGTTTCAACGGCGAAAGTGAAGTTGTAAAAAGACCCAAGGTATATATACATATATCCCGTTCCTATAACTAGACTTAGGTAGCTTTGGTAGTTATCCAGCCACTCCACCAAGTTTATACATAGTATAACAACTACCTACCTACCTATGCTTCAAAGGCATCGTCAATAATAACCATTTTCCTCGTTATAGGAAATAGCATGCTTTTCGTACGACGACAAACGCGAATTCCATCTAGATGATCGATCACTGCAGTGGTATTATCCTCCCGCGCTCGGAGCCGATCTATCTAAAGGGTTCGATCGATTTGATAAACATGATAACTCTCAGGACGAGCATATCGATAGTCTGCTCAAGACGATCATAGCTCATGAAGAAGAGGAAGGGAAGAAGATCGATGCGCACGTCGTCACTTGGCGCGGTATGATGACCAAGGTACGTTTAACCTCAACTCACTATTAGAAACTATTAGAACCTATTTAGTTAACTTCTACAGATCATGTCTGCACCGTTCGATGACCGGGACGGGTATGTAGCCTCATAAGTGATGTCTACTATCTTCAATTTCTAATTTATCATCTCTCTAGCTTCGAGATGAATGCTACTCTCTACCAAGTTAGCGATCCTAACATAACCCCCTTTTTATGCTAACTGAGCTGATTATTTACTTAAGGATTGCATGTATGCTTAAACGATTAATACCAGTAGTGGCGTTTCCGCTAATTCGACGATAATAGCTTCATCGAAGAGAATTTCGCCTACGGGCAAGCCAAGCAACAAGAACAACAACGGCAACAGTCTCGACGAAGACAGGATTTTTCGCCAGATGTCATGACATACTGGGGTAAACGAAAGATCACCCTTTAAAAACCACATCGACTGATCCTGCTTTAGGCTACAAGTTTGAGACCTTGTCTTGTCTTCCTCGTCCCTGGGGAGAGGTTAGCAGAGAAATCATTGAGGGTAGAGACGAACAAGTTGTCAACAACAAGGCACAATACTGCTCAGTGGTCCGTACTGGGATTGGCAAATCGCTTTTATGCATCGGAGGTGAGGTTGACGCCAGTAAGTCTTCACTTTCATATAGTGTTAAAACGTTTCATACTCACGTCGGGAATCAAGTCTGGGACTCCAAGCCCGAAGAAAAGGGCGCACCGATTAACTGGATCGAATTGAAAACAAGCGTCGAAATTCGCGATGACAGAAGCATGCAGAATTTCGAGCGGAAGCTCATGAAATTCTGGATTCAGTCTTTCCTGCTGGGCGTGCCGAAGATTATCGTAGGATTTCGCTCGCAGCGGGGCATTCTTACGAAGCTCGAAGAGATTCAGACGGCGAAGATACCTGAGACGGCTGCGAAGCGAGGTGTTAGGAGTTGGAACGCGAACGCGTGTATCAACTTCGCCAGTGCCTTTCTGGAGTGTAAGGTTGACTAAAATGAATTTAATCATTATGTATGCTAATGTTATTATAGGGCTACGGAATACCATCACTGACGAGGGTGTTTGGAGAATAAGGAGACAGCCACGTTCAGGGGCCATTGAAGTATTCAAGGTCGAGGAAGTCGGTCACGGGAGAATTCTCACAGATGAATTCATCAACTGGCGCATAAAGCTAAGCCTCAATAACGACAATGGTAGTAGTTCCTGAAGCGGTTGAATCTAACAAGCTCTACCTAAACTGAGATATAGAGTAGAATACTATACCGGCAAAATGTAGGTTTGTGGAATCATTCCAAAACCCCCCCCAAAAAGTTCTACCTATAATAATCATTGGAAAAAATCGCCGGGGTTCCAATACTTATAACCGTTCCAAATCAAAATGATTCTATATTTAAGAACGTTCCGCAAAATATTGAAAATTCTATACATATTGGCTTCTAATTGGTTAAAATATCAAATAAATAGGCCCGGATTTCAAAAATCTGAAAAAACAAAAAAACTAGTCTTTGAACCTATAGCTCTCGCATTTATTACACAAATATATGTAATTGTACCCCACCTTTTTTGGTGGAATGCTTTTACGATTAAGCTAATAGGACGAAGTAGCCAATCTTATCGAATTAAATTCAAAGTAAAAACTTTATTGATTTTTAGCCCTATATACTTTGTACCTGTGCTTCTCAAAATGACTTAACGAAAAAAAAAAAAAATTTTTTTTTCTCTTTTCAGAATTTCTTTTTCTTTTTTCGGAAACCCTACCCTAGAACTATTTCTAAATTTGGAATGTTTCCCTTTTTCAGGAATGGTTCCGCACCCAATTCAAGACATTTTGACAGTAGACCCACTTATATTAAATTTCTGGCCAATTAAAGGCCTTAAATTTCTATTTTACAGAACCATTCCGCGTTTAGAACCATTCCACAAACCTACATTTTGCCGGTATGGTAGTTATGGATCTATGCCATCTAAAATACGCCGGCTCCTTTATAGATACCCCAATCATAATTTTTTATACAATCTGGACCATTTATCCTATATCCCCGTACCGCACCATACGTATCTCTCTTCTAAATGCTCCTTATTTATTTATTTAGCTTTACGTGCATCTTTCGTCTTGTGGGATCGAAGCTAGTTCCGTGCTTGGGGTTTCCGTAAGTTCGCTCGCTGTGTGCGTTATCCTTTATGCTGTCCAGATCTACCTCGAAGGCCATGTGGTTGAGGAAATTGCAAACCTAGCACATATTAGCGAAAACGGATGGGGGGGGGAGAGGGGAGAAAGAAATCAGAGCAGAGATAATCTTACGGGCTTGCCATGCCATCTTCCCCCACCCACCTCGAACCAACCGAGATGCCCACCGAGCGAGGTCGTGCACAGCACGGTGTACGGGTTCGTCGAGGCCTCTGCGTACGGCAGCGCGAGGCGGGAAGCGATGGGGTCGTCCTCGGCGTTGAGCGCGAGCAGAGGGATCCGCACGGCGAGTAGCGAGTCGGAGCTCGAGGCGTCGCGGTAGTAGGCTTCCTCGGTGGGGTAGCCCCAGGTGGGACACTGGTAGGCCCTGTCGAACTCGTAGAGGTACTTGAGGCTGAGGAGGTGGTCGGTGTCGATGTTTGTGTATTTGTCGAGCTCGTCTTTGTGTCGCGAGGAGAGGGCTCTCATGGCGTCTAAGGGGGGGAGGGGGTTAGTTTTTTTTTTTTTTTTTTTTTTTGGTGGGCTGGTTAAGGGTTGCGAGGGCCTGGGGGGAAGGGGGAAAGAGGAGGGGGGGAGGAAAGAGAGTGAGAGAGTGAGAGAGTGACTCACTGCCGAGAACGCGTTGGTAGATGTGGTGTCCGATGAGGCTGCTTTGGAGCATCTTGGACGATATGTGGAGGGCCCAGGGGTTGGCTACTACGACGGCAGCTTTGAGGGGAGTTGCGGTGCCCTCCTCGCCGAGATACTGGGTTTCCTGAGTTAGTACCCATGGTTTGCTTCTTAATTCTCGATAGGGGGAATTTACGTTTGTGAGTATACAGGCCCCAAGAGAGAAGCCTAGGCCGAATAGGGGCCGGTTGGGATATGTTTTCGTGAGCCATTTGATTGTCTATATATTCGTTAATATGAGTCGATATTCAGGGGCCGAGTATAGTGAAGAGTAGGTAGGCAGATATTGGCTTACTTGTCTGACATCCCAGGTAGCTCGCGCGTTATACAACAATCCCGTGGTGATCTTGCTGTTGGCACAACCCCTCGAATTAACAACGCAAGCTTCCCATTTCCCGCTGTCGATCAGCGGCGCAATAGCATATCTGAGGTACACCTCGTGAGAGCCCCCCGACAAGCCGTGCAGAACAACAAGCATAGGCCTATCGTCATCCGATCCCAAAGTCGATAACTCGTCCTCGGTGAAGTACGCCGTTCTTGGCGGGAGAGTCTCATCGGCCTCCTGCTCCTTCAGAGATTCAGGGTCCGTCACGGCGAAGTCGACGGCAAAGCTGCCGTTGAACTCGGCGTGGTCGGCCTCGAATATCTTCCGGCGGTAGTGGAGCGGCGGGCCGTGGGACTTGGTGGCCGTCCACATGGTCTGCGCGTGCCCGTTGAAGAGCAGCGGGTTCAGCTGGCACGGCGGCACCGTGTCCCGGCATATCTCGAGCAGGTTGGTCTCCTTACCGTCTTTTTTCTCCTTCAAGCCGAGGGACTTGGGTGCGGTTGTGAAGTTGATGTGAGCTCGTCCGAACCACTCCATTTTGACCGCTGTTACGTAGGTATATATATATATATACTACACTACCCCTGGCTCCGTCTCACTCTGAATAAGGAATGGCCGAGTAGAAATTGAAGTTATGTTATGGTGTATATAATGAAGTTTTATTTTAAACTAGTTATAGTTAGAAAGAATATATAAAGACAAGGAGGAACTGGGTAGGTATATAACAATGTGAAGATGATGGCAAAAGTCCGAATGAGAATGCCCCGTTATCAGAATACTATCGTATTCGGTGTTACTTGTCCGTCCTCCACTTACCTCGGTTCATACCTGATTAGGTTACTGCGGTCCTACTTGAGGACTTGAGGACATGTCGTCGACCGAGACCTAGGCATGATGAAGAGAGGGAATATATAATTAAAATGTGTTGTATAATGTATAATTTGGGTATATAGTACAACTAGGTAAGATACCTAGTTATCAAGAGATATTCCGATTATATTGGGTGGGTACATAAGTACCTAGATCTTACATGCGACGCTGAAAATAGTACCTACTAAGCGTTTATTTTCCTATTGAATTAGCTTTTTGAGCCGCAACGTTGAACTAAATCTTATCGCGGAGGATTTCTGGCGGCGGAACCGATGATACCTACTGTGATAAACGAACTAGTGGAACTGTAGGGGGTTAATCGTTGCATATGTAAAGCCCGAAACCCGCTGGTGTCTCTCATAATTGAAACTCTAGGTAACTACCTGTTAGTTAGTTATACACTTGTACAACTTAATAGTTACACCTTACATAGGAGGATAAGCTGATAAGATAATGATATGAAAGTATCCATGTATTTACGTGAGCCAAGGCCAACTAGTTACTAATCACGTGACGTTACGGTAAGCCTTACAACGTCGCGGCGCGCGCGCTTGCAGCTGATCTTCAACTATTAACCACTTCGAATAAAGATCAAAGATATCAACGTTACAAAAAAAGAAAAAAAAAACGAGTACCCCATTCGAACGTAAGATAATTGCGTCCCTATTTAAAATAGGGATGGGACGGTATAGCGCGTAGTGCAATGAAATTATGACATATCGCGGCTCGATGCCCCATGGTCAAGGCTCGGGGTTCAATGGCCAGCAAACTCAATATCCCCAGGTCATGAACAATGGCTACGACGCCTGGGGCAACCCGCAGTTTCAACATCAACAACCTTATCATCAGAACGCCGTTTTTACTCCCACACCTTATCAACCTCAACCGCAACCGCAGCAACACCCTCAGCAACACTCTCAGCAACATCCGCACCCGTACAATGCGCACCCGCAACAACAGCAACAACAACATCAACCACAAAATGCGAACTACCAATTCCATTCGTACGACCCCTCCCTCGATCAGCGGCCTACGGCTATACAACCTTCACCGCAGAACGGCGTAAATCTGCATACCATGCCACACCCGCCCCAACATACCACTCCTCAACGACAATATGTGCAACAACAAGAATGGCAGCATATGCCACCACCGATGTCCATGTCCATGCCCTCGCCGTCCTATCAGAGTAGTCCGCAACCGCAAATGACCCCGATGACGCCGATACCGCCGCCAAGTATACCTCACCCTCAACATCAACCTCCACATCAACACCACCAACAGCAACAACACCAACCACAATTTCAGTATCAGCACCAGCAGCAATTCTCTCAGCAGCACCAGCAGCAACAACAGCAGCAGTACCAACGACAATACCAAACCCCCGTACATCGGCATGTTAGCTCTCCTGTTGCCGTTCAGTCTCCCCAATTGCCGCCACAATTTGTACCGCACCCCAGTAATAGACATATAAGTACAGCCGCGCGAATCGACCCACGTGCCAGCCCCATCTCCGCAAGCCCTCGACTTGGTACACACGGTATTACGAGGAGTCCAAGTGTTGGATCGGCAAGGTCGCCTGCTCCAACGCCAGGACTTGTACCACACCATGCCGATACCAATTCCCTCCTAATATGCATTGCGGAAGAATATTTTAGTAAAGCGCGGGAATCAACTGTGTCTATGGTAGAGAATATTGACGCTCAAAGTCTGAACGAATATCAAAAACTTGTCGCGACGGGGTTAGGCTGTCTCGAAGCTGTATTAGAGAGTCCAAAACTACAACCGCGGTTGGAAGCTAGGATACGATTTCGATATGCCAGTATATTAAGTGAGGAAACCAATAATGTGATGGAAGCTGAGACCGCTCTGACCAAGGGCATCACGCTTTGTGAAAGAGTAAATTCACACTCAATAACCCTTACTAAAGCCTGGTCACCTGCTGACTCCCTGTATAGAATCGATTTACCGACCTCAAGTATGCCATGCATTTTCTTCAAATCAAACTACTGTTTTCTCAACAGAAAGTAAAGGCGGCTATGATCGCAGTAGACGGTCGAATAAGAGATGCGGAAGTGTACGTACTATTTTGAACCGGTATGACAGACATGTCTTCTAACTTACAGCAGGGTGAAACATTACCATTGGATTTACGCATTTCGTTTCCTTAAAACTTCCATGTATCTCCAGTCGGCTAATCCCGCTGAAACGCACGCACTTGACAACTTAAAGGCCATCGCCAACCTAGCTAACCAGAGGAATGACCATGCCATCTCCGTGGTCGCCTCTTTACTTGAAGGCCTCAGTCTTCTCAAGACTATGAAAGATGACGCTATAGTTCGTGTACAAGCCTGCATTGCCCAAGCCTTAAAATATCAGTTCGAGGATTCGGTTCGCATACCCCAACTCGATGCTTTAGCCCTCATGCTAGATCTCGCTTGTAGTTTGCACCAAAAGTCGGTCCAAGTAATCATGCAGAAATTAAAGAACCTCCAGGATCATATGGACACTTACATGAACGACAACTCTTGGCACCCTATAGAATCGCAACTCCTCCTACCGATTCGAAATAGCCCTACACTGACAATCAGCCATGATACGGCGGCTATACTGAGACCTGGACCCGACGGTGGTTTCTACGACTATCTGGTCATGTCGTTCTGGAGCAAATTGGAAGCCTACAATGTCACGTAAGAGGACTACGCGCCTTTTCTATTGTATTATTGTCGACTAACAGTAGTACTAGGTACACGTATAGCGGTCTTGCGCTCCTGTACCAATCTCCTCGTAACGATAAGAGGATATTTAGACTATGGGAGGAAGCCCTGTCACAGCTGCAAAAGAGTAAGATCCTCCGATAGGTTCTTCACTACGATTTCTAACGTCTGGTATAGGTGGTGTTAGACTACGAGGCCTGCCGAATTCGTTGGCGGATGCCGTCGCAAAAGCAGACTGGCAAAGAGAATGGATGTGCTATCTGTACATTCTACAGGGTTTACATTTTGCAACTCACACCCGATGGCCGGAAGTTAAGAAATGTGTGGCAAAACTAGAAGACATGGTTAAACCTCCGCTAGGAGCCATCGTCGTACTGTATTCGACATATCTTGCAGGAGTGTACCATCAAGGGACCGGAGATTTGAAGACCGCCAACTCGATTTTCGGAAACCCAATCTTTAGCCTGGATAACGACAGCGGAAGAAGTGGGAATCGAAAAGCAGCCGAAGTCGACGTAGCGCTACTAGCTACGTTCAACCGAATTTGGATCATGCAGCATCCGGACTACAGAAACGACCGACTGACGCTCGAGCTCCTGGAGCAGCTCCGTCCGCTCTGCAGCGACCACCCCAACGTGGAGATACGCACGTCGTACAACCTGGTGCTGGCGGCGGTGCAGACGAACCCGCCGGTGCCGATGACGGCGGTTAAGATGCACATCTCGACGGCGCTGAACAGCGCGCAGTCGCTGGGGAACGTGCACACGCTGTCAATCGCGCTCAACGTGATGCGGGCGAAGCTGTTCCAGAACATCGTGGGGGACCAGGCGCTCAAGAGCGCCAAGGCGGCATCGAACCAGGCGAAGCGCAGCGGCAACACGCTGTGGATGAGCGTCGCGGACGGGATGCTCGCGCAGAGCTTCGACGTCCAGGGCCAGGGCGCGGAGGCGCAGAGGGCGTGGGGTGATGCGACGCAGTATGCGCAGCAGACCTTTAATATGATGGGGCAGGAGGGCTCGGCCTAAGCTAAGCTGTATGGGGTTGCGGGCGCCAGTAAGATCCCGGGTCCCCGTCAGGAAGAGGTGGACGACGATGATTGATGGTGGTAGGGTAAGGGGTAAAAAAAAAGGCAGGCGTTTTTTTTTTCTAACGTATATGTGTAATACTATAGCATTGCATTGTGGGATATTTCCTACACGGGTCGGCGGGCGATATGACGCCGTATCTGCGTGTAGTTTGGGGCGTTTAGCAGGTTTAGGTTCAGGTTCAGGTTCAGGTCACAAGAGGGAGGGGGGGGCAAAGCGATTGTCACGTTTCTTGGTTGGCCCAGGTTCAGAGGGCTGACGGCAATATTATACCCTCTCGTCTTTTTGATAGGTTGTGAGAAAGCCTTTCTTGTTTTCTTACTTTTTACCGTTCTTCTTCCTCTTCTCCTTTTTGATACAGTGCTGATGCTGCACGGCCTTGTTGGGGATTCTTGATGATATGTGGAGTGGAGTAGAGTAGGGCAGAGAGCGTCGTGAAAAGGTGGTCCTGTCTGAGTGATGTGAAGTGAAAAAAAAAAAAAATGTGGTGCGGTAGTAGAGAGAAAGGAAGACAGAGTATAGGGGTTGGTGTAGGGTATGTATGTATCACGGGGGATTTAGATTCAACGTTACTCGGCGTACAAAGAGCCGCTCCGGTTTTATCGAGCCTATTCTGACGGATAGAAGCTTAAAGGGCTCCGGCGATGGTTGGAGAAAAGGCCAAGAAAAAAGAAAAGGAAGTGTTACGCATGCAGCTCACCTGAGCTCACCGGTGGGACGGGGTCTTCGTATTAAGCTGATCTGCGTATGGTATACGAGGGGTGAAAGAAAGCATGGAGTGTAGACTTGGGGTGTGTGGTTTTACGATGCGGTACGATGGTTCCGTCTTACTGCTGATTTGATAACTATCTATATATCTATCTATCTATGCACTGGGTATGGATATAGATGCGGATGCAGATGTGGACGAATATGGAGATGGAGATGGAGATGGAGATGTGGATATACTTACTGCTGCTCTCCGCGAGGTTTGGAAAAAAAAAATTGGGCTTGAGCAAGTATTGACAAAGCAGAGAGAGAAAGAAGTCAAGAGCGGAACCTTCCTCATTGGGCCCCGGCTGGTTGGCCGGACGGACTGTGAGTGACTGACTTGACTTGACTGAAGTGGTTACGTGGAATGGAAAAGGGTCTAGATGGTCTTTTGCCTGCCGAGGGTGGTTGATTATATGCCGTATGTATAAGAAAGAAGGTGTATGCAGTGCATGGTATGCAATGCAAGTACGGCTGGCTTGCTTCCCTACCCTAGCTGTAGTATATCTACCATGTATTTTATTGATATGTAAGTATGTAAGTAACTATATTTGTACGTGGTTGAAAGCTCTTGGCCAAGCCCTGTAGTTACACGGATTAGGGGGGAGGAAAGGTGTTGTTGAAGTGAACCAAATAAGACCTAGACTACCTAAGCAGTTACATACAAGCGATAGGGTAGGTAACTATGGATTTCGGAACGTCAGCCGAAAAAGCAAAAAGGAGAGAAGAAGACCGGGAACTAGTTAACAACAAAGTATAACTACGCGAGATAGATTGGATCACAGATCTCTCTCCAAGACGGTTTACGGTATTTTGGGTTATGCTTATTTCCGGGCGGTCCCGGCCCACGAGGTGAATACCCTTTTGGCTTTTTAAATCAAGTTAGTAGTTAATAGTGTACTTGATTTTTTTGTCTGTGTGTGTTTTTTTTTTTTTTTTTTTTTTTTTTTTTTTNNNNTATTGGAGTAGAAGCTATTCCCAGTCGGGAGCTGGGTATACGTTCAGCTGAGAGTTTATACAGTTGAGCCGAGATTGGAAAATAGGATAAGCGAGTACCTAACCGGGTAAGTAATCAAGTAACCAGGTAAAATGAGCAAAAATATAGTGTTGTAACAGACAGGGTCAAATTGTAACATGTAATTATCTGTGGATGATAAATTACCTAGGTATCTAGATAACGATATAATAAGGACGATGGATGACGACGACGACGACGCGGAGTATACCACATGGAGATAAAAACAATGTGGGCCATCGAAGAAACCGAACCTTGGATAATAGGTAAGAAGTATGTAATCCGTTAATTTGCTTACTTATTTCGTAAATACTAGCATAAGATCTTGATTTTTCTGGTACGATCCGTATATTCGAATACTTTAAGTTTAGTTTAGATACAAGGCTGTTATTGTTGTTATTATTGTTGTTGTTGTTAATAATACGGATTACAACTTTGAACGATGCGGTACTATGCGATGCGATGCGATGCGATACCCGGCTTGCATTACATAGTACACTAGGTAGTTACGGGTTACGGGGGACCCTTTGTGCTTTTGCCCCTAAAAGTTCCATACATTACACTACCTTACCTACCTACCTACCTACACGTACCTACCCTAAATACTTGGGTACATTAAGTAACGTAGGACCCTTTCCATGTCCCTTCGTTCCACGCGCCTACCAGGTATTTTATGTACCTAACGTATACTCCCTGGTACATCTATAGAAATTCCACACCACCAGAAACCCGCTCCGCCGGCTCGAAGTCCCGCTAGACAAGCCGTGTACAAAGTACCGAGATACATCAACCACTTACACACATATAATGTATTAGTATCCATATACAATGTATCTCTAAATACCTAACGTACTACCTAATTATGTAGTAAGTTAATCTAAAATAACCTACCTATATTTTACTTAGGTATGTATGTATGTATGTATATACGATAATACAACGGCATAGTAGATTACCTTACCTAGTATAGATTAACTACTAGGTATGTATGTTGGAGATGTAGGGGGGGATACGTACCCGCGGGCGACCAGTCCCCTGGGTCTCCACGGTGCAACCCTGAACCGGGCTCGCTATGCCTTATTTTTATTCCCATGATGCTCTGTTGCCCCCTTCTTTGTGTTTTTTAATATATCTGCTCGGTTGAGTTTATGCCGTGCTCTATATAAAGAGGTACTTCACTTACTTACTATGCAAGCGAATCTTATTGTATTATTAGTCCCGGGACGTTGCGGTAGTGCATAGTGGGGTGGTGATGGCGGTCGTGGTCGTGGTCGTGGTCGTGGTCGTGGTGATGTGCTATTATTGTATCTGTAGTTAACTACCTATATTTATTAGTTATTAACTACATGTATCACTTTATAGTATTATCTGGTGTGTCTTATATACGTACGTATATACTTGATACGCAGGTAGGAAGATGTAAATAGGTAGATGATAGAGGTAAACACAGTATATCTATCTGTATCCATTAGAATTATCGATAATGTACATTTATTTCATCATGTAGCCTCCTTCTCTGTCTCCCTCCGTCGTCTCCTCCGTCTCTTTAACCCCCAACCAAGATACGACATTGACAGCGGCGTCGATACGCCCTATCTCTTTTCCCACCAACCAAATACAATCAATACCCTAAGTACCTACCTTGGGTATGTATATGTATATACAGTACATACATACCTACGTAAGCCAGGGAAGGGGGGGGGGGCAGAAGAATGGTTGTGTTGTCATCGTCATGTCTACCTATGTCTTTTACGGTGGTACTATTTGTAAGTCGTATGGAAAAGCTGTGTTGTCTTTTCTGTCGGGCCATGATGCCCACCAACCTGGGATAGGTATCATCCAAACCCACTCACACACACACGCAATCTGAACCCCTGCGATTGGGAAGGGGTTTAGAAACCAAGATCCAGCAGGTGCACGGAGTTAAGCCGATCCTCCCTTTTCTTTTGCCTAACTATGTGGATTTCCTCTTCCGCGTACGCATACACCGTGCCATATCTATCTTAGCTGTTATACAATGCAATGCTACCTGTCTTTTGCTGCTTTGGCTTCGCTTGTCGTCATCCATTACGCGGGAGTTCTTCGGCCGCATCTCCGATCTTTCTCGTCTAGGACTTCAATGCTGTGTGTCCCCCGTTTCTCAACATATTGATTGTCATTGCCATTTTGGCTGGTCGAATTTCTATGCCCTCACGGGGCGCGGGGCGCGGGGCAAGCCCAGAACAAGAAGTAAGGCGGCCTTATGTACATATATAAAAATCACCTACGGGCGAATAAGAAACAGTGAAGTGAGCAAAAAAAAGGAGAGACGGCGTATGGCGGGGAGAAAGGGGGGGAGGAGACAGGTGTGGTTACCCAACCCGAACGCCTTCGCTCTCCTCATCTACCGTCAAGATGTGTCCTGTGGCGCAAAAAAACGCACACATATGGCTTTTTTTCTCGACTCAAGTCCACCGTAACCGCAACTTCGCAATATTGTATAGCTGACAGCATCGTGCAACGTGGTTTCGAACCCTGCTACTGCAGTCAGCCTACATACATAGCCTTTACCTCACCTTAGCTACTTAAGGTAGTGTGTACCTCTCTTTACATGCGTGTGTATGGGTAGTGTACTATAGTGTACGTATGTCTATCTATCTATACCTACCTACCTACATTAAGTATATCCTAAGCCGACGTGTGAGCCAACCTAGATAGCCTAGCCCTAGCCAGTCAGTTAGCCAGCCTAGCTATGTAGCTACCGCAAAGCAAGCAACCTAAACCCAACCTAGCTCGCAGCCTGGCTATCCTGTTACCTATTTTCCTGATTTCTGATCTTTACAGCCCGCGCTACCGGCCGTAACGACTTGTGGTAACCCGGTTTCGTATCTCCGAGTGGGGAACACTTGATTTCCCTTTCCGTATCCTGCTGCCATGCCATGGTATTGACATGGGGGGGCGGGGGCGCCTCGTACGGGCTTACTTTGCAGCAAAACGGGCGAAGCCCCCGTTTTGGGAACTCTTTCCCGGCCGAGAAGTCAATATAACCACGGAGGAGCGAAGCACGGAGATCAAATAAGAATATTGGGTGGTGTGCTTCCCTGCAGGAAAACGTGACCAGCCCTTCTTTCAAAAAGGAGGGTTGGAAGGGGGGAGGGAAGGAAATCAAAGGAACCGCTGTGGCGTTAGCTTCTCGCGTGGCAGCAAAGTTGAATTATGAATTATGATCTGATGCCTATCTAACCGCTGCTCTAAGAACGACATGCCTTGCCTTCGCCGTGCGATTGGATCACGCGCTCATGGCAGGATTTCCTAGCCTCGGCCAACACTCTCTTCTCGTGCTCTCTACCTAAAAGTGACACAATCCACCCTTGATTAGGCTTAAATCTACTCGAACGATCCTTCAGATTCGAGTAAGGCGCTTATACGCACGTTACACAGTCGCTTTCTTTTGTATTACTTTGTTGGCTTGAGCGTCACAAGTCCAAGTGTTGGGTCGAGGGTAACACACGACTGTTATATCAAAGTGAACTTTTATTCTTCCCCCCCTTTATCCACTGACTCTTCCCACCTTCAAGCGTCCTCGCTTTATTCCATCCTCTTCCGTATGTAGTCCTACGGCGTATGTGTGCTTTCAAATGCGACAAATAGGGGTATAGTACAGGGTATACTTATAAACAATAGACATGAAACTGAGACTTGGTAACCAACTGTAAGTCCTGAACAAGAAAAGGAGGCTCAATATGTAGTTGATCCAAACAGGCAGATAAATCATTCAATGCAAAAACCAGGACATCCAAATCTCGTTCACCGTGCCCGCCTTCCAAAATGCTTTGCGGCCGTTCAAGACATGCATATCAAAAATCAAAACGCCTGCCAGGATGCTACCCAATCCCAACCAATACTGGGCTATCTAGTAAAACTGGATGTAGATCTTCAGTCGAAGGTCGAAAATATTGTAAAAGTCGCCATGGTACCAATATCAATTGACGATATAACTCGCCATTGTAAATGAACTCGATCATTGTCGAATTAGGCGTAATGTAGGAGCGAGGCTGGTCTAAGAGCATGTTACCGGAGCCTTTAGACGGTCTCGGTCTAAGTGAGCTAATAAGAGACTCTCGAACCAAGTGGATTTGTTATCGTCCGATCGAGGGGGCTTGAAAGGGACATAGTCGCCATTTCCACGAGCCGATTAACATCTCGACGAGGGCTTTCCACATCTCTTTCCACTTCCTTCACGCCGGGAGTCAGTCCCGAAATGGAATCGAAAAATTAATGCAAGCCGGTTAAAACTGGGCATATAGCCCTTGATGTCGGGTTTGCAATAGGGATATGGCGTAATCGTATTGTATGAAAGCCGTAAGCCGACGCTTCCAGCTCCCCAAATTAGCACCAAAACCAGACCCATCACTCGAGTTTCTCCATTAAGCATCCCTTCATCTCTTTCTAAGGTCGACAAGCCTAGTGCGGACGCCACCAGGTTTTAGATGACTCCGCTTGTGGTGTATCCATTAATATTAGGCACTAATTTCTTTTCGTATTTGCCAAACAAAACGGCCACATCGTCAGGTTAGCCTGAACAGGCTCTTGACTGAGTAGATATTTCGTCGGTGAAGCTATTCGGCTCGAATGAATTCAAAACTTTTATACACGAGTATGGGGCCTCCTATGTATCAAATATATGAGTATTATAGTCGTTCATTTTCTTTGGGTGTGGTAATAGAATAGGTAGTACGGTGCTTATGACGTCTATGCGCATAGCGAAATGTAAAGAAGCAATGATAAGTGGTGGAGGTGGTTATTTAGAGGGCATATACATACGAATCTGTTTGCCATGGTCGGCAAAGAATATCGCGAGGTAGATCATGATGCTGCCAGGCCGGCATACTACCATTGGGTGCCCGTTTGAGGTCAGGCATGGGGATCATTGGGGGAGGACGGCTCGTTGGGGGTGGCGGTTGTCGCGGATAGTCATCATGCGAAAACCTCATCCTCTTAGAGGATAAGCCAGGGAGCAGTTCAGGAGATGGATGGCTAATCTTCGTAGTACGCGGTGACACTGGCGTACTTGAGGCGCTCCTAGGTCTTCCGAAATCTATTGCACCAGGGTGTGATCCAAGTGACCTAGATAGTTCGTGCTCAGCCGATGAAGCCACCGGAGATGTATTATGACCACCACGAGGACTATATTTGGGGTTAGCATATGGAAACACGACACCTTCCCAACAGCACTAAATCTCTAGACTTACGCATTCTTGAACTTGCAGACCCTGCCGAATTTCTCGCACTGAACACATCGAGGATAATCGGGATCACACTTTATCTTCTTTTCCCGACACGTGAGACAAGCTATGGCAAGTCGCTTTCTTGGCTTCCCAGCCTTCGTGACTCCCCAGTGCGCATTAACCGGCTCTCCATCAATAACCGTCTTGCAGTGAGTCCCATCATCGTAGAAATAACACAATCCCTCACCGGGGACTTCAGCCTGCTTCACAAATCGAGGTAAGAAGTGCGTTCCCGTCCATATCTTAGGACCTAAACCATCTTTCACCGGCGCACCTTCAGGGGCAACTGCGCTCGCTAGAGTCGGTGAGTGACCTGATGGGTCCAGACGCATTTGGCTTTCCCTCTTAAATACCGGGCTTGATTCATAGCCATACCGCTGAGTTAGGGGAGGGAGTGGCACACGCTCGCTGACCGGCCTGAAAGGGGGACTTGGCGGCCGGGAATCGAACACGTACTCCCGTCTCGAATCGCCCCACCTTCCAGACGGAACGGGCTCGGCTTGCGGTGCACGATGCAAATGCTCATACTCGTGCGTAGGAGACCTTAGCGGACCGGGAAACTGAGAGGCAACCGAGGGCAGCGTTGGACGCTCCGCTTCCGGCCTCGGCTCATAGACGCTGCGAGGCTGGCTCAAAGAAGGGGATACGTTTGGGAAATAAGACGAACTTCTCGAGTGTGGCCTATCTAAAGGAGAGTGCGCACTATGGAGCGGGCTTGGTCGATCCGGAAGAGGAGAAAGCGTCGGGCGGACATGATGAGGGCCGAATAAACTACTTATAGACGGGAGTTGCTGTCGAGGTGCACTATTAATATCTCTTCGCGTTTGGCCATCCTCTAAATCTCTGGTAGCCATATCCGGTCGGGTGCTTGGATCATAGTTAGACATGGGAGGAGAAATAGGTGCAGGAGGACTCCAAGTTGGTTCCTCTAGAATCTTGGGAGTGAGAGTAGATGAGCTCGGGCTGACCAGGCCAGGAGGTGTATTAGGAATGGCGGATGGACGATGAAGTTCTAATCTGACTTGTATCCCCATTGAGATCGAATGCGAGGTTAGATAATTCCTTACAACATATCAAGCTCAAAATTAGTAGCTGTTTGTATGTTCGTAGGTAAAAGCTATGAAAACCAGGAAAAAGAACGGCGTAGATAGAGATACACGCCGAGTTAGTCGAGTGTTTTGGGTATCTGCCGGGTAAAGGTCGTCCAGCGGCGCAGTTCCTAAGTACACACGCCCACCCTCTGAGCTGTAAGTCGTCGAGCCGAGTCGCTGAGAGTGGCCAGAATTTCCGGATAATTGGCCGTTCAGATTCAGCGTTGCTGCTGTCCAATCCCGAGAGTTTTCTAATCGTCTATTAGGCCTGTGAGAAATGCTGAAAGCGGTCTACGTGGTTGACGACTAGATCAGATGGCGAACAGTGTCAGATTCTATAAGCTGACACAGGCAAAGGGATAATAGAGCCCCGACTCGCGTGATAGTCAAATTTAGCCAATGTACGATTGTGTAAGTGAGCCTGTAAGTGAGCCTGTAAGTGAGCGTTCGTATGGTTGAGGAGGTATTATCGAAACATGTGCCTCAGTGTCAGTGAGGTTATGTTATGAATGTACAGATAAATGTACAGGATACAGTAAAAGTTAATATGGACGTGTCGATGAGGAAATATGATTCGAGAGGGCAAGACAACTAGGTATAGGTTTATTGGAAGAGAGGAAGGGATTGGGAAGGATGAGGTATTGTATGTATGTATGTATCTCGTAACTACCTGGGTAGACTTTGTCACACAGGCTGGATTTCAATGTTGTTACTGGGAGTCTGGCAGTCTGGGGTCACCTTGCTGAAAAAAGAATACCTAGGAAATGTCCTAGGAAGCTGGCCAGGTGGATGGATATAGGAATAATAATAATAATAATATGTACGTCCCAAGATCCCAAAGCGACTACCAAGAAACTACCACAAGCGACTGCCTCCATGGTCCAATGTAGTAGTATGTAGTATGTACTAAAACCTAGACCTCTATGGCCACTGCCCCATGGCTCAAAGCCCATGGCAAGTACAACGGATGATCTGGTAACGGTTACTGCCCCCCTTGTCACAAATTCCGCGAGGTGCTCTTTCCACTTACGATTCCGCGACAGCTAAAGAGCTAGGTATCGGCTCCGACGGCATGGTGTTGGTTCTCGTCCGCGGAAAGAACGAAAGCACGTACCTACCTGGTCACTTACTTACATTAGATGTAGGTAATTGTAATGAGCGAATTGGCCCGAGTATGCCTAACCTAGCCAGACATAACCTAGCCTAGTCCCTTCCAAGCCTGATCGTATAGACAGGAAAGTACAGGTATGGATAGGTTATGGGTTATGGATATGGGTATGGGTATGGGTATTGCGTGTGGATATGGGGCAGCGGCTCGGGTAGAGTTATGTACGTACATACGGTACCACTAATTACTACTACTACTACTACTACTACTACTACTACTACTACGTAGTATGTAATGTACTCGGTAAAGGGAATAAAATAAGTGAGATCAGGGTCAGGGTCAAGGTCAGGGCTAGGAGGAGGCTAGTCATTACGGGGTTACGCCGATATAGAGCTAAAAGGGATGCCTGGAGATCATAGATCATAAGGCGAGAAAATAGGTAAATCCCCGTACGTTACCGTAAGTAGATTGATTAACTATATATATCAGGTTAGGTAGGTTAAGTATGTAGTGAAGTACATATAGTAGGTACTAGGTAACTACCTAAAATGCATGTATAGTTTTTTTGAGTCTACTAAGGGATTAAGGGTTCGAGGGGTTGCCTGGTTGCTTGGTTGCGGGTTGTGGTTGCGGATTATGGATTGTGGGAAGAGACATGATGTTGACTTCGATGTGGGCCGGTACATTCTTAGTCTAACGGAGCTGATCGACAAATACAGTCAAGGTACCTATTATGTATCTCCGTAGTGTTGCCCGTGCTTGCCCGTGCTGGGCCCCCCGTGTAAGCAAATCGCGAAGTACGGACGAGGTACGTACTCTTTGCTCCTCATGCTCCCCCTCCCCCCGTACCTAATTGGACCTAAGCTCCTGGGCAGTTAGCTCGATTTACCGAAGTGCGCGTTTGTCAACCTATCATCAAAGTTGCATGCTTGTGAAACGTGCTATATGTATATGGGGTAATTAGGAAGCGTAAGCGAGGGGGTACCGTCGTAATGAACAGGAATCCCAAGAGAACCGTCATTCATATATCCATGGTTCACTTATTAAGCTTTCCTGCTCTTTACGTATTCTAGAAACAAATTCAGCGAGATAGCGATCCAACGAACAAAATAGAGGTCGCCGACATGTTACCCACAAACTTACAACTGACTTACACAACTAGTACAAAAAGTCATAGCGACATGGTAATCTTAGATTGACTCTCGTTGCCAAGTTTAGGCGCTTAGTCGGTTATTAGCGAGCGAGGGCGCGAGGGCGTGAGGGCGTTGTGCTGTCTAATTCAGTACAAAGGGGAAAAAAGCCAAGATCTGTATAGTAAGTCCCGTGTTCCAGACCGCGTATATGCACATACGGCTGATACATAATCTACATAAAGTAGGCGGTAGGTAATTTCGAACAAGTTGCCCAACTTCTTAAGATAGTATACTCCTAATACTTCCATGACGGCTAATTGGTAACGAAAGGAGCTCGTGCGCCGGCACGTAGCACTCTAGTGTGATTCCAGTGGTCTGGGTGCACTAGTTTGATAGTACTTATTTTCCATTCCCTTGATTTTAGTTTCATTGTTAGTCTCTCCCCGTACTGCTTTCTTGGTACCGGCTTCATCTACCGCGTATGGAATAAGCTATCCTCGCTAGCATGCATTTAGCATACATCTAGCATACCTACATCTAGCACACTCATAGCGAACGAGGCTATGTTCACAGCTATCTAACTAATACCTGCTAATATCTGCTAATATCTACTAATATCTACTAATATCTACGATATCTACTACGGAAAAGGGTTAGTCAATGTCTTTCGCGACTGCATGGTCCTTTTGCATACCGGGACGCTTGTAGCCGCGCACTAATCACTCTCCAAGAAGAGCCTAATATTGTACGTTATTAATGACTGGAGTCGAGACTCCCTCTTATTAACGCTAAGTCGTCCCAAGAATCCTGTCTTCCGGAGACTAACTGCTAGCTTGAATCTATCAAGTTTGCAAGGCTCCTGGGCTCATACGATCAGCACCCGAGAAAAATCTTGGATAGCTTGGTGTGCTAGACCGTCTTGGGAAACTCATTGGCGATATACAATGCAACACTTCCCCACCAGTTTCCACATTATCAACCCTCCTCCGGTCCTTTCGTTGTCGGCCGAGTGGGAGGAGCCGCTCAATGTACTGCGGTATAATACACAGTAGTATGCGTGCATGGAAGTAGGTAAATTCATCATCACTCGAGCTAGCTCCGACGGCATCTTAGACTTGGCTAACTCACGGGACCAGACCAGACCTCTGGGCAAAATACCATGTATCCCACTTCATCTCCTTTGGAGCCCCCCGAAACTTGCATTCGCTAATATTCTCCTTGTAGGGAATGGGCTGATGGGGCTACGTAGGGAAGAGGAAGCCGGCCTTTCGCTCCATGCCCCCGCCACACATGTAATGATCGCTGCAGAAGGGCGGATGGCGTTTTTTATAAGCCTCGCTGAACTGTCGCGCGTCATCTCGCACCACCGTTCATGTTCATAATTTAAAACAATTGTCGCACACGTGCCGAACCCCCGTCGACGCGGTAAGATGTCATTTGGCATCTGGCATTTGGCATTTGACATTTGACAGTTACAAAGCGTTATGTAGTTCGGCGGTATTCGTAGATCGTTGGACATGCCGGCATCGAGTCCGGCCGAAAAGTCCGGAGAACCAGCAGCCAGGGAAGAAAACAAAAGCCGATGACATGTGGAGAGACAATACCCCTCCAATAATAAGACGATGGCACGGGCTTGGCTAGGTATCTTAGAACTAGAGGCTGCCCAAATGCGACCGGCAATTGTTTTCTATCACCGGCAGCTAAGTCACAAACTAAAATTATCATGCAAGGGTATCTATCTCATCGACGAGTCAATACTCGAATTTTATGGCAATTGAGCACATGCTGTGTCGCCTCCCGTACGGCACATTTTGCTTGTACTACATGGTAGAGCGAGTTGGGAGCCTCACAAATCAGCTCTATTGACAGCTCAGGGCCCCTTTTATTGGCCTATCTCCGAGTCTGCGATGGGGTTTAAGTGGAAAACCTAGCGGAGGAGACAACCGAACATGTTCGCCACCAAATCGCGCCCTCGGCGGAAGCACGGATGGGGCACAAAGCTGAATTAGTTTACCCCAGCTCGCTACGATTTCTCGAGACTGAAAGCGCTCTCCTGCACTAACTCCACGGCATACATGGTGTTGCTCTTGTATGTGATGTACGTATGTATGTAGCTTATTTTTCATGCTCCCTAGATATCAACCAGACGACAGACTGGTGATCCCATCGACTCGATCCAGCTGATTGGGTTAAAGCAATCAACATTTCGGCGTTTCTTCTAGTGGCCACAATGTCCATGTGACCGCCGGAGGAATTTTTTTTTCTTTATGACCTATCGCAATGCCAGCAAACCTGGTGGCACTCGGTCAGACTAGGGGATGCAACGCGAGAGGGCTCAGAAGGTTTTCCTCATACGATAACCCAAGAATGGACGCTTGCAGCTCGTCATCTCCTAAATACGCAGTCAAATCAAAGTTAGCGTGGCAATTCAGAAACCGGGCAAGCCACGAGCCTATCTGGCGTCGATTTCAAACCCGTCAGATTTAATTGATGGCGGGCCTAGCTCCTTTGCTAAGGGTTAGGGAGGTTCATCTTAGTGATCTATCTAGTCTCGAAGATCAAGCCACGTCTCATCATCCCGTCCAGCCCATGCAGCTCCTCCGCTGCGTCATGCCCATGTCGAACAGGACACGTACAGATTAGCGAAATGACCCTCGTGGCTCAGTAATCCGCAGTGCCGAATTTCTACTAGGCCTGGCTGGTCTGATGCATACGGTATACTATGATCGACGCCCCCCGGACGTAAGGGCCATCGCTTCCTGCCCGCAAGAGCAAGGTTCTGTCGCGGAATTGTCAAGGATGATTGCCCCCCTGAGCGAAGGTTGAAGCTAGTGCTCCTTGACCTGTCATTGTATATTAAGTACCTTTTTTTTTTTTTCAGTTGGAAAAAAAGCTGAGGCCGAGGTTGTGTCACGAGTGACACACAGAATCAGCAGTAATTGCGGCTCAAGTTTTTTCTTCTTTGACCCTTTTTAGAAAAGCAAACATGGATCTTGGGCCATCATCACGATCCCATCTCCGACATGAGTCGAGTACTACCAAGAGAAAAAACTAACTTCTTACTCATCTCCTAATAGATCCTATTGCCTGCCCATCTAGGGAGGCCATTCAAGGGTCAATAGGTAATAGTATCCCAGCGAACAAGTAATAGGGCGTATATGGGCAATCCTTCCGCAAGGTCTCACAGAAGTTGCAGCGTGTAAGCAGTGTAAGCGAGAGGCGACACAGCTGGGCTGAAAATGGCGCGCGTTGGCGTTGCCTGCTGTACTCTGTAAGTTGAAGGAGAGAACGAGGCAGAAGTGGATTGGGCTAGGCTTTGAGACTAGTACGAAAATGAGAAAAATGGTCTAATTATGTTAGAAATCATCTGAAGCCTGAAGGGAAAGGGAAAGTGAAGGGTGCCGTCGGCATTTGCACAATTGTTCCCCCTATGATCCGTGCCCCGTGTGTATGTGTCCCCCGTGTCGTCCCGTGTGCCCTGGGATCTTGGACGGACGCTAGTTTAAACGATCAAGCGTTAGTGTAGCGTTATTAGTAGCGTTATTAGTTAGTGTCATGGCACTATGTGTGCTGTAATGTAGGTAAATGAGAGACGTTGGTGCCTGGAGAAGGAAGTAGCCCGGGTCCGGACTTATCTTCCCTTGACGTTCGCAATAAAACCCACCTGTTAAGAACTGAGGATCGGCTGTTAGACAGGGCCATGTGGCTGGGTCGCACTCAGCTCCAGCTTCCTTCGCGGCTGCAGATGCTTGCCGAGCGGCGCCATGTGCCCCGTGCTGTGAAGTACCTAAGAAGTATATACAATACATACATCGTATGTACCTACTTACCCTAGGTACCTGTAATTTACCTAGGTAGGCTAGGTTAAGTAAGTACCTGTATCCTTTTCAACTCTTTTCAACTCATCGGATGCCCGTGCTTAGGTATACGCAAGGTACAATATTTAGCTTGGGTACATAACATCATACTAAATATCTAATTCCTTGTCCCATGTGCTCAGCTAACTCCGCTATGGGATTCCGATTCCACGTACTTTGATGCCGAAGTGACATGATTTTCGCATTCGAATTGGATCCTTTGCTCGGTAGTCGCCAATGCTACTAATTGCTAATGGGGATGGACTATCGAGTAAGGGATTATCTATTATGGAGCTCAAAACAAAATGGGCCGAGTTAGGTGAGCAGATGATGGTGACCGAAAATATTTTAATTTTTCATTATCATTATCATTATCATCATTGTTATTATTATTATTTTTATTTTTATTTTTATTTTTATTTTATCTGGGTTCGAGTACAACGTAGTACTTGCTATAGGTTGTATAATCAGATAAGAAGTGGGTGAGATCGGTAAATCAGCAGAGAGCTCGGACCAATAGAAGCTTGATTCCTCGGCTTCTAGAAGCTAAGAACCGTTCGACGGACCGGAGCAGCCCCGGGAAGCGAACCCGAAGGAGCAGGGGTCTCAATGCTCTCACTTTCCTCTTCAGGGCCAAACCCCGATGCTCTACCAATAGCCTTCCCAATAAACCGGATCAACACGCCCCCAGACACAAAAGAAGAGAAGGAAAAAAAAAAAATCAATCAAGCAAGCAATCCTTCCCCTCTCACCTTTTTCCACCTTTAGGTTATTTTGTACAAACCCATGTACAAAACCCATGCCCAAACTTGTGGACTTGGTGGCGCCCAGAAACCCTTGCCCACCATTAACCCAGCTAATAAACCCAGCTACCGACCCCGAAAAAGCTGTTTTCCCACTTGGCCTACTTACTATTAACAGCTTAGCTACGCGCTGACATATTATTACATACATCGTCATGTTAGGAGCCGCTGCAACGTATCAGTCGGGGTTGTTGGCACTCTCCGGTGCCCGTCAGAAGCCGAGTCGCCAATTTTTTTTTTTTTTTTTTTTTTTTTTTGGTTCTTTCTCATAACCGTACGCAAACATACGTAATCTTATGATTGTCAAGCCAAATAAGGTTCCTAACGTTGCGCCGGGACCCGATCTACCTCGGCAGTCACCTGCGAATCTACTCTTCTGCTAAGTAGCAGCAGTAGTAGCTTGGCTGACAAGCCCACTCGACTAAACTGTTCTCTGTTGCCCAGACATTTTATGATTCATAGCGCGCATCCCATGACGGGGGTGAAAGAAAAAAAAAATACGGCACTGAGGAGAAAGGGAGCTTGACAAGTAGAAGGTTAGCTGCGCTGCGCCGTATTAATACATGCACGAGGGGGAAAAAAGAAGAAGAAAAAATCCTTCATGCCGGGCCATGTTCTGTGACGCTCTACAGCTTGTCGTATTGGACCTTGTCTCATTCATCCAAATAGCGACGGATTTTGCGATATTACAAAACGGGGTTGTTTCCGCCTCGCATATATATGTGTGTACTATGCGTCTACTATGTACGCATACATAGCATACATAGCGTAACTACCTACCTAACTATAGCATATTTATGTATAAGACAGGCTCAGCAAATACTAGCAAGTAATGAATAGCGAGCAACGAGCAAGCGATCAAAAAGAAGAACGAGAAGGCGGGCGTCCGCGGGGTTAACAACGCTCGGTGTCTATTTTTAGCTACTGCGAGGTATGGGACATAATATATATTATTATAAGAACGGGTATTATGGTGAAATGGTAGTAGTTAACTAGTGTTAAAACGGTTTTTGGTTTCTTTTGGCTCTAAATCTGCCCACAAAAGCGCAACCGGGTAGATACAGATTACAGATTACAGCAAGCAACAAAATCCTACCGAATGACCATGGTAGATGATGATGATGATGATGATGATAATTATTATTATTATTATTATTATTATTATTGAGTAAAAAGTGTCCGATAAGAAGAGAATAGCCCACATAACAAATAGGTATTCGAACAGTGTGTGTGTATGTGTGTGTGATAATCCCCAAAATCTTCCGCGCGGTGGGCTCCGGATCTTTATTTTCTTACGATATTCCAGATCCGCAAAAAAGGGTCAGCCAATATATACCGACGCTACTACGTACATGCCTAGGTACATACATACATAAATACGTACATACATAAATTAGGTACTCACACGACCAAGCCTCACGAGATCTCGTTGTGTCGCGCAGCCGCGTAGGATCATGTGTTGAGATTCAGGGCTGATCCAACGAAAAAGAGTTCGGCACGCGATGATGATGATGATGATGATGTGTGTGTGTGGAATCCAACACCGCCTTTCCTTTTCTTTCTTTCTTTTTTTGTTCTTCTTTTTTTCCTTCTCTTGCTTACCTCCCTAAACCTTGTAGGATTTTAGGAGGATTTGTGCGATTGTGCGGCACAAGAGCCATTGTCTGCATCTTCGGCCCGGCCCCATTGATCTACAACCTAGACAACTACCCTCGGATGTTGTGCATACGCTCGCTCTACTGCTTTTTTCGCTTATGAAGAACGAACTTGTTGCTCTTGGTTATTTTATGCTTTCCCGTGTTTATAATAATGATATTATTATTATGTATAAGAATCTTTTTTTGCATAACACACATATCAACGTCTGGACCCTTCTTAATTTGAATAGTATATCCGATAGTTAATAACGCTAAGAAGAAAAAAAAATACCCCCCATATATACTACCGGATGGCGCTTCTAGGCTCTTTTTAATTTAACGAGGGTTGCGTTCACCTGAACGAATGCCGGCCGCCCTGAGGCATGTATTAACGAATGCTACTATTATCTTGACGCCTCGGCCGCGCATAAGAGACCTTTATCTGGGATTCATACCGCCCGGTGCTACTACACTATAGTACACGCGCTCTCACCCCCCCTTCGAACGCCGGCAATATCTTGCGGGAAATAGGCTGTTATCCCTAAGCTGCTTACGGCATAAGCCACGGCGGAGGTAACTCAGCCAAGACAGAGAGAGGGAGAGAGGCTGAAGAAGAAGCGTTATTAGTGTTAAACTGTTCATCTCGGTTTCGGTGTATGAATCCGATACTATTTTTCACCTGAATAGCACCACACTTGAACACGATTAATTATTTTCGTATGTTCTTCCCTTAGCACGCTAGTTAGAACAATATAGCATACATAATAATTAGCAATTTTTCTTCGGAGGCAACCAACGTGCTTCGCTGAGCTAGGGGGTTGTTAACGCTTTATGAGACATCCCCCGGAGTAGGGGGAAGCTGCAGGAGCAATACCGATGCAATTTCATCTTGCAGCCGAGTCCAGAACCAAGCAGCCGAGGCTTGAAAAGGAAGGGGAGGGGGGGGTGTTGTTGTTCAAGGGGCGCCCCACGATTCTTAAAGTAATAACTCGCATGATAAGCAAGAGGGTAGAAAGAAAACGTCCCTGCAGAGAAGATGGGATGGGACCCCCCTAGGAGGAGGGTAGGGGGACAGGCAAATGTTCTCCCGCAATAAACTAATTAGTCAGTGACCAAGGCCGGCATTCGTTTAAAATGATGATATCGTGTCGGTATCGTATTCGTACAGTACGAGCGGCTTAAGAGAGGAGCGAGCAAGTAAGAGGTAAGTGGAATGCCGTTGGCTCTCGGAGAGGGGCGAGTAGTGCCGGCCGGGTTTCGGGACTCGATCATGCAACGAGGAAAGTTAATTTACTTTTCCCTTTCCCTATCCGTCTTTTTCTTCTTCTTTCTATTTTTCTCTTAACTACATACGTGCTACATATACTATAACTATACTAGTAAGTGACAGCGCGAGGAACCCGGCATAATAAACTGGTAATAAGACCCGGGTTTGGGGGGCGATCAGCACGTGTGAAGATCTCGTTCAACGGCTCTTTCTCCCATAGGGTTAGAAAGCCCAACCCAAGACCAGGAGGAGAACGCCCATCCATCCCCCCATTCGTCAGTTTCGTCGTATGCGCCTTTTCAGCTCTTTCTCTGATCCCGTAACAAAAACGATTGAGAATCGAAACCTTGCCCAACGCGCGCGCCCGCCTCACTCCTTTGGGGTTGCAACTGTGGCGTCATTGAGCAGTGTTGATCAACGCTCGCATTCCACTCGGCTAGGAAGGTCGAAATTTCGCAAAAGCTCCCACCCCTGGACGGCCGGCACTCGGTCTGAGGAACTTTGTCGTGGACGTTTATTAACCCGTCTTATTATTTATCTCCCGATGGTTGTTGTTGCTGTTGCTGTTGCTGCTTGTGCACGTCCATCCATGATGTGCATACACACTAACATACATACATACCTTACGTACGTACTAGTTACTACTACTACTCTACTATTACACTATTATATGTACATGGGGTGGTGGAAAATCAAACCACGGGTTCCCAAAGTGACATATCGCGCCGCACGTAATAAAGCCCGTAAGCGATCTAACCTTTTAGTTAAGTTGAGAGAGATCTTAGCGAACGAAGCGATTAAAAAAAAGAAGGGACGGACGAGATCGTTTCCAGGTTCGGTAGGTATGAGAAAGGATAAAATGAAAGGGAAATAAAAAAAAACATTAAGGGCCTTTGCCGGTCTAGACTAAGTATACTATTGGCGTTATAACTCCGCCTATTATATGCGTACATACGGGACCCCTAGTTTATATATACGCGGATTGCGTAAGGAGAGGGACACGGGATGTTAGGTAGGTAGGTAGGTACCGTATGTACATATATACTATATAATAATATACCTAAGTTAGGTATGTGTGTGTATGCGTGTGGTGCGTGTAGGGCGGGAAAAATATACGAATCCCGTAGCCGGCGGCGTACCTATGGTGGTGGTGTATGTAATGCGCATGTACCTAACGAACGGGATATGTACGAGATACAAAGCGGTAATATCTTAGAAGGCTTCGCGAAGCCGTGGCAGGTTGCCAAAAGCGTCGCTAGGCCGAAAATAATGAAATCTGAACCGAATCGTGGGTAGGTTTGGTCGTGCCATTCGGCGAAACGAGGCGAGATACCCGGCTGCAGGTCAAAGCAACTGCGGTGATGGTGTGGGTTTGGTGATGTGGGTGTGAGTGTGGGTGGGGGGTGGTGGTGGTGGTGGTGGTCCCCCCCCTTGGGGCCTTGGGCCTTGGGCCCCATGTTATGTGCCGCAAAACCAGGGTGACAAAAGTCCCATTCGTAGCGTAGAACGTAGCATTGCCGAAGACGAACCTCCGTGTTATTGCGGGTAGAACAAGAATCACAGAACAGAATCGAAGAGACCTGTCACTCCTCATTATCATAATATCTACCCTGAGCTGTCTACCTATGTATACCTACACTATATTGTACCATATGTAGGTACGTATAGACGCACTACGACAAACTGAGACTATCCAGACGACGGCATTACCTCATAGAAGAGAGGGTGGAGAGTGGAACATACATAAAAGTTGGGGTTTCTTACCCAGCATATACTAAGGCATACATCAATACTGTATATACATACTTACATTACCTATAAGAGGTAACTATACACAATGTAGCACTATATGTAACGCACCTTAACTCTCAGCCTTCTCTTGCCCCTCCTTACACACGTACAAAGCCCAAGCTGTCAAATATGTAAGTCAGCTTATGTAGGTATTATATTGTATTATTGTGCATAATAAGCTTTACCCATACGTACGGCATAGTCACTAACTACCGTAAGTGTAAGTGGATAGCTATTCTATCTGATGACCTTCCCAAATGAAAACAAAACAACGAACCCGTCATCAGCGGAGTTTTGGTTTGGGGGTACCTCAGGAGGATGAAGCGCTTCTTTTTTTTCAGCTGAGTAGGCGGACGGAGTCCCGTGATAGGAAGGAAAAAAGAAAGGATTATTACGCGCTGTATGTTTCCGTCACGTTTTTTTCTTTCTCCCCTCGTGGCGCGCATGGGGAACCGGGAACATCGGCAATTGATCAGAATCCTTCAAAGTGCCAGTCCCGTCTCTCGTCTGTGCATTTTTGATGGTGATGGTACTGAGCGATACGCCGTATGCTTAGGCAACTTCGCGTCTAACTCGTTCTACGATACGTAGTAGCCGGCATATACGTGTATACCACTTATATAAGTCGATCTTATATAGGTATATTACTACTTTCTATATACATTTTTAAAAACTCCGGAGGTCAATATGTATGTCTATCACTTTACTTCATTCTGCGGCGGTAGTAGCAACAAGTAAACAACAAAGTACGTCCGCATGCGCAGTGCTACGTGCCGTACTATTCTTAGAAATAAGAAGGGGAAAAAGGCAATAGGTAGATGAGGTGATGGGTTGTCCAAAGTACCTAACCCAACCGAACCTTGATCTTGATCTAATAATAAACATTTTCCCAATTCCCATTCCTATCCCATCCCATCCCATCAATCTATCTATCTACCGCCGTACGTAAGAACCTAGCGGGATCGTAGATTGGGATTCGGTCTGGCACGCGAGTCTTGTTTTACTTTAAACCCTTTCCGAGGAAATGCTTATCCCAAAAAAAGCAGAAAAAGGGAAAAACAAATAAATCGAAATCTGGATGGGAAGGATTCAAAAAAAAAATTGTTCCGGAAACACATGCAAGCAAAAATACATAACGCACATAGTTACATACAAAACCATACTTGCTCAACCACGGTCACGTCACCTGCGGTACTCTAACCCTCTCTTTTACTCTACCCTAGGTTAGCTGCTCTAATTGCGCGACGATTCAACTTCCTAGCTAAGCTTACTCTGCTTGCGGCTGCTGGCAGCGCCTTTCCTAAAATCGATATTATTCCCCTGTCCGCTGTATATCGGCGATGAACCTGTCTGTCTTATTTAAGCATGTAATGTATGTAAAGGATAGGGGCATCGGCACATAGGTATGATCCACATAGACGACGATCCGTCAGCCACCCGCATTTGTTTTGCTAATGGCACGTTTTGTTTCGATGCCCTCGATCCATATGCGATCCCTAGCGTCCGCATTCCTCGTGTTCAACGCCGTCGCCTCATGGAGCCAACTCTAAGCGAGGCAACACCATACTTTGGGTGCAACACCTGCCGAGACAGGACACAAGGCGTAGCTCACATGCGTAAAATAGGACACCGTTATTTGGCGCTTCGGTTCTAATAGCAAGTTTCATTTTGATGCCATCGTGCATGCTAAATCATCGCGTTAAGCTGACATGTATTCGGGCGGTGTGTGTCCCGAACAAGAGATATTTTATGCTAGATAAACAAAACACTTTCTTTGAAACTCATCTATCCCACCCATCTTCGAGCGCTCCTAAATAACCTTACCCATGGTCCAAATTCTCCCCACTGTTCGAGGAGGCTTAGCGGCGCATACGATGCGGTATCCGCTACCAGTGTCCGCTCGGGATGAGGCATCATGGCTAAGACTCGCCCGTTTTCGCTTGTTACACCGGCAATACCGCCAGGACTGCCGTTGGGGTTGAGGGGGTATTGCTCTGTCACGTTCAGATAATTGTCGACGTACCGAATCGGAATCATTCCTGCCGCATCAAGAGCTTGTAACGAGTTAGATGAAGAAAATGATGCTCTTCCTTCGCCGTGTGAGACGACGATTGGGAATGCTGAGCCGTGCATGCCGTGGAGGAATACAGAAGGACTCTTCTGGTTATCCTCAATCTTAACCATACTGAAACGCGCTTCGAACTGTTGACTGGTGTTCTCTTCGAATATCGGCCAATGCTCCGTGCCTGGTATTAGTTCCTTTATTCGCGACAGCATCTGACAGCCGTTGCAGACTCCAAGAGCGAACGTGTCTGGTCTCTTGAAGAACTCTTCAAACTCCCTTCGGGAATTCTCGTGCATCAGGATGGATTTGGCCCAACCTTGACCGGCTCCAAGCACGTCGCCATAGGAGAAGCCGCCACAGGCAGCCAATCCAACAAAATCGGCTAAGGAGCGGCCAGAGATGATATCCGTCATCATAACATCGATTGGGTCGAACCCTGCTGCCTTAAATGCAAATGCCATTTCAGCGTGTCCATTGACACCTTGTTCCCTCAAAATGGCCACGCGAGGATTCTTGCCAAAAAGTCCCGTTATAGAGGCTGTCAGGGGTAAGATAGTATCGGAGGGATCGAAAGTAAGTTTGTAGGAGATGCCCGGGTCGGTTTGATCCTGAATGATAGAATATTCGGACTCGGCGCAGGCAGGGTTGTCTCGAAGTTTTTGCATCTCGTATGAGGTCTTCGCCCACCACTGCTGCATCTCCTTCCTCTCAAGGCTGACGAAAGGTGTTGTTCCGTAACGAATTGTCAAGGTCTGCTTTGACTTCGATAGTACACTCCCGAACTTCCTGATCAAGCCGGGTGGCGGTCCACAAGTTGCAAAGCACCTCTTGAAGTTTATCTCATCCGATGCTCTCACTTGGAATACAGCACCCAATTCTTCGTTGAATAGAGCATCAACCATGTCCTCAATCGAGCCGGATTTAGATATTCCGTCCATCATAAGGTCAACTCCACATCGACCAGCGAACATCATTTCGGCAACGGTAGTGATCAAACCTCCATCAGATCTATCGTGATATGCAAGAACAACTCCACTCTGGTGCAGTTGAGTTATAGCATCAAAGTAGTCCGTAATTAGATCTATGTCTCGTACGTCCGGTGCCTCGTGTCCTACATAACCAAAGGATTGGGCGAGAGCAGATCCCCCCATCGCTTTCCTGCCGTTCGCCAGGTCAACAAACATAAGAACTGTCTCGCCTACTTCTTCAGGACGTCTAAGTTGCGGGGTCCAGGTCCTCCTAATATCGTCGACGATTGTAAATGCTGAGATGACGACTGACACAGGCGCAGTAACGCTCTTTGTCTTCTCGGATTCGCGGTCCTTCCAAGTAGCCTTCATAGAAGTTGAATCCTTACCCACAGGTATGCTGATTCCTAGTCTAATTAAATCGTTAATAAAATGTCTTACTAGGGAAGAACTTTTAACATCGTAGAGATGATATGAAAAGAGAGAAATCGTGTAGAGGATAATTTGATACATACCGAGGACACATGTCAAGCCCAATAGCTTCAACTGCTTCGTAAAGAGCTGCTCCTTCTCCTGGGTGGTTTACGGCGGCCATCCAATTGGCAGATAGCTTGACTCGTCTTAGGTCGCCCATGATATCGGCAGCAGCCAGGTTCATTAAACTCTCAGCTACCGCCATACGAGCGGATGCGGCAGGAGATATCAAGGCAAGGGTTGGCTTTTCACCCATGGCCATCGCTTCTCCATGCCTTGTCTTTACTCCCATGTTAAAAGATGTAGCTGTGACCGCAACGTCGGCTACAGGTGTCTGCCAGGGTCCTACCATTTGGTCCCGCGCAGTAAGACCTCCGACGGTTCGGTCTCCAATTGTGATCAGGAACGACTTGGACCCTACGGCCGGCATCCAGAAGACTCTCTGCAGGGCATTTCTCAGCAGCTCAGCATTAGTCGATCTGGCTCCAAACGTAGCCCTCAGACTAGCAATAGGTTCAAACTTCGGCAGCGTTGGTTTCTGAGAGCTGACTATGCGCTGCAAACGACGTCCGGGGGGAAACAAGGTTGACATCGGGAGGTTGATAGGCCGGGATGCTACACCATCTTTTGCATTTCTGTCTGTTAGAATAAGCTTAGGCACACCGTCCTCATCTTCAGACATTACAGTGCCGACGTCTGAAAAGCCACACCGTTCGCGCCCTAGGGTATTGGTCAATATCGGTTATACATAGCAAGGATTGCTGAGACTTACTGCAGATGCTCACGAATCGACTCATTCCTTCGTCGTTGACCAGCATAACGTAACGTTCTTGGGCTTCATTGCACCCTATAGCCATAGGTATTAGTCCTCTAGTCGAGTAGTTAGAATTCTACGGTAGCTTACATATTTGAAGAGGGCTTAAGCTACGGTCCGCACTTTCGACTTGACGGAGCTCGAACTTGCCCCCGAAACCAGCGTCTTTAACTAACTCCGGAAGAGCGTTGGATAACCCACCAGCGCCAACATCATGTATCATTGCCTAGAAGCATGTCAGTCCGTGATAAAATAGTAGACATTGAGTTGAGAACATGAAGTAGATCAGAAGAATGTAAGATCTAGGGGGTCTGGGAACTTGAGTGAAAACTTACAATAGGATTCATATCCCCCAGGCTAACACACGCGTCGATAACCATCTGAGCTCGACGTTGCATCTCAGGGTTACCTCTCTGAACACTGTTGAAGTCGAGGTCTGCGGTGCCTTCTCCTGAAGCATTACTAGACGCAGCACCACCTCCAAGTCCGATTAACATGGCCGGGCCACCAAGCACGATAACATGGGCTCCCTCGTGCACATCGCTCGGATTCTTGAGTGCGTGTGCCGGTCTGACCCGACCAAGACCTCCAGCAATCATGATAGGTTTGTGGTAGCCTCGCCACTCCGTTGCCGCCGAGGAGTCCGGATCACTCTTGTTAGTACCATCTGTTAAGAGTGTACGGAAACAACCGGTAAGAGCAGGCCGGCCAAATTCGTTGTTGAATCGAGCTGAGCCGATGGGTGCCTCAAGCATGATATCCAGACTGCTAGCATAATGTGCCGGGCGACCGATGTTAGTTTCCCAGGCATGATGGCCGGGAATCAGAAGGTCAGAGACCCAAAATCCACTAAGACCAGCTTTAGTGGATGACCCCCTTCCAACAGCAGCCTCGTCACCTTAAGTAAAATAAGTCAGCAACAAATCTGATAATATCCTTATATGATGATATCGGCTATTTCCAGGGAGTGTTTGGAAAACCCAGTAACGGCAATCAAGTAAACAATGAGCTAACTTACGGATTTCTCCGCCAGATCCAGTGGCGGCTCCCGGGAAGGCTGAGAACGACCAGAAGTTAGCGTTTATTGTACATACTAAAGTGAACCATACCGCGTCAAATTGGATACTCACGAGAAATGGCGGTAGGATGATTATGGGTTTCGACTTTGGCTAGTATATGCACGACTTCTTTATTGAGCTTCCATGATCCAGTTGTATAATCAGGCGCCCAAAAGCTGGCCATCTCGCCCTGCATTACTGCAGCATTGTCGCTATAGGCAGAGACAGTGTAGTCGGGTGTCTTCTTGTGCGTATTCCGAATCATGTCGAATAGACTCAAATCCTTAGTTATGCCATCTATGGTCCAACTCGCATTGAACTGCCTACGGTTCACTATTAGTTCTATTCGCTAAGGCGAATTCCTAGCTAAGAAATAGGCTAATAGCAAAGGAAGAGAACCACGAAAGATAGGTATAAAAGCAGGATTTATACATTGGGTAAGAGAAAGGTGAGCAGGTGAGAATACTCTGCATGATTTAAGCTCATGGCCACTTACTTATGACGACAGTGCTCGGAATTTACTTGAGCGAACATAAAGAGTTCAATATCATTCGGTGGTCGTCCAAGCTGAGTGAATTCTTGGACTAGGTATTCCATTTCAGACTGATCCAGGGCCAGACCGTGTTCGGCATTGTAAGCTTTCAACATATCAAGGGGGCTTTGGCTTCCGGAAAATATATCAACAACTTCCAGGGGTAGGGGTTCCCGCTCTATGAACATAGAATCAAGGTCTGGCTCGGTTGTGGATATGGTTTCCGTCATCCTATCAAATAGTAAATCCTTAAATGGAATTTCATCGTTGTTGAGAGGCTCCTCGAATTCTAGTGTGACGGAGCGTGCCCGTTCAACTCGGTGAACCTGGTCAGCAAGGCCACAGACTTCGCAGACCTTGGTAGCCTTGGAGCTCCAAGGTGAGATATTCCTGGGTGCTACATAATAGGTGCGCGTATAGCCAATATGTGTTAGAGGCGCTGAGCTAGTATCGCTAGGCAATGGGAGTAGCTGTTGGAGTTTGGGTGCGACAGCGTTCTTGTCACCTTTGATATGCGCGTAATAAATCCATGTGCCTAAGATGTTGGTGACCTTGGTAGATGCAATCTGGTTGACGCGATCTTTTAACTTCTTGGCCTCGGAGGGCGTGAAACAAGACTCTCCGGTAAGGACGACGTATTCCATCTTGCCTGGTTAGTGACCAGAAGGTCCGAGGATGTTTAAGATTAGAGGCTCCAATGCGACCAAGAAGCACCCCTCGATTACTTTTGAAGTCTTACGAAATAGCGTGAAAGAAAATGTTCACAGCTATGTGGGGTTCATTAGTTAGGTGGTTTAGGTAATTTTCTTTGGAGGGGTAGAAGAAGACCCTGCATGTACATTACAGTTCGTGCCAAGCTGACCAATTAAAGATGAAGTGCAAACCCAATTATAGTTCAAGTGAAAAATCCGATAAAAAAAAAGATAAGCATCAGCGGATGTGACATTCAACCGTCCCGATCTTTAATATACATGGTCTTAAAGTTAGTGGTATTAGGGACGGATCCAATGAGATACGTCAATCTTATGTAAATCTCAGGGGTTTATTAGACTTACCCTTAAGAGTAAGCTTATCGGGCATTATCTAAAAGAAAATTGTGACCAGCTGTTTGAAAAGCTCCACAAGTCGCGATTTGCTCTACTATCGTGTACATTAGCTTCATTCCACCCAAGATAACCAACAAACCCCCTTCGGACGAAAATTCGAATTCCGATCCACGCCGAACGTTCCTTGACCCAGACTCTCCCAGGCTCTTCCTGCCATGCAGTTTCGGTGTTCGCAAATGTGCTATATAAAGGACCTAGCATAGAATCAGTACAACCGCGACTTCCCGTTCCGTCCGGTGCTACTATTCGCATACAGCATCAGAATGCACTTCTTCACAACGTTGGCTGGCTATGCAGCCCCAATGTTCCTGATCCTGTCTCCCATTCTGTCATACTCTGACCAGGCAATTTCTATGCATAGGAATAAGTCAAGCGCGGGCTTCTCGCTTGATATTCCTCTGATCATGCTTGTCGCATCCATATTCAGGTTTGCCAACTCCTCCCGATGTTACATAGGAAAGCTTGTTATACTAACAGATATTATGTTTAGGGTCTTCTATTATCCGGGTGCGAGATTCGACGTAGCGCTGCTGATCCAGTCATTTTGCAACATATTCATCCAGCTTATCCTGCTAAAGATTGCTCTCGACCACCGACCGCCACCGTCGTCAAAAGGAGGTGATGCGGCTCTCCCTTTCGCAGGCGCTCAGGATGGATTTGGGGGATTTCAGCGACCCTACAATTTCTGGCAGTGGCGTTCACCAAAACCGTATGCTTTACCTTGAAAAGTTTGGTCTTTGCCCATCTGCTAATATTACGTGCTAGTTACTGGCAGTTTCTATTGTCGCTCTGTATCGCTTTGATCGTACTAGAGCTGTTATTAGCGCCATTCAATTCGGTCTACTCTAGTTATTCGGCCTTGATAGGGTATATCGGCCTGTCAGTCGAGGCGACACTGCCGATTCCACAGCTCGTAGCTAATGCTCGCTCGCGATCTTGTAAAGGCTTTCGATTTTCCGTGCTGGCAAGCTGGTTGCTTGGAGACGCCATGAAAATGTTCTGGTTCTTTACGTCTACGACGGCAATTCCCCTGGCGTTTAAGCTTTGTGGAGTTTTCCAGGCTATTTGCGATTCCCTCATTGGTGTCCAATACTTAATGTATGGTGACCAACAACCAGCGATAAAAACGCAGCAAGGATGGACGTACTCTGGGGTCAAGCCGCATCTACATGTAACTGGGAGAGAAACGCCCACAGGAAGAAGGACACCTCTTGGAGAGAAAACAATTTGAATAATAACTACCTAGTTAGGTATATTTCTATTAAACCGAATGCTGCTTGGTTTACCTGTGACATATATGTGTACATGACCGTAAGTATGACGATGAGTATCGTAACGCAGTCATCCTATCAAATCAAGAATATGATATTCTGTTAAAACCCACGTAGTTGATGGATTTGGTGAGAGTAAGGCTGTTTTGCTTGATCCTATCACAAAAAGCAAGAAGAGTCCTACCGAAGACCTGCTACTATGTATTGTGCTTACCTAATATGGTAACACGCGCTACGATACGCGAGTGGCTGATATGATACATCAGGTAATTCTCCTCCAGACAAGGGTGAGGACGTCGTGAATTAGTGCTAATGAGTACTTTGAATACCAAACTTTCTTCCCAAATAACCGGCCAAAAAAGTGATATCTGTACTCAAAAGAATACCTGCCTAATTAGAGTAAAATCTTCATTCATATATGTACTAATACTATAAAATGCGAGTTGATAATGCTTCAATCGTACGTTGGGTAATCATGAGATTGTTGTAACGGCTTAACTGAAAAGAACGTTAGTGCACTCGACTTTTTCAAAGTAGAACGCGTCTAACAAATCTTCTCAATTTAATTTGATACCTTAGGTAACCATCATTGTATTCACACGTTGGGAAGCCACTCTCTGTACATATAATTACTATCTATCTATCTCTCTTCATTTGCAACTTCACGTCATATTCCTTGCATTCCTCACCCATAGCGATTTTTTTTCCACTTTCTTTAACCTCCTCAAACTAAGATAATTTTAAAAGGTCAAGTATCAAGACGTGGTATTGACCATCATCTTATAACTATACCTTTTTATACCCCAAGGCCAACTCCAAGATCTACGTCGAGTTACTATCCCGCTTCAGACACGAGTTTCAATTCCCTCGGAACTATTTAAGCTCTCTGGGACTAGTAGTCTTGGATTGAATTATCCTATAATTGTAAGTCGATTATATTCATCTCGGTTTCCCATCCCGTTATTTTAGAAACTATAGTTCGTTACACTGTCTTCGGGGCCCATTCTCCAAAGCACATGCAGTTCAAAACTACCTAAGATATTGTCGAGGCTGTCTTTCAGAAACAGCAAGGGCTTTCCTGCAGGTTGTTCTCGACAAATACGTTAGTTTCCCTTGATACACTATTTCCTAGGTAGCAGTATCCTATGCCCTCACCTTTAGTGTCCAGGTTTCCCAGTTAGGAAACTATAAACTACACAACTCAAATCAATCACCCCACACATACCAAGTCCAAAATTCACATCTCCAGGTATCAGTCGCACTTACTTACATCCCAAGTAGACTGTACCCAGACTTGGGCACCAGGTGGTATTCATTTATCATTCAAGGGACTGATAATTCGTCTCTTAAGCTATTCTGGTACTGCTCTATGTGCACGGTCTCGTTCTTGAAGACGTTCCTGGGCAACCACGATATCATCTATAAGTCAAAACAGCATCGAAAGAGACATATACTTAGCGATTGCCTGCTGTTGCGCAGCAAACTGGGTAAACAGCCTCTTTCCGTTTGGCACACCTTCCAACCTTTTCAACACTTCAGTTCAACGTTTACCGAGCTATTCTACTTCCCATTACCATTCTGGCCTCTCTACTGCTACAGTTGACCTTGTTGTCTGTCCGCTAAACTAGGCATTATAGGACGCAACTCTTTGGGCTTTGCACCAGATCGTCCTACCGATTTCAACTCCTACCCAGTATCCACCAAGATCTTTAGGTTTGTAAGTTATTTCTATTCTTAGGCCCAAAGCTACCTAGTTACGCATCCTCATCGTTCCTGTATCCTACACTACCTGGATGCTCAGGCAATCTGCTATTGCTAGAATCATCAACAATTCTTTCCATACCTTCTCAGATTTAACTTGGTCCACCCGGTAACTTCCTATTTACAACTTCTCGAACCGAATCCAAAACTTTGCACTCTCCCTTCTACGCCACCAAGCATTCTACACGTAACACCCTATTCCTTCTTCCCGAATTTCCTGAGTGACATATCAACTTCTCCCAATATAACATCAAAGCATTACTACCTTCCCGTCGTCTGTGTCAATACTCAATCACTCAACTAAGATTGCCTCATCGTCAGCTATATCTCTAACACCGCCATATAGCGTCGCCTCTTACGTTCACCATGCCACCTACTCGAGGCCGAGTGAACTTTAAGACTTACGAGACTAGCACTCGCTTGTTAGCTGCTGTGGTCGCCTCCCTCGAAGGCAAGGTGAAACTGGACTATGATGGTAAGCAGACTCTCTTCTTATGATATCCTATTCTCTCAGACTGCATGTGGGTTCTTCGTACATATCCTGGGTCCTACGTCCTATGCCTATCAAAGGACCAGCAGGGGCGATGTGGTTGGAATACATATCAGCTCAGCCGCACTGCGGTGAGATGGAAGGGCCAAAGCAGTTACAATACTGTAGTATCTGTCTATATTCAATGGACATTGTGCACTTTTTCTCCATCACGAGCTGATATGAGAGTAGTGATTGCGATATTGGTGGGTGGAGGGGCCACAGAATACGCTATTGAGCATCGCATGCGCCCTATCAAACAACTGGGCAAGTTGCAAGTCGACTGGCTTCTGAATAAGAGGAAGGATCCAGGCGAGCTGCCCATTGAGAATGGAGGTATATTTTATACCCCTCTCGCATCACTCACGCCTTGAGCTCTTATTTTCCCTTTCTATTGCTACTCTTTATGACCTGTGAAAGAGGAAATATGACTAATAATGTCTTGCAGAAATCCAGAAGCTCTTCGGTGAATCTACCGTTGCCGGTATCCAGTGGCAAATGCGCGATGTGAAAGCTTTAGGTCGCGCTCAACGCCAGGCCATTCAAGAGAATAAAAACCCCTGGGATGTCAAGATCGACGCTCCTACACGTACCAAGGCTTCCGCTGCGTCGACACCCACTAGCAGGGGTGGCCGCACCCCTTCCACCGCTGCTTCTTCGAAGCGTAAGCGCGGCCCCAAGAGAGTGACTATGTCTGAGGAGGATACTGGTCTCGATAGTGCCGAAACCGACTACGATGGAAAAGATATTCACTCGGATGACGACGATATTCTTCAGGTCACCCCCACGCCGAAGCGCCGCAACATCACCGCAGCTGTCAACAGTGGCAACGTGAACAATACCGCTACTCCAGCGTCCACTAAAAACAATAGCACTGGCGGCAGCGGTGGCAAGAACGTCACCCGTTCCCTCTTTGGTAACGGTATCAACTCAGCGCGCCCCAACTTCGACGATGATGAGATCCAGATCGTTGATCTGAGTGAGGATACACCTCCGCCCGCCCCTGCGCCGGCACCGTCCACGCGTGCTCCCATAGTGAAGACAGACCCAGAGTCAGATCTAGTATCTGAGGAGAGTAGCCCGGTTAGAGAGCGTCATAGCAATCCTTATGCTGGTGGCAGCGGCGTGTTCGACGACGACGAGCTTGTCGATGGCGAGGTTTAATATTGACGACAGGGCCACAGCTAAAAGTGCGAATGCGGGTATCGCACGGGTTCATCTTACCATCTCTTCCTTTGGCATCCTCTTCGGCGAATAATGGATCTACGGCGTTTGATTTATTCTTTCTATCTCCTATCTATCGGCTTTTCGACGCCCTTACGAAAGGGGTGATTAATGCATAACTTCTAGCCTATTGGCATAGTTATAGCCTCCCTTCGGCACAGTTTGCACAATAGCGTCGCATAGTCGTTTTCATATCTACTGCGTTGCGTTTCGTTATTAGTACTGGGATCGGGAGGGAAAAAAGAGGGAATGAAAAAAAAAAACGCAGGCAATGGGCGGTTGATTTTGTGCTTTTAGTTGCGGGGACACGATTTCATACTTATTTCCCTCGTCCGGAGGCTCATAGTCGCGAAGGACATTCGGATGGACCGGAGGAAATAAAACTGACATAGCTGTGTTGCCACTCCTCTATCTACACTGACATCTCGATACATCCAATGCCGAGCTTGCGATGGTTTAATGTTTCATTCTTGATTTTCAGCTCTGATTTTATAAATTTGCCCTCATATATAACATGAGCGGCTGTTTTCCTCGGTTCACGATGAATTTTTAAGGGACTGATTTGCGAATGAATTAGATAGGGTATTAGTAGCCTAATCAAGGTACTTATTTTATCTATCTAAGCAGGCAGGCAGACTAATTTGCTCTTCGTCATGAATAACCATCCCGCATACCTTTTCCCCTTTTCTTTTTCCTTTTCCTTTTTCTTTTTGTTTTTATACCCTAAGTTAAGTACCTACTCAAGTAGTAACCGCCATAAGGCATCCTTATCGATGAAATCATGATGAATGATATTGACGAGCCAGGAGTCGGCTTTGGCCTTTTCCAGCAGCTTTTCCGTCTCCGAGCCCTTGCCGTAGATCTGCGCCCACTCGCCGAATATACCAAAGGCCTCCTCGCTCCAGGCCCTGAAGCTGACTTCTTCTATGATGGTCGGGGTGATGATTTCTTTTCCGGGGAACACGCCCCAGGTAACAGCGTTGGTGCTCGACTCCTTGACTTCTCCCGCTAGTCCACCCGTAAGGTCCGACGAGACGAAGTCCCCCGCGGCGTTGGCCGCGTAGAAGCACACCGTGTCCTGGACCTCGGAGCTCTGGAGCTTCTCGAGGAGGACCTTCCACTCGGCGTCCGGGATGAAGAACTCGACAAAGGCCTTCTGGAACACGAAACCTTGCTGCGGACCCCAGCCGAAGACGGGGTCCGACGAGCGCAGGCCGTTCACGGCGGGTTGCGAGGCGACGGTCCACCAGCCCTTCCGGTTGAGCTGGATGAGCTTGTCGGCGATCATCTGGGTCTCCTCGTTGAACTCCTCCTCGCTCCAAGGGATGGCCGAGAGCTCCTTCTCCAGGTGCCGCACGAACAGGTCGTTGATATCTTCGCGTTTCGTCGGGTAGCCCCAGAGGCTGACGGCCTGGGCGTGGGACACGTGCAAGCTAGGCCCGTATCCGTCTATCTCTCCGTAGGCGGGCGACCTGGCATCACCCCATCGGCCGTTGGGGAAGTCGTCCCAAGTCGCTTCTCGACCGAGCACGCCCTCGCCTTCCGAGATCGCCAGGGTGTTAGCCCGGCTGTTGATCGGGTCTGCCGGTATGCTGGCTTCGGCAGAGGTAGCTTCGTATTCGGGATGCGATACCGGTCGTCCGGAGACGATGACGCGGTTGCGGGTTTCCGAACTGACGTTCGATTGCCTTCGACTTCGGGAAATTTCAGGAAGAGTCTCGTGATCTAAGGACCCGTTGACCTGGAGGGCTGGGATCTTGGATGTGATGTCTTCGATAGCCTCTTCCTCGATAGGAGTGCCGAGGGGTATGAGATCTGACCTTTCGATGATGAAGGATACGGCTTTTTCGAGATTTAACGTGTAGAAATGGAACCCTTTGGGGCCGGGCGTTCTACTCTTGATCTCCTTGACCTTTTCGACAATCTCACATAGGATGTCTACACCAACACTCTTGACCTTCTCGTCGTCCATCTTCACGGCATCTAGCCGAGACATTATGGCGTCGGGTATTTTAGCGTGACTGAGCTTTGTCGTCCTCTTGATCATTTGGTAGCTCTGAATGGGCATTAAGCCAGGGATGATGGGAATTGTCTTGAACGCGCCGCTGGGATGTTCCCTCAAGGTCCGCTCAAAAGTGTCATAAGCATTCGTGTCGAAGAACAGCTGCGTCATGAGAAAGTCGGCCCCAGCAAGGGTCTTGTCGACTAAGTAAGGAAGGTCATGTTCCAAACTCTGGCCCTGAGGATGGCTCTCATCGGCATGACCTTCTGGGTATGCCGCGACACCGATACAGAAATAATCGCCATGATTCTTCTTTATATACCGTACCAGATCAATAGCATATGTGAAAGTCTCGTCTATAGCATCCTCGGGATTCTCATTCGGGTCTTGATATTCGGCAGCGCGTGGAGGATCGCCTCTCAAAGCCAAGATGTTCCTAATACCCAATGCTTTCGCATCTTCCAACGCCCTGTCGATCAATTTCCGGCTCATGTTCGTACACGTCAAATGCAGACATGTTGTCAAGTTTAATTCCCTCTGACATATCTCGGCCAACTCGAGGGACTTGGTAGCAGTAGAACCGCCAGCACCCCATGTTACGTTTACGAATAAGGGTCGCAGCGCCCGTGCCATTCGATCGAGACGGTCGCGTAGGTTGGAAAAACCCATGGCGGTCTTCGGAGGGAAGAACTCGAGCGAGAAGTAATTTGAGTCGGCCGGCAAAGCGGCTATCTTGTCCGTGATCTTCTCCATGTTGAACGATCCCACCTGACACGGTTCGTTGCCAAGGACAAAAGACTTGGTGAAGATGGAATACCTATAGGGAGTATGTTCAAGTAGATAACCTCTTCTGTTGTATTATAACTGTCCCTCGAAGCTCAGCTGAATTGGACTGATCGTCGACACCAAGCACCAAGGGAAGCCGAAGATATGTAGAGGGGGATTGGCCTAGCAGAGGCCGGATCGGCAACGAAAGTAATCCAATCGAGGGATATGCACAGGGGAAACTGTAGGTAGCAGTAATAGTAGCAACAATACCAATTTAATATCAAGATATGTAATATGAGTCCAAAATACTGCAGTGTCCAACCTTCCCGTGGATTCGCCTCTGCATCTGTGTCCGACTCTTTCTCCTTTGTGGAAATTTTACTAAGTAAAAGGTTCCGGTCGGCGAGGTCTGACATCGTTGTGGGGTACCTGCATAGAACCCCGCATTACGGGACATGGTACATGGTATTGTACATCATGTGCCCGACTTTTAGGAGGGATGTTGTGTCAGGTTGAGAGGGTTAAAGATTTCCTGATTAGGTGAATATGTGACGTGGTCTGTGCTTTGAGCTAGTAGTAATTCAGCCAATAAAAAGCTAGG
>KZ112934.1:0-203582 GCA_002120325.1 Daldinia sp. EC12 | reverse complement strand
TGCGTTTGCCAATATAAGGTAAAATATAAGAGGATTAAAATCTGGATGACATAAGCATTTCCTAAAAGTCGGGCTCTTGTGGTCTCCCTCACAGGGGGGCCCTCGGTTTACATTATATACATTATGTACCCAGCATTATGTACCTCTTCCGATCTTTTACCTAATAGAGCCCAAAGAAAGGAAGGTGACGGAGGGTCGGTTACCTAACAACTTCCCATGTTTCCACGTTTGGATTGCTCTGGACCCCTGAATCCCTTCTCGGAATTATTCCTAAAACTTACTAGGCTATCTGCGTCCTTATCGAATTTCTAATCCAAAATGCCAATTCCACTCAATCGTAGGGCGTCCTGCTATGCTAATGCAATCTTCAGGCAGAATCACACCTACTTAAGATAAGGGACCTAGTAGGCAACGGCATTTCTTAATCCTTTACACATTTTATGTAGACACCCCGTCTTAATACTTTTTGCTGTAACTACTAACTACCTAACTATTCTATCTTTCTATTTTCGAGATTGTACATTCATCTTTAAAACATTTCAAGGTTATACTCAATTTACAATACTACTGCCGGTAGCCGTTGGCTTGGTTTCATAGGCATCATGGAAACCTCTAATAATAGCATCGCCGACGCGGTGCGACCGTTGCCGAAAGACATGTCTCATCATTTTTCGGATGTAACAAAGGCTAGAGCCCCAAGTAGAATGAAGGAATTCTATAAGTACTTCCTAATACCAAATATCGGACAACTAGCAGGTGGTACGAAACGCCTCAAACGCCTATCGTCTTTTATCAACAAAAGTTTGCCGATCTCTTGAGCTAACCGTTGAACTTTATAATAATAGGTCTTCCTAGCGCCAGCCTTTTCCCCTTCGATACTTTAGAAGCCCAGACCGCGAGACCCGATCGATGGACCCCGACGCCGAACTATCCAGATCCCGATGGCACGTTGTCTTCCCGATTAGCCGCGACGTCCATCTCAAATCCGGCCGTAGCATCTCACGTCGTCGTACCTCACGATGCCCCGACTTCAGATCTGAGGAAGAAAATAGATCTCGCCACTGCCTTGCAGTACGGTCAAGCTGATGGATATCCGCCACTACTTTCCTTCGTCCGCGAATTCACCCGGGACTATTTACATCCAAACGTGCCTTATAGGGGCGGGCCAGAGGTTATCTTCACGGTCGGTTCAACCGATGGCATGTCCAAGACATTGGAGGTATTCAGCAATGTTTGGGTAGAAGGGAAGAGCGATATCCGGGAGCGACCGGGCTTGTTATGCGAGGTCTTCATGTACGCCAACGTACTCACACAAGCACAACCCCGGGGAATCCAACCCGTACCTATCGAGATGGATGATGGGGGTATGCTGCCGTATGGTCCTGGAAGTTTGGAGGACGTCCTCGCGAACTGGGATCACAGCAAGGGCAAGCGACCACACTTGCTGTATACTGTAACGTAAGTTCTCCAGTGTTCTCTAAATTGTGATTATGAACCTACTCCGGAAGATGCGCATCATACTAAACGTAGCCCTACAGGATGGGTCATAACCCAACAAGTGGTGTCTTATCCCTCGAGAGGAGGAAGGAATTATACTCGATCTGCAGCAAATACGACGTCATTGTCATCGAGGACGACCCCTATTGGTATCTCCAGTACCCTTCGGCAGCAGTCGAGGAGGCGAAAGCGAGGAATTTACCGATCCCCGAACCTAAAATCGCGAATACCCTCGAGAAGAAGTCCGGGTACGAGTACCTAGATTCTCTTGCGCCATCATTCCTTAGCATCGATGTGGACGGACGAGTTGTGAGGTTGGATACCTTCTCTAAGACCGTGGCCCCGGGATGCCGAATGGGATGGATTACGTCGAGCCCGTCAATCTGCGAGCGTATTCTTCGTGTCAGCGAGACGGGCACGCAGCAGCCGTCCGGTTTTGCCCAAGTCGTTATCGCCGGGACTATCATGGGACCGCAGCCCGAGGCGTCGGCGGCATTCGCAGCTCGATCCGCGAAGGATCGGGCTACGTTTAGCGGCTGGAAAATGGACGGCTGGGTGCGATGGCTCGCTGGATTGCGAGGCCAGTACGAGAGGCGCATGAACCGGATGTCCAAGATCCTCGAGGAACACGCGTACCAGCTCAAGCAGTCGACACCGGTGCGTGGGTCGGATTCGGACTGGGGCGTCATCACCAAGACCCAATTGTACGACTTCAAGTGGCCGCGCGGCGGCATGTTCCTCTGGCTGCACATGCGGTTCGAGACGCACCCGCTCTGGAAGGCGGCCGGGTCCCGCGGCAACCTGATCGACGGCGTCGCGCTGTCGACCGCCCTTATGATCTTCCTCACCCGCAAGCCCTACCTCGTCCTCGTCAGCCCGGGCCTCATGTTCAGCGCCACCGACAAGATCCGCCGCGAGCGCGGCTGGGCCTACTACCGCTTGTGCTTCGCCGCCGAGTCCGAGGAGAACGTCGACAGCTGCTCCCTGCGCTTCGGCGAGGGCGTTCAACGGTTCTGGCGGATTAAGAACGTTAAAGAACTCGAGGCGCTACTGGATGATAACGCGCAGTCGCAGACGCAGACGCAGACGCGAACCCAGGATGACGACGACGGGGCGCAGTTGGTGAATCTGGGGAGTTGGATGGGATGTTAGATTGAGGGGTTTGGGGTTTTGACACGGGATTATATTGAAATGTCTTATATGAGATGACATGAGAGGAGATGAGGGGGCAAGGCCTGAGCGAACGATAGTATGAAATATATATGTACCTATATATGTGTTCGCGAGGCCGGCCTATAGATATAACCTATCATTTGATAACTAGTTACATATTTTACTTTTTTAAATAGAAGAAATGTCAATACGAAACGGAAATAAATTATAATTTTACTTTATGGAAATAACCGTATAAGTTAAGGAAGGGTTCTAATTATATGGATGGGTTTGAATTAGGGTCTCACGTAGTATGTACCTTACAACCCGAATGTGGGGTTACATACAATGGCATTATGTGAAAGGGGGGAAGAGGGGAATTAGCTACAGTAAGACTATGCAGAACCTAGTCGATTAAAGGGCGTAATTACAGCACACAAATTCATAGAGCGTTCAAGCTTGTTAGACTATACCCTCAAAGGGTTGCTACAATGCATAGACAATCACCGGTGAGATAAAAAGTGGCGATCAGAATAAGAATGTCATTGATTTGATTCATCAGACCCTATGATCCAGTACGCCGTGACTATTGCAACCGATTTACCGTTCCCGCTTCCCCCTAGACTACGCTGCTCACCAAGCTAGTCTAATCTAATCCTCACGGAGGAGCTCAAGGAAAGCCTTGGGGGGCTTGGGGGGCTTGCCAGCCTCCGCCTTTTGCTGACCAACTTGGTTCTTCACGAAGGTGGAGTGGTAAGGGTTGAAGCGCAACAAGACTTGCTTGTTGCGTAGAGGGTTCTTCTGCACGGCAGCGCGCTTGGTCAGAGGACCACCCTTGGGAGCGTTGAGGACGCTCTGGATTTCGGAGCTGTTGATCAGACGGCTCAGGTCGGACTGGGAGACCAGGTTGGAAGGTAGTAGGAAGTCCTTCTTAAGCTCGGAGGGCTTGGTGGTGGTGCCGTAGATCTTGTCGAGGGCCTTGAAAGCAGCCGAGGTCCAGACGATGAATCGTCCAAGGTGACCACCAGGGGCAAGCTGGAGGAGGTTCAGGGCGTAGACGGAGCTGGTCTCGACACCAGGGAGGTTGCGAGTACCAGTGACAAGCTCCTTGCCATCAACCTCAGGGTCATAGATGACCAGAGGTCCACGGCGCTGGCGGTGGCGGCGGCCTCTTAGCTTACCCTTACCAGCACGTAGCTTCTTCGACTTCTTAGCCTTCTCGATGTCGGCAGCGGCACCAACGGCGTTCAGGATGGCGAGGGCACTAGCAGTCTTGGCAGCAGCACCGCCCTCGAAGGCAGCCGAGTCAACGACGAGGGGAACTTCCGGGACGGAAGAGATCTGGTGACCGCGGGCGAGTAGTAGAGGGGGGACGGCAGAAGCGGCAAGGGCAGAGGCAGTAGCGAATCGCCTTTTCGAGAGTTAGTTGGTAAAACTTGAAGGATAATCAAATTTGTATAGTGATACTCACTTCTGGCCCTGGTTGATCTTGATGTGCCACTTTCGCCAGATCTTGGTGGGAGCGAACATGCGACCGGAACGGCACATGTTACCGAAGGCGGCCTGACCAGCACGGTGGGTACCACCACCAGAGACACGGGGGATACGGGCAACGGCACGACCTATAAGAGAAGTTGTTAGTAAAGTTGACAATTATTATGATATCCAGACCAGATTCCGACGTAGAGAATTATCGATCCACCGCAGAGATTTTTAAACCTCTCCTCTTTCCTACGCCCTAGGTGAAAACACGAAAAAAGTACTAACCAGTTCCCCAAGATTCGGCAGAGGTTTGGTGACCGGCCTTCTCGCTCACAGCATAGGGCTGTCGCTTGTTCTTGGCCATTCCAGTGTGGACTTGCTGGACAATATCAGGTCGGATGGGGGAGGCAAACACGGTAGGAATGGTATGGGTAGCTCCCGAGGGAGAACCATCCTTGCCGATGATGGTGACAGTCGGTCGAGAGGCCATCGTGAAGGTCGTAATGCTAGAATGAGTGGTCTGGTTAGTCAATTGCGGTCATGAAAGTTAAATTGAACTCGACTTGAAAAGTAGTAACAGAATGAAAATAGAGGGAGACTAACTTGCGCGGAACTTACCTCGACGCTGGGTGTTGATGGTCTCAGGTTGCGATTTGGTGATGTTGAACTGCGAAAAATCAAAAAGCCTACCTCTGAATTATTTTTCTTGTGGGTTTGCGCGAGGGCTAAGCGAATTTTCGGGGAATTGCTCCACTTTTCTACACATTACATCTTATAAATGCATTATGCATCTAAATGGTAAGACAAGCTCAGACTACCCCGCTATCTGCACTGTGTCACTGTACGGATTACATCTGAGCTCTGGCAGTTAATGAAAATGAAAATAACTTCTAGTTTAGTATTTCGAGACGATACTTCGTATAATTTTCAAGATGCTATGTCGAATATCTGATTGAGATATTACTGCAATATTTTTCGTAATTAGTCCATATGTGTATCATCCTACTTGGGATTAGTATGCCGATAGCCTTCTAACTTTTTGGCATCTTAATAAGACCTGTAGTTATATACTTACAACTAGAAAATATTTATACAGGTAGTCAGTCACCATACGTCAAGCGACGATAGGTTGCTCGCCCCAAGTTTTTCCATGTGTGTGCTAATAAGTTTCCGATGAGGATATCTCTGAGATAGGAGAACAAAAAAAAAAATTTGAACAACGTCCGTGAAAATATTTACTTCTCAGAAGAAGAGCAAAAGTAAACTCCGAATCGGGGAATCGAACCCCGGGCTTGACGGTTCCTAAGATGGTGAAATCTTGAGAGCGTCAAATGTTAGCCACTACACCAATTCGGATTGTTGAGCGAAAGGTCCAAAAGTTTGACCTATATCCAAAGTTTTTTACGGCAAATTTGCGGTTCCCCAACTCAGCGATTATTAAGTAATTCCTACGTCACGCATTTTTATATCAGGATGAGCATTCAAAGCCTTCCCTCAAAACTTTTATTCGAGGCTTAGATATCATATGAGTTTGATGCTTAATGGATAAAACGTCAGAACAAAAGTACTTCATCGCCAGAACTTACATCAAATATATCATGAAATACTCAAATATTTATACAGACTGCTTCGGAGTTTTCCCTACGACGATGGAAAACAACAGTCTGAGCAGCTAGCCAAGCCTCGTAAGCATGGTATAATAGCCTCGCCTCTAACAACAGAAATGTTCTCAGATATCTAATTACACCATTATAAAAGCCAAATAATTAGGTTTTCTAAAACGCTCTGACAGTTAACATTAAATATTTTACGTGTTCAAATCATGAGAGCTTCTTGCATTCTATTAAGGTAACAAACTTAAAGGTAGATTGCTCTCTAAATGTGGTTTATAAGAGTCATGAGGACGTGTTACCTAAAATTATCGTATCTAATTCATGATGGCTTGAAATAAGCGCATCGCCTGACTCTGCGCGTACGATAATTAGAGAAGCTGAGTATAAGGCCGTTAACTAATGCAATGGTAGCAAACTTGCTTTGAGTTCACGGATAAGAGCGTGGGGTACCGTCGCGATACGATTTCCCTACTTGGACAATAAAAGCCTATGCAAATCACACCTATCGTATCGTATCATATATCATAAATATCTCGTATGAGGATGCATTCAGCTTTATTGTTGGAGTGAGTTGTTGGAGCGAGTTGTTTGCGTTGATCAGACGATAATGTGCAATTCTGTAAGACAGCCGAAGAAAGTTATAAGTTCAAACGGCACCGGGTTAGAGTCGCCTACCTACAACCTGACTTTATTACCTAAGTATGTGGGTGGGGTACGTACCTACACTACAGGCCCTGAAGTCCCAAGATTCAGGTTAGGGATCCCAGAGCTTACATACATGTATGTAGGTACCTACCTAGCTTTCCCGAGCCGCCGATGAGCCGCTGCTGATCCTCGTCGCGAACCATTCATTTTCTGAAGAAGGCCCGCTTTATGCACGTGGGCTTCAGTGTCAGGCCCAAAGGAGAAATATGAATACCTTCTTATTTCTTTCCACATTCAATAGCGCTAAAGCTAGATGTATTATAATGGTGAGGTTTAGGTCCTATTATTAGCAACTAGAAGACAAGATACCTCTTCGGAATCATGGAGTCCTTGGACAGTTTCACCTTTCACCCGTCCCAAACCGGTAAGATACAATGATACATAACCTCGCCGACATCATACACGTACTATGACGAGACAATTTGCGCAGACTAGATCCCAGCTCCTGGTTCTTCACTATGTCTGAGGTCCCAACAGCCCGGTCAGCACTATCAGGGCTGGTATATATATGAATCGTTATATACGTCGTATGACACCCGTCCATGTTTGCCTGGGTAGTGCCGAGGGCCGCTAGGTTAGATGCATTACGAGTAGGGTGCTGTCAAACTTGTCTTTATACATACTAAACTCAACTATAGCCAGTTAGAAGTATCGCACATCCGAGCCAGACTACCTGCCGTCTACAGGTTGCTACCTATTCATACCCTATTCATACTAATACGGAAGGTTCCCCGTCTTGGTGGCTTACGAAAATGAATTCAGCTATTCTAGAGTGGTTGATTAGACGCGGAAATGGTCGAATGACTCCTCAGCCTCTGACCAACAGGAATAGCCACATAGACTTAGGTAGTAGCGTATGGGCCCCTCCACTAACATCGCAATGGTGATACTTGACATGTGTCTACAGGGCTCTTTCTATTCCTTAAGGCTCTCGCGTGCCTGAGTGTCATTAGTTATGTGAAACATTGGTTCGATATTTCCTGGACGCTTAAGCTTCTGTAGCTCTAATTTTAATTATTAGCTTTGATGGATCTACGCGTCGGTTGCGTTTTTGTTTTGCTTGTAAACGTATGTGTTGGTCTAGTTGTTTAACTAGGTAGCTGACAAGTTGTAATTATCGCCCGGAACGTTACGGACCAATACGCTTTTGTCCGGTATCCGAAGTTGCATTGCATTGCATTGTGCATCACTACAAGGTCTCGTATTGTGTGGCTGCAGGGGAGTTGCAGCTGTCAGTCTCGGCGGCTCGCCCTCTTATCTCGCAGAAACTACCCAAAGATTACTATAGTTAGTCATGAGACGATAGTCAAGTCGACAGCAAATAACCATAATATACGTGCTCGGATATCACCTATATTAGTACCATCTCTCACCATGGATATCGGCCTCGACGTCTCCGATATCTCTCCTTATATCGACCCGGATGCCTATCGGCTGAGACAACATTGTCTTCCGGAGACAGTCTTGCTGGGGAACCTCTTTTTCACTCCACTATTCGACAATTCATACATTTATTGTTGATGTCTCATGAAGACCTCATCTTCTACTATCATGTATCGGAGTGTTATGATTTGGCGGATGGTGTGGTTGTGCGTCCTCGCAACAGCTGAACCCACCTGGCCATCTTCCAACGATGAACTTGAAGAAATTATGTATCAAGTCAAAGGATACAGAGCCAGAAACTTTGGCGGAACTGTTATCCCGTGCTCTAATGAAGCATCCGGGCCCGGTCGACAGAATGCTGCGGAATGGCTGCGGGCGGCCTTTCACGATATGGCTACAACTACACACCTCAGTGGCATACGAGCTGGCGGCTTAGATGGCTCCTTGCAGTACGAGCTGACTAGCTCAGATAATATCGGCCCAGGCTTCAACACAACTCTCAAGTTCATGGCCGACTATTATACAAGTCGATCGAGTGTGGCAGATCTCATTGCACTAGGCGTATACTACGCCGTCAGGTCTTGCGGTGGTCCGGTGGTGCCAGTTGCAGGTGGAAGAGTCGATGCTCTTGCAGCTGGTCCCATAGGTGTTCCGCTACCACAGAACACTGCTTTCACATTCGAGCAGCAGTTTTCACGAATGGGGTTTAGCAAGATCGAGATGATTCAAGTTACGGCCTGTGGCCATTCCATTGGCGGTGTTCATGAGAGCGAATTTCCTGCAATTGTTCCCGTCGGGTCTACTCCAAACGGCGAAGCTCCTTTGGACTCAACTGTTGCACAATTCGATAACAAGGTTGTCACGGAATACGTTGCTGGTAATACTACTAATCCGCTGGTGGTTGGTCCATCGGTCAAAGCCACCAGGAACTCGGATTACAAGGTATTTAACTACGATGGCAACGTGACAGTCAAAGCAATGGCTGGTGCCGCTGAGTTCAGTAATGTATGTGCGACTGTTCTTCAGAAGTTGATTGACACCGTGCCCGACGGAGTTGTTTTATCTGATCCTATCAAACCATATTCTGTAAAGCCAGTTGATATGCAGTTGAGCCTTAACTCCGACTCCTCGACAATGCAATTAACTGGATTCATACGTGTTCGAATTACTGAAATGGAGACAGGTTCTGTATCTAGTTTGACACTGAACTATAAGGATCGAAGCGGGGGCAACAACTGCGGCAACACGAGTTGCGCATACACGACAACTCTTCTGGGTTCCACCCAGGGATTCGATGATCAGTTTATTGTAAGTATTTCACACAACGGATTTTTATATCCCCAACCTAGGTCTAACATAAGCTAGTGGTTTCCTATCAATACCGCTATTCCAACTTCCACAGGAATATCATCTTTCACTATTACCCTTAACATGGCCGACGGCACCACTAAAATGTACGATAACAATGGAAGCGAATATGCAATGCAAGATGCCATCTTCATTCAAAACCCCCAAAGCTGCCTGCTTTCCGGCACTCTCACCGTAACTGCAGCTGTAAGTCAACTTCCATGCACTTGGCTCTGGGTAGTTACTGATTTGTCATAGGTTCGCAACGATCGTAAATCGCTTCCTGTCGGTATGTTTATTTCGTACAAAACCCCAACGGGGGATCCCAACCGTCCCATTCCCACCCTTAAAAACGCCACAACTACTATGACGGAAGGCACCTGTATAGGCTCATATACCTTCTATACGGCGAATTATACTGGCCTTGGCGAACTTGCTTATGCATCAAAGATCGATGTCGTAAGCGGCAGCGGTTCGTCTGTTCTTATAGACGGGTTTAACGCTGCGAGCGAATTGGAAGCAACGTGTAAATCCTTTCAGAACCCACCAGCTTCTGCATGTATCAATGCATAGGTCTTAGCATCCCCTGGACCGTCAACTACCTTGTCTATTTCCGTTGCATTGTTCACCATATAACAAAGAAGGGGCCAACGAGGGAAACACCGTAGGAATTTATATTTATGATGAGTATGTATGGCTTAACGATGAGATTACTGGACGAATAGATGATTACTTCGTACATAAGTAGCGTCGTGAGTAGACAGTGGTGTATTGTAAGTAGTCTAACGTGATGAGACATGAGAATCAATGTCCAGGAATATTATCGGATAGTTAACATGTCCCTAACAATGTGAAAGTCTCTGAAGTTTAGAAGCATTAAGATTTATTTGAAATGGACTCAATATTGGCTTGGTACTAGAATGATATAAAATAAGTCACCATTAAACATGAATTGCGTTTGCCGAAGAGACAATGCTAATAGATGTACTTAGGTACTTCGTACGTCTCTAACGTGGATACCCTTGGCTGATTTGAGTGGTGGGTTGTGGCACGTCATTAGCGTAAAATTCCAATGGCCGGAATGGTTTTTAATGCAAGGCTGCAGGTGATGAAAGTACAGTGCATAATTCATATGCACAGTGACCGCTAAATTCGCAAATACTGACAGCCGCAGCTCCTGCGGACATCCAACTTGGACTATTCCATGCGAATAGATCTTTGGTTCAGTTGCATGTAGGGAAGGCGTGGATCACGAATCATATGCGCAGATACGTACTAATAATACCCCCACCACCCCTAGGTACATACTTTTCTGGAGTTTAAGAGTTTACATACAATATTGGAAATCGCACTTTCACTAGGCCAACGCCTGTAGCTTGCCATGTTCATTATCTCTCGCAGTTTTCATCTGCAAAGTCTCTTATCGTAGACTTACTTTCTCGTATTGCGAGCGATATCTTAAACAGCCGACCTTTTTTTTTTATGATCCTGCGACAAAACTTCTGCAATCTCGTCGTCACGTTTCCGCTAAAAAAAGCGATGCCTATTTGCATCGACCGCATCCTACTAGCATATCCATATGCTACGAAAACGAGGGCCTAGAAGTCAAGCATGTCGACTGGTACGTCTTTGATAATCGCCTCTGTTTACCCACACACAGCCTTTGTTAAAACTTGCCGATTTTCAAATCACAGGGACACAACCTCCACAAATCCAACCTCACCTGACATTCTTTCCGAGATCGCCGGGGAGGTTCGAAAGTCTGAACAACGGCCGACCTAAGCGAAACTAAGCCATATTTTATTTCAATACGGCCTCCCGCAACATGCCTGGTTTTCCGGTAGGTACTTGAGGCGGACATAACTCTCTAGATGAGTCCTAATTCTCGCGATAGGGGAAAGATTTTTTGAACTCTCTGAGTACTTTCAGACCTATGAATAATCTTAGTGGAAGCAGGCAGAACTCATCGATCCCTGTACAATTGTCGCCCATAGATCGCCGTCCACCTTCGCCGCCAGCGCCGTCACCGAAACGCCAGAAGTTGGAAGAGTCTAAGGCGCACACTCATGCTCGCTTCTTTCCTGTACCCGACCCCGATGAGACATTTGTACGGTCGAATTCGCGCAAACGTTCCTTTGACAACCAGAGTGATTCCCAACAGACTTTTATATCACAATCATCCGCCAAAGGAGTTCAGTCGACCCGCTCGACCGTCCCCGAATTTCGAGGTTTAGACAATTTTACAAGAACGCAACCTAGGCACAGACCTCGGCGTACCACTCCGAAGCGGCATGCAGGGCAACCGGGCAGAGATGTTGCCACCGGAACTCATTCCTTCGGGTCTGATATTGAGGATAGCGATGGCGACGTGGAGATAGTAGCTCCTGGAGCCGTGGTAACTCCTCGAACACACCAGACTCCAGGGGTGCGATACTCCATCGAAGAGGTCGGAAAGCGCTTCAAAACAACATCCGGTGCTCAGAAAATGGAGGATATCATTGATAGCGCAATGCTGAAGGAAAATGGGTCTAATAGCTTGGTTTCTAGCCCAGATGAGCTGGCACCAAAGACACAAGACATGAAAGAAAAGATGCCTGCGAAGCGGCTTGCTCCCTCCCCGAGCTTGTCAAAAAAGGGCGATATTTCACGGACGAAATTCACCCAGCCGTCTGGTACCAGACTTCAAGCCTCAGAGAGAGGGCCCAACGACTTAAATCGTGCTATGAAAATTATTCGCTCGCCGCTTGGTATTGTCCAGGCTGTATCGGGCGGGCAGAAGTATGAAGCGGACAAGACGGATGATGCAAAACAATGCTTCCTAAGTTTACGCGAGATGAGCCATATCCTCCATCCGGTGGATTCGGAAGGTCAAATTATGAGAGAATATGCATACCTTACAGTCAATTTGCATAAGGTTCAAAGGCTCCGTGCTCTGCCAGCAACCAGTTGCCTCGTTGCCTCGATTCACCGTGCTATTGACGGTTCAATAAGCGGTGGTCAAAAGCTATTGATCAAATTCTCGTCCTCCGAGAACCTCAGGGCGTTTGTTAATTGGGCGAGAATGGATAAAAGAGGCACTGAGCAAACAGACATACTGGATGAGTCTACGTCTCAGTATGTTTTGCTCACCGACTATTTGAGAAGATTGCTAATATAACTTCTAGAGACCGCCTTGAGAAGGAACTTGAGAACATGATGCGAACCGCGGGCAATCGTATTATTACTAGAGACAACGAGCCTAGAGGAGATGATATGAAATTGATCGAGCGCAACCGAGCAAATGCAAGGCAGGCAAGAGCTACCAACTCGCCACGCTTCTTAGTTCGCCCGGAGAAGTTGAAGGACGCGATGAGGCATCCTTTTGCCTCCCTGTCAAATTCCCAAGTAACGCCCACATCGGACGATCCCCAATCGCACGACCTCCGGCGGCAGCCACGCCTAACTCGTTCAACGTTTACGTGCAAAAGCTCTAGCTCGGAATCTGAGTCTCCAGAACCCGAAGGTTGGACAACACAACATGTGGGATGGGAGAAAAATTGGCGTAACTCTCTTGTCTTTCCTCCTCATGGAAAGGGTAGAGCTACCGTTGATAAGGATGATATTCCTCGATTAGACGAAGGTCAATTTCTAAACGACAATCTAATCATTTTTTATCTGCGGTATCTCCAACATACGCTGGAAGCGCAAAGACCGGATCTTGCTCAGAGGATCTATTTCCAGAACACGTATTTCTATGAGAAACTCAAGTCTACAAGGACGGCTCAAGGTATCAACTATGATAGTGTCAAAGCGTGGACGTCTAGAGTCGACTTGTTTACGAAAGATTACATTATTGTCCCAATTAACGAATACAGTCATTGGTACGTCGCAATTATCTATAACGCACCAAAACTGGTTCCATCTCCAGACAAAGCAGAGGGCACCGATACTCACCTTAAGAATACGATCACTATCGAAGAGGATGTCGACGATTCCAGAGAAATTACCCGCGCGGCGTCTAGCGCCTCTCCTGATAGTGCGAAATCGGACGCGCCCATAAGATCTGAATCAGTGAGTTCTGTAGCACAGAACGATGTCACGAACCACTTTAGCCGTATGTCAATCGAAAGCCCGGATTTCCCGAGTAGTATCACTAAACAGACAATAGCTTTGGATACAGGTGGCCAGAATGCAGATATACAGCTGATTGGTTATAAACAGGAGGGAGCCGCAGAAATACAACACAGTGATGTTAAGGGAGACGTGAAGCCGATTGTACCATCGAACGACCACCTCCAGCGGAAGAAGACAGTGAAAGGATACGGCACGGGCACTAGAAAGCATAGCCCTGACCAGCCAAGAATCATTACACTTGATTCACTAGGATTGGCCCATTCCCCAGCCTGCAGCTGTCTTAAACAGTATTTGATTGCAGAGCTTAAGGATAAGAGAGGCATCGAAATACAAAATCCCGGGGCCTTGGGCATGACTGCCAAGGACGTCCCCCAGCAGACAAACCACTGCGATTGCGGACTATATTTGCTGGGATATATAACAGAATTCCTCAAAGATCCGGACGGCTTCGTTCGTAGTATCCTATCGCATCAGCCCATTGACTGGAACCTAAACCCATCAGAGCTCCGAAATAACATTAGAGATTTGATTTTTGACCTTCAAAAGGAACAGCAATGTCGAGAAGATCTTCACAAGGAAGAGAAGCGTAACAAAGCTGTTGTTTCAAAGAGGAAGGCTAGAGGCTCAATAGATGAGCGGCCCCCAAAACAACCACTGAAGGAGCAGGATGCCGGTAAATGTGCGCCCGAACCCTCCAAAAAGGTGGATGCCCATAAGGGGATCGATGTAGCCCAGCCGAACCTCAAATCGACTACCCCCGAGGCTTCTCTAGGAACTAGACCCGTTTCTAATTCGGAGAACCGGCCCATTCCTTGTTCATTTCCTTGGTCTCCGGCTGTAGCGAGTGCTAACATGACCGCATCTGATAACAACACCGAACGGGTTAAGACCCCGAAGTTCGTTTCGCCGCTCCCTGAATCCCCCCGTGGCTCTTCACCAACAAGGCCCATGGTGGTTGAGGATTCGGAAGTCCCCCAGGTGCAGGCGCGGAATTCCAATCACATTCATGAAGGTGCTAAGCGAGCCAGTTTACCAGAAGAACCAGCCGGGGAAGCACATGGGTCCTGCCACGGTCGCGATAAGCTAGTCGATCAAACTCGAAAGCAAAAGGACGTAATAACAGAAAGCCCTTACTTCGCCGGCCGCCAACCCGGCGATAGGATGGCCTCGGCCAAATTACGTGAAGAGCCTGTTCGCTCGGATATCATTGATATTTCTGACTAAATTCTATTAAGTCGAGCCAAAACACAGGATATCGGAAGTCGGGGGGAAGCACATAAAAATAGGGAGTTTATTTCGCCAAGGGGGCACGGGGAAGCATTATTGTGATTTGATACATTGTCTGCATAGGAACGGCGTCAGGGGGAGGGGGGTTCGGTCATGTTTGAAAAGTTAGCAACCTGTATACCCCTTATGGAGAGCGATTTCGGTTTTGCTCCGCGAATCCGGGGCGTTACGTAGGGCGATCAATGACCAGAAATACGTTGATCTTAACTTTTGACCTTGGTGTTCGTAGATCTCGTGGTATTTGTTATGGTCCCATTTTTCGTTGTGATCAAGAAGTTGTTGCATAGTCTCCTGAGGCTAGCGATTATCTTTGAATAGAGTGAAGTAGTTACAGCGAATGATATTTGCACTAAACGGAGAGTCTGCTTTATTGATATTTACCATTACGGCCCCTCCGTAAGGACTAATTGTAGATACATTTCATAAAAATTTACCTAGGTACATATTCCTGGCCCATGCCTTATTGAGGTACTGTATCCTTCAGGAGTCATTTACTCCAAGGCACTCAGGTCTAGAATATTTCTTACGTCCCTATTGGAACTAGGTAATTCCTACGACTTTGCAGGACAGAACAAGCTGCCGAAGCAGCACCAGTAAGTGAAGATATATCATAACGCGTAGATTTTTCTTTTTTCCTTAGCAACCGGCTATATATTAGGTTACCTCCTAATGATTTATTTTTTCTTTTGATTTTTTTTTTCAAACACCCACGCCCACCGAACCATTCCGTAAAAAACTACCGGGCCTTCTCGCCTTCCTTCTTCTTAAGGGCGGGTAGGGCAAAGGTGGCGCTGACGCCGTCGGCCATCTTCTTCCAGAGGCCGAGGTCGGAGTCCTGGTTCCAGGTGAGGACGCCGACCCAGGGCTGGACGTTGTAGTGGACGCGGAGGGTGACGTCGTCGGTGGAGGCGATCTTGCCGGAGGGGTGGGTGATTTGGTATTTCGGTTTCTGGTTCTTGAGGGAGAGCTTGCCTCTATTGAAAGCTTGTTAGTGTTTGAAGGGGGGAGGGAGAGGAGGGGCGAAGCAAGGGAAGAGGAATGGGGAATGGGGGAGGGAAATCGTACCGGCTTGGATCGATGGTCTTGCCGGCGGCGCTCTTGCGCAGCTTCTTGAGGGACGCGGGGCCCAGGTTGCTCAGGTGGTCGGCGCTCGGGCTCGTGATGATGGAGTCCCAGATGACGGCCTTGTTGGTCTGGTTCGCGCTGTTGCCGGCGCCGGGGGCGGCGGGCCACTCGGCTGTTACGTAGACAAACAGCTGCTTGGTGTTCCAGGTGAACAGGGAGGAGAAGTCCGCGTCTAGCGAGAACTTGATGATGGCGTATTCTTCCTTCTTGGTGCTGTAGTAGTGAGGTCGGCCCTTGACTCTGTTTGTTTTTCTTCTTGTCAGCTTACACATACGGTCGGAAGGAAATATTTGGTCCTCCTACACTTGGACGTTGGTCGGTTTTATCGTCGCGCTCGGGGTCCGGGGTGAGGTGAGGTCGGAGGCGGCGATTAGAGCGGCGACGACGAATGCGACGGTGGTGAAGAAGCCGAACACATTTTGTATCCGGGTCAAGGAGTTGTACATGATGATTGGCGAGGTGTTTAAAATCCCCGGACTTGGGGGAGACAATAAGAATTAAGGGCAACTAGTGAGGCTGCTGGTCTGTTAGTCGCATGGGAATAGACTTGCGGTTGTAGTCGCCGGTCCTTATCGTCGCTCACATGTAAGACAGAGCTAACTGCAAGATGTGAGGCCACGTATTGGCACGACTATGAAGGTCCTTTATCGATAATTGCTTATCGTTATCAGTTCCTTATCTATTATACTAGCTCTGTGTTATTTCTTGGCATCCCTATTTCGTTGTGGGTCATCCTCCCCCCTATTTCATCTACCTTATATACAAAGAAGCCTACTCTCATATTTAATGAAGCTCCAAACTCTTAGCGAGTAACACGTATATAAGCTTCCAAATAAGTGTAGTTGCCTCTCGTATTCTCGATTTAGTCTAGTTATATTTCCTTATACTGTGATTCAAGACCATAGATTTAATTCCAGTGATTGACGTTCTAACCTATTGCGAAGGTTCTGGAGGCTTAGACTTCGGCTCTTCACGACGATATGCGCTGGCGAGGTCCGGTCCCTAAGACCTTCTTGTTAGTGCATTTCCGAGGGAACTTGGGTCTGCTTACTTACCCATTCAGAAGCATGAGCGTCTAACGGGGCAAGCTGAAGTGTGCCATCTGGAAGCACTAGACTTTGAACACCGGAGCTTAGAAGAGCAGTTGCTAGCAGGACTTTAGGTTCCATATCGCTCATATAATATATATAGCTAGTTCCCCAAAACCACAACAATATTGCTCCTTACAGGAATGCTGTATGAGGGTAGTGATACTGCTCAAGTCCCGATTTGATTGAAAAAGGCCAAAGGTTGGGTACAATAGAGGGATGGTATTTCAAGTTTATTTGGAACAAGATGCTAGGCTATCTTCAATACAGATAGTCAAAGGCAAGGAGGACTACAGTGGGCATAGTCAAAGCATCAATATTCTACAATCATCTCATATATAGTTTACACGTTCGGCCACTCCCTGTCGATGATCACCGCGAGGGTATTCTTATCTCATGGGGATCATAAGAGCCAAGAAGTATAAGTAGGCCATAGGACCGAGAACTAGTGACGATCGCCTCACGGATAAAATACAATTAGCTACCACAATAGTGTGGTGGATTGGTAAGATGCTTCATTACGTATGTGCAATACCATGGTCGGCATCTTTTTGCCGAATTTCTACTTGTATAATAGCGTGAAGAAGACGCTTGGTAGTCTAGGTATACTCTATTCAGGTTCTCTGTATAGGCTCTGTCTTATACAAGCCTAGAGTACATACGCCTTAGTTACCTAATGGGCTTTCTATTCTCTTCTTAAGAGGACGGGGTATTCACGATGTCCGATGGTGAAGGGAATAATCGGTAAAATAGCCGCCGAGGTGATGATCACCATGGGTTAAATGACGGCTTACCGGCTATACTAGGGCTAAGACGATCATTATACTATTCAAGGTGTGCCACCTACGGACTGCGTAGGGCTTCTACTAAGCTTAGAGAGGAATATCGCATGTTTTGACTATTGAGTGTAAGACCTTGGAAAAGAAGGCTTGGGCAGGATAATCCAGAAAGGGAGTGGCTGTTGTGATAATAATAACAACTCATGACCATACCAACAAGAGTGACAAATGGCCATAAATTCTAAATCCCGAGTTCTGCAGGAAATCTTGAAAAGGGGGCTTCTCGCTATATCGCCAGTGGAATCATGTTATTACTTCTTATTCACGTTCTATCATACGAAATTGCATTTACGTGTCAGCTGGTGTCTACATAATCTTTGGAGGCATGAGGCTTGCCAATAGCCTCATAGATTTTAATGATGACTCCAAGTAGGATGTATGCTGCAGACGCTGTGGCGTCTGAGCGCATTCGCCTAACGCAGCCGCAATAGTAGATCACGTTAGCCATCACGGCTCTGCAAAACCAAATGAATTTAAACAACGAATAGCAGCTGCCTGACTGACGTAGGCTGCTATATATGGCTTCGCTTGTGTGTGTGCCGGGGGCCGTCATTGTTGAGACTAACCTGAGACCGGCCAAATACTGATCTCACTGATCTCACCATATTACGGGAGAAGCCAATGGGATGTGAGAAAAATATACCCTAATTAGTCACAAGGCAGGTCATCTAGCCACCACCACAACGCGAAATCCATATATTTTACATGCCACTACTCGTTGATAGAACGGCGCAGGGCGCATTTAGATGGGTGCATATTTTTCAAAGCCACCTAACCTATATGTTTATACCTTCTAAGCACTTTGATGTCATGGTGGTGTTTTCAATATTGGCCTAAAGGTTATTCTAAGACGATCACAGGGGACGTGCGAAGCCTGCCTTGTCTTAACAAAGTACCTATTGACTGCAGAAATTCAATGTACTTAATGCAAGAACTTAAGTCTTATTACATTGTACTTAGGTAGTGCGTGCACTTATTGACACTCCAATCCCCAGGCAATTATAGATACACGCGCTACCATTACAACAATTCAGTTATTACTCGTCCATGACCAGAATATGGCAATAGATGGGAGCTATCAAAGCATTAACTATCAACTGACCGGCCTGTTATCGCAATGAAGTCCGTTAACTTAGCAATTAACTTCTATGACGATGATGAAACTCGTACCAATTCCCACTAAGTTGTTACACCATCTGGTAAACCCCAAAATAGGCGAATAAAGGACATCACTACCGCTACCACGACTATCAAAGGATTCCTACACCACGACATATATGGACTAGCTATCCTCAGGTTTCAAGATATATATCGTCTGGAGCTTCCCGTGTCTTCGAAAGAATCTGCCTTTCACCCCCAATGTTCGAAGATTAAGCCGAGCGATGAAATACCCGTCCTTTGGTATGGTACCCGGTTTCTGCACCCACGTAGTTTCCCCATTTCTGTCCATAAAGACGTCCCAACAGTCGAGATCTTCTCCTGCCGATTCGTTAAGTGGTAACTGCCAGTACTTATGGGGGTCTATTTGGTTTATTAAGTGATAAAACTGTTGGAATGGATAAATATATGAACTAACCGTCTTTCAGCTTGCTCGTTTTTTGGATCGTGACTTGAGCTACCTCTAAGTCATATACCAATGCTCGACTTTGTAGACATGGCCGTAGAATGCGATCTGCCATCGGCTTTTACAAACAAGAACCATGAACGGTAAAATAGCTTTCACAGAATGATAAACTCTATGGTCGAAGAATATGAGGTCTCTAGTTTTGGTCTTTTAAAATTTAGACTGATAGAATCCGGGAGTAAGCCATCTTATTCCAGAAATATGGCTCTCGAAAGGACCTGTGCTTTCTACGCCTCATCGGGCAGAATAAGGTGCTTTTTTCTATCAAGCTCGTGAAGGGGGACCGGGCGCCACATGTGATCCTGCGGCAAAGCGTCAAATATAATACACCAACTCTGAGAGGCTGCTGACTTGCTCTGCTGTGTAAGCCACGGTTCTTGGCATAGCGCTTTTTGACCGGTTTCAATTCAGCCGTGGGGGACAGGTCCGTTTACATTCACTCATCGCTACGTAAACGTGTACCTATGAGGAGCCAAAGTGCATAATTGATTAAGCAAGGTATTCTTACTTTATTCTGAAAGAAGTCTTTAAACACTGCAGCCACTATTATTTCTTCATCAGTTACGGATAAGAGCTGTCTTAGAGAATTTAATGTAGGCTCACTGACCGCCGGTCTATGGGTCGCTAGCTTACGTTCCTGCACGCCTGTTTGGTGGTCTATGAAATAGGATTCCTGATATGTGAGCACTAATGCTGCTCGAAATGGAAGCATGGAATTACGCCTCTTATTTTCTTCACGAACAATGCCGCATTGGGGGTTAAACCAGGGCATTCGGGGACTAGTTGCAGCCTCACGAGGACTCGGAGCCTCAAAATTTATAGTACTTGTCTAACATCGAGATTCTTATACCGTTATAACCCCAACTCGAAAACATGAAGGCCTCGCCTTTTGCCCTTCCTCAGATACTCCACCGATATATTATTTCGACTATTCAGCGGAGATCACCTCTTACAAAACTTTAGTCGGGGAAACTACCCCGGTGGCGCCTTTACTCCAGGTAGCCTAGGTCTTTCATTCTCCATGAACCATCTCTTGACACCATGTGCATTTGATTCCCAGGGAAACCCCAGCCAGTGCTACATTACACATGGCGAATCAAACATTGTCCCACGAGCCTATTACTGCAATTTCTCTAGATCCCTGGTATAAGAGACATGTTCTCACCTTTGGTTAGTCATTGATAATAAGCCTTAAAAGATATCTCTAACTTGTTAAATAGACGGAGGGGGGGGGTAAGAGGCCTTTATAGCTTACTATTTTTGCAGAAACTAATGGAATATATTGCCATTGAGGAAAATAAACGGGGTTCAACAGTAGGAGGTGGACGTGTTACTAGTTTCTATCCTTGCGGCGAACCACAAGATGTATCCCAGCTAGATAGCTATTGCCCATTTCTTCCATGCCACTATTTTGACTACATCGCTGGAACATCAACGGGAGGGTAAGTAAACCATTTCTTCTTGTCACGGTTATTTACTCATTATAGTCTAAAAGTCTGATATCGATTATGCTGGGACGTTTCCGAATGACGGTTGATGATTGTATTGACGAATATAAGCATCTCGCTGGGGACGTATTCGGTCATCCTCGCTATTTGCACTATATGAATTCTTTTATTCCTCGCTGCAAGTATAGCACGGAAAACTTCGAGGCGGTGATAAAGGAAGTAATCGTACGGAGGGTAGAAGATGGCGTTAAGCATAATCCCCAGAACGTCCGATTTGAAACAGAACCTGGGCTATGTCGAGTGTGAGTTCAACTCTATAATAAATATAGTTCGGCCACTTCTAACATGCTACAAGGTTTGTCATTGCAAGCAAAACTGAATCCGACGGCACTGTCGATGAGCATAGATTCTTCCGTTCCTACGATATCAATACTCGCCGAAGGCCTCGATCGGAATTAGCATCGTTTGCAGCAAAGTCGCAAGCTAAACATAGTGGGAGTCCTGGAGATGTCTGTGTGTGGCATGTTGCACGTGCAACCACAGCGGCCCCTATGTATTTCAAACCTCTGGAACTTACCACGGGTGGGAATGAGAGGCGCGCGACAACCGACTCATCGAATCACAGACCCTCAGCCCTACGAAGTAATAATACGGCAAAGCAATCCTCACAGGTCGAGCAGCTCGAAGATGGAGGGTTCGGCGCTGCAAATAACCCCTCCAAGGAAGTGTTTGACGAAGTCAAGAGACATTTACCTAGTAACATGGAAGTTGGGACATTCGTCAGCATTGGAACAGCTCGGCCAATGGAGCGACCGACTGGGCCAAAGCTATACCATGTCATCAGGCGTGGCATAGCCCGCCTTAGTAATCCGGAACCAACCCATTACCACATGGAGAGAAGTAGGGAAAGAAGACAATCCGTGCCTCTCGTACTTCCGCTTCAACGAGCCGGGCGGGCTCGAGAAGATCAGAATGGACGATTGGAAGCCGAGGGCGACTGGTCAGGATACGATTAGAGAGATGGAAATCGTCTTTAATTCCAGCGCTGCGAAGCCTGAAATGGTGAGACGCATGCAGAAATGTGCGAAAGAGTTGGTCGCAGCGAGACGGGCTCGTACTGTAGCGAATATTGCCAAATGGAAGCGGTTTGCTCTGGGGACGTACTTCTATTGCGGTGAGGATAACTGTCCGGATGAGGTCCAGCGTGAGATCGAAGAGGTCAAGTTCAGAGCTCACCTTGAAAAAGAGCATGGGATAATTGGCGCCGAGGTGGAGGCCGCATTGAGGCGTAGCGAAGGACAGTGGGTTTATAGGAGGGGCTGTTGATGGGTAGGCTACTCGATTGGTATAGCTTAGTGTACATCTCAGGACTGAGTTGCATCTGCGCCTCTATTGGTTGAGACATATTTAGATATTTAATTACTCACAGTTGTGAAGTCAGATAGTCATCCTCCTACAGGAATCGTTATAAATAAAACCCAGTCATAGGATAAGTTTAAAATACAGCACTCTGCCTTGATGTAATTGATCATAGTAACTTAAGCTTCATCATGTTGCTACTCCTTTCTATTATTAATAATAATTGTCGATTTTCAAGACACAGAAATTGACTTAGAATCACAACTTCCGAAGCTATAGTCATGCCCACGTTGTACGACTAGCTTATACTAAATATAGTCGCAATGCGGTTACGGACTGCCCTCTCCCATGTGGCCTCCTTATTGGGATATACCTTCATAAGGATCATTTCAGCTCCATACTACCGGTCTTTTCGCCTAAATACCCTCCAACCAATCCTCACTATAGTGGAAAGTGCAAAGATCAGGAATAATGATGCCGAGGTTGCCTCAATGCTGTCGAGTTGGCGATATCGCAAACTAAACGAGCTCTATTCAGTTCTGGTGGCTGTAGGTACTCTCCTTCTGCTTTTCACTACCTGCTTACTCTGATACAATATACAAACTGATACAAGGCTACCCTGCTCTCCGCAGCTGTTATCGGATGTTTCTCTTGGGAGCCTCGCGGGGAAGAACACTGGATAGGTCCCGCGGCGTGGCATAGTTCACTGATCCTATCCTTTTTCGCAATCTTGCTCTCGGGATCGGAGTCTTTTATTTTCTCCTCTATTGTCTGCAAGGCGCGGCCATTCGTCTTTGAACGTGATCTCTCGATAATATGCCACGTTGCTAAGATGAGAGGCCCGACGCGATCGGACAGCACCCTTGTCTGCACCCGAGATAGCTTCTTTAGCAGATCAGGGGATGGAGAAGATCGTGATGTAGAGAAAGGGGGAAAGTCGCACCCTCGAAGCAGAGCATCAAATCTCTCCGCTATGGATACTGTCGATGGTGATATTGAGGTCCGCGTCCGATGGAATATGGTCTTTACATGGCAAGCGCCCATTATGCTTTTTGTATACGCCGCCATTGCGTTCCTCGTGGGATTGACAGCATATGTCTGCGTCCCACTATATACCGAGAGTCCGTATAGAAGCGAAGTAAGTGCATTATAGTGTGCCAGGCCTTTCCTCTCGATAGGTGCTGATACTAGATGCGATATCCAATGCCATGTTTTCTAACATTAATATAGCCGGCCATATTATTCGTTGTTAACCTTGGAGTAGGTGGAATATGCTTCATTGTACGTAACTGTTTCCCTTCCATATTTTTCAAGTTGCTACTGGTAAATGCGACTGTGTCTCTTGGACCATACGACTCAATGTCTCTTATCGAACAACAGATGGCTGATCTCAGAAAACTATCAGTGGTGCTCCTTTTGGGAATATAAGTTTATGGGCCTGGACGATCCGTGATGATGTGTCCGGGAGCGATATCACTGGGAAAACTTATCATAGCCATCTACTATAGAACCAAACTAATTACGACCGGTGCGAAAAATTGTTCACAATACATACTCATATGTCTCTGTAAATGCCAGAAGTAACTCTTGATGGATGCCATACGTAGAGTGAGTATTAGAAGTAGAAGCAATGTGGGGGATGTGATCGATTGACGCTTGTCTTTCCATTAGAACTTAGCGTGCATAACAAAGTAAAGCCTTAAAGGCAAAAGACACCCCCTGATAATACCAACCCGGCACCCTAACTCGCCGGTCTTGATGGCCAACCTCAAGGACAAAAAAGGATATGTTTCAACCCTCATATCGTCAGCACTTCGTCTTACTAAGAGGATTTCTTGACTCACATTTTGAACAGCCGGCAAATACAAGTTCGAGTTTATCGATAGCTAGATTGGAAATCCGACCGCGTATATGGCGATATGGCGACTTGAACCGAAGTTATAGGAATGCAGAGAGTCGTATGCTGATTAGTCGCTATTCGAAGTCGCTATGTACCTACTTTCTACGGAACGGCTACGGCTACCGGAACGGTGTGGGGCCGGAGGACGGCAGGCCTGCGGAATAGGTCGCTGCCAATGCATGGGCACGTGAGCAGAGCCGACTACATGTACACATGTATTCAGCTGAATCCTTCCCCAATACCAATACCATATTTTAAGTAGCTGGAGAAACCGACCCCACGTAGGCATTAATTACAGTCTCAGTTTGAGTGTTTAAGTAAATTAATTATCCGTTATTTGGGCTGGAAGGACCTAGTAGTATAATATGTAGGTACCTAATATGTGCTTACAACCCATTATTTTGAGGGTAAGCTAGGAATATACAATGGATCATGATATATACGGGCTTTATCACGACTGTCATTTCCGTATACTATCTAAATGTGGAGAGAAACAGATCTGAGAAATGTAAGAATTAACTACTAACGTAATGCGGTAACTTTATCGATGAATTAATCATTTCTTGGGCACGGCTATGTAAAGAGATGGTGACAATTGGTGTTATATTGAGGACGAAATGCAACACCTAAGTATCGCCGAAGTCCAGACTATCATATTTTCAGGCTAATAGTGAATGAATGAGAGACTTGCTCCGAAGAGACAAATTTTTGAAGAAGGATAATCTAGATACAGGGAGTAGGAAATAAGCCAGCGGAGAAGCAAATGATATCTGGCCTCTGGGTCGTCAAATGTAGACTTAGTACGTGAAATGTATATCGATCATTAGCCCACAGCATCCTGCTTCCCTTATATTTCACTCTTTACCAGACGTTCCAAATACCAGGTTCGGTACGGCCTGAAGGGCCAGCGCATGGCCAGTAACCCTCTGTGAAGAGCGTTCCATTTTCCTTCACGAACTTCTCCATTACCAGCGTGATCACATCAGCTACATCCTTGTTGCCGATATAGAGGCCCTCTCCGCTCGCGCCAGGATCTAGCCCTGCCCCAACGACACAGGTCTTGTGTCCAATGAGACCAGTGTACATGTCGGGAAGGAAAGCATCGGGACCCATGAGGAAAGCGCCGGGAGTTTCTAGTATGTAATCCCGCAGAACTGTACAGTCTTCCACCGTGCCGAGACCAATATAGTCGTCTTCACGTCCGAATGCCTTGGACATGTCACAGTATGACGTAGTCTCGCTGCCCGGAGTCCAGGTCCTGTCGAGGCCGGGCCACGAGGGGATAGGGCTAACACAGCAAGGGCCGCTGTCTCGGCGGAAGACGGTGCCGGTGCGACCATCTTTCAAAACGAATTCGGTTTCAACGATCTCCCCGTTGAGTTTATCGAGGACGAGCTTTCCCTCGAGGGCTTGTTTAGCGCTGCTGAAAACTCTCGACGCCGCCTGAGCCGCGGAGACTCCAGAAAGGAGAGTTACGAGTTGTATCTTCATGATGATCGTTGAAGAAGAGAGACGGGATCAAGCACGAAATATGTTTGTGTAAGTTGAGGGGTTGGACCTTGGAACGTGGCTGTGTTGCGTTGGAGGTTAGGAGTAATTTTGGGGGGATATAGGCTTACTTATATATGCCGGTGTACCTAGGTAAGCCGTCGTGAAAATGAGCATGTTTTTGATCTGTAGGCTCGCTGGCGGTAAACCTTGAACCGATATCGTAGCACAACGCCACGTGAAGCAGGCTAGGCGTTAGGAAAACATGTCTGCCGATGAGTGGAATACCAACACCCGACGCTTACCGCGCTGTCTCCGCACCGATTTCCACCAGGTTCCCGATGCTGCATCAAAGGTGGCCCTCGTATTGCAAGCAGAGGAACATCTAGACTCTCGGTCGATACTCTTCTAATAGAAGGTGTGATTCAGTAGCGATGGATACATGCGAGCGAAGAGTGGCCTCGTTCCACATGCGCTTGCTGCTTTCGTGAATAAGAGGATTTGCTCTATACCTCCCTCGAGTATAGAGCCATGTATCATAGAAGCTTATAGAAACCATATCATAAAGCAAGTATCCTACTTACCACGAGAGTACGAAATACCAGTTTTATCGATGATCCGCTAGGTTTCAATCTCGATTAACTGCTCTCCATTCACGAGCGGAACTAGATAGAGGGCCTATAACAAAGCTATAAGAAATGCTACTATAGTGCTAGGTGACATTAAAGATAAAGGACAAAAAGGCCGTTCTTAGTTAACGCCGTAGGTAATGGGTCCATCCAGCAAGGTAATTAAGTTGTCAACAATAGGGCGAAGCATCTCGTGTTCACCTATATCAGAGTCCTTAGCGTTATATAGGGACGATGAATTAGATACCTAAATCGACAAAGACGACAAACTTCAGAAGCTACCTAGTGTTGAAAATACTTTATCGCTGGCAAGTGTGACGAATATGCAAAGGCCGAAAAACTTATTGCAAGTTTCTTTCAACTAAGGGGACCCGGGCCCATTACGGGTGAGTCTCGTGTTTTCCACCATGCACGTCGTACCTTGATGGCCGTCACCGTCCATCTCAAGGTAGGAAAAGAATCCAGCCCACGGTTTGAATTCATCTTTTCAACAGTTTCCTAATGAGGAAGGTAGCTAGTACGATATTTGTATGATTGATATGCATAACATCGGTGGCTATCGGCCTACCCATCAACTATCTTACATCAGAGTGCCAACGGCCGCTGAATGCAGCCTCTCATGGCAAGAGGTCAAGACGCTTCTGGACCGTCTATCTTGCTTAGCTCCAATGGGGCGACTGCTTTTGCCTTCAGGGTGTTTTATTAGGTTTTGAGCCTCGTCTTTGATCCTCCATTATTCGTTAGCTCTATTGCGTGCTTCTGGGCAGGCTTCACTTGCGGGTATGATATCCACCAGAGAGAAAAAACAAGCCGACATAGTCATGACCGTGAAAGATAAATAAAGCCAACTTCCCACAGGTAGAATGCATCTGGTGCTTGACACATCAACAGTCATCGAGTTCATCTTGTCCGAGTCAATATTCTAGAAACCACAATGCATTTCCTCGCGGCATTAACCCTGCTACCTCTGGCAATCTGTGCGCCAACCGAGCTCACAAAAAGAGCCCCGATATACCAAAAACCTACCGCGCAGCTCATTCCCAACAAGTACATTGTCAAACTCAAGGAGAATTCCGCAGCTGATGGAGTACATGCCACCGTTGCGACTCTAGGAAATATCGGCAATGTATCTCACGTCTACGGCAATGGACGCTTCAGGGGATTTGCCGCCGAGCTGGATTCTAAGAGCCTAGATGACCTGCAAAAGAATCCCGATGTAAGCTGTTATTAGAACAATAACAAATCGTTTCCATTATACGTTCATAGATATGCTAACTATGTGTCATAGGTTGATTGGATTGAGCAGGACGCTGTTGTCACCATCAACGAATTCGTTACTCAGAAGGGTGCTGAATGGGGCCTTGGCCGTATCTCGCACAAGGCTAAGGGAAGCACTGAGTATGTATATGATGATAGTGCAGGCGAAGGTACTTGCGCCTACGTTATTGATACTGGTGTTTATACCGACCATAATGTGAGTACAAGTCCTATTCTTACTCCCGAATAAGATACCGGAACATGTCTTTTTCTGATATGAAGAACAGGAATTCGGTGGGCGTGCAACCTTCTTGGCTAATTACATCGATAACGATGATGTCGACGGCCATGGCCATGGAACTCACGTTGCTGGAACCATTGGTGGCTCTACATACGGTGTTTCGAAGAAGACAAAGATCTATGCCGTCAAAGTCCTCAACTCTCAGGGCTCTGGATCCATGTAGGTTTCTCTTTAGTATAACCCTTTTGAATCGTATTTACGTGTTTCGAATTGTAGCGAGAAATACCGCTGACATTGTATATTCAGTTCCGCTGTCCTAGCTGGCATGGACTTTGTGGCCAAAGATGCGAAGACTCGCGATTGCCCTAAGGGCGCTGTAGCCAACATGTCCCTAGGTAGCGATTTCTCTTTTACAGTTAACTTTGCTGCCCAAGCTCTGGTAGAGGCCGGTGTGTTCCTCGCTGTGGCGGCAGGTAACTCAGCGCGAGACGCGCGAGATACTTCTCCAGCTTCCGAGCCTTCGGTCTGTACCGTTGGTGCATCCGACAAAACGGACGCCATTGCCTATTTCTCCAACTACGGATCCGTAGTTGACGTATTCGCTCCCGGAGTCGACGTTGTATCTTCGTTCATCGGTGGAAAGGATGTCACGGTGAGTACTTCCTAGCTTGACCCAGACCAAGGTGGTCGGATTGAGAAACCGAGCATCTTTAGACTATTCTATTTACCTCTGTGTCCTATACTAACATTCTCTTTAGCATACCTATAGCGGCACTTCTATGGCTAGTCCCCATGTTGCCGGGCTAGGTGCTTATCTCTTAGCCCTCGAGGGCCAAAAGTCACCAACCGAGCTCTGCTCCTATATCCAGGAGATCGCCACGTCAGGCGCGCTCTCTGGTGTTCCAAGCAACACCAAGAACCTTGTGGCGTTCAACGGCAACCCCTCCGCCTAAGAATCCTTGACAGATACCTAGGTGCTACAGGATTATGGGTCCTGTGGCCGACTTAGATATTATTCTAAGTCATCTTAAGTGGGAGTACAACCACCAATAGAGATTGGAAGGCATGTCTTTCAGCCTCTATGCGGTTGATCCATGATCAATTCGAAATGGGTACCCTGAGACAGCTTTACTTCTACCCACCTCCTGAGAGGGAACTTAGCCAACTCTTATGGGATAGTCATTCATTTATAGCTTAAAATCAAAAGTTTACCTACTCGCCTGTACTCGTATAAACACTAAATGCTAGCATGTACATGCTTAGAACTCAACTGAATAAGACGATGACTTTAGTATCGTGAGCTATCTATTTAGATTCTTGTTGGCATCATAGAGAGATGAAACGTGAATAGAAGAGTCAAGCTAATAACAACTGTTTATTAATCTGTATTTCAGAATACCTAGCTTTAAAGAAGCCTGACACCCAGGAGTGTTTGTGAAACAGCTATTGCTATTAACCTCAACTAAAGCTACGAATATAACTTAGGTATACGAGGGATGTGGCAATGTACTTTCAGAATATTCTTGGCCGGAACTGAACTATCATGTTTTGCCGACGGTACCTCCTGGCCAATCTCAGGGCAACTTTTGTTACACAAATATCACACGGGTGTATGTGCCATGTAATAGAGAGTTCCAGACCATCATCCTGTCCAGATAGTAATCCTTTAGACGCGGGGAAATGACTTATCATATACACTCACTCCCCTTGTGAGCGGGTGGTTTGAACGATGATAGAGCGGTATATAATAGAATATTACTTATAAGTGGTCTCACAGGGCGCCACTACCCCCCCTATTGACATTTTCTAGCACATAAAACACACGGACCTGCAGAGCCTTATCATCAGCATACTGCGGTTGACCACCGAGAGCCTAACTGATTAAGGAAATATGCTTCATCGATCAGCACAGTCCCGTCCTTCCCTCGAAGAATATGTCTATTATGCCTCCATCACGCGTAGGGAGGAGCGTGTTGCCAACGAAGAATCCCAGCGAGAAAATGAGACGGCCAGTCTTAAATCCCTCGTAAAAAGATGGTTTTCAAAAGGTGTCGCAGAACGGCCAGTGCAGCACGTCCAGGAAGCGAATGACAGTAGCCAGAAGACATATACCGAGCAAGCAACGGAAGATAATAGAATCCCGGCTCTCAGACAGGCGGTTGACGAGTCGGAATGGGAACACGCGAGTCGCGCTGCGAGAATCGTCGGCTGGGGAAATGTTGCTTACCTCATTGTTACTGATATCCTGGGTCCATCTGCGGCACCGTAAGTATTCGATACCACCTACTAACGCTCGGAATATCTACTGACATGATCAATATAGTTGGTCCTTTGCTCAGATGGGTTACGGTCCCGGTTTTGCCCTGTACACTGTTCTAGGGGCTCTCTCAGCCTATTCCGGCTGGATATTGTGGAAAGTCTTCATTCAGCTTGACTCTGACAGGTACCCAATTAGGAACTACGCCGATATATTCCTGAGGCTATTCGGTCCCGGGATGAAGCACTTCGTTAACGTTGCACAAGCCATTCAACTGGTCATGGTCTTGGGTGTCGTGATACTAATAAACGGGCAAGCCATCTCCCAGATGTCTTACGGTGTTAATGGAGATTCCAAGGGACTCTGTTTCATTGTATGCTTGCTAGTATTCACACTTGCAGGTTGTCTAGTTGCCCAAATTCGGACGCTCCAGAGGCTGGGCTGGTTAGCCCACTTCGCCGTATGGCTTAGTCTCCTTACGGTTTTCATTCTGTGGGTTTACATCTCACGACATCAAGACTATTGCTTACAATCCATCTAGCATGGGCCTTGTGTCTCACTATCCACCTAACTTCGGTGCAGTAGCCGCTACATTTGGCCCGCAGTGGGAGCCGGGGCCTATACGGACATTTGCAGGCGCACCTCCTGATGAATTTCTAACAGGTGGCGCTGGATGGTAAGTGACTCTCGTCTCACTATCCCCTCTTACCATAGAACGTTGCTAATACGGATCTAGTAAGTACACCATAGGAGAGCAAGGACAAGGCAGAGTGAGATAGGGAATCATCTGATCAAATTGTGTAGTTGTCGCGACCATCAACGGATTGAACCAGGTAATGCTTTGCTATGGCGGTACCGCATTCTTCATATTCTTCCTCGCAGAAATGAGACGTCCCCTCGATTTCTGGAAGAGTCTCTTCGTAGCCCAGACATTCATATACGTCGTCTATGTGGTTTTCGGTATGTATATATACCATTGGCACGGTCAATTTACGTATAATCCAGCCATACAGGGCATATCCAACCCTAGATGGCAGATAGGACTTAATGCGATCAACTTGGTTTCAAGTCTAATTACATGCGGACTGTACGGTACGTTGGCACCCATATCATATGAATCGGCTGTGGCAGGTCTGATTTTAACACCGCCTTAGCGAATATCGGTGTGAAGATTGCGTATATCGAGCTTTTTGAGCCGTTGCTGCACTTACCGCCGCTAACATCGCCGGCCGGAAAAGTCTGGTAAGTCAGATATAAGACACCACCTTTGCCCTAGCTCTTGGGAACGACGACAAGAGTGAAACCCGCTATACACACAGCCACCTACGTATCATGTTCAAGAAGCGGTGTGAATTCTAACCACAAGAATCCATAGGTGGGCCTGTCTAGTACCCCTATATTGGTCCCTTGGCTTCATCGTAGGAGCGGCGATCCCCCAGCTTGCCTCTATTTCCGGGCTTATCGCAGCGATATTCTCAGGCGGGTTTACCTATATTCTCCCTGCCTTAGTAGCCATAGTATTCTGGGTTCGAATGGATGCTACTTTAGAAACCGAGCGTTTCGAGCCAGCGTCTCAAGTCACCACCCACGAAGATAAAGGTCTTTCGAGGTACTACCGAGGCTTCATGAAGAGACCTATGTTCAACCTATTTAATGTCGTTTATTTCATTGCAGGTATCGTAGGCTGTGGGCTTGGATGTTATGCTGCGATTCACCAACTCTCATTTGCGTTTAGGGCTGGAATTGCTACGAGCTTCACTTGCGCCAGTCCGGTTTAGGTAGAGCGAGCTATCAAGTCACGATGGCCTCGTCGAGTATCCCTTGTAGGAGGACGAAGTATTTATTTCGAATATTCTAGCCCAATTACGTCTCCTTTAACCATAGCTCTAGTCAACTTGATATGATATTGGATGAGAAATGAACAAGAGTAACATAAATCACGATACTTGGCTCGGTCCTTGGACTTTCCTTTGATACTACTCCCTTGGCTTTTGAGATATAGTATGTTCTTAGGTACAGGGATATATATATAATATCAGACAGAGCATTGCTCACTTATGAACTTTATTGGGCTAGGCAAGTTCTCGTGCAGATAACACATTAAAACGTCGCATACGATCATGATTTTATACACAAAATGGGTGGTTGGCTATATGCACCCAAATATGATTACAAGCGTCTCTTCTGAGACGTCTCGGAATATCATCAACTATGCTGTGGCCCACCACAACCATCGCGTGTAAACGTAACCATGCAGCCCTCGTAGCCTCTCTAGTGGTCGTTTTCATTCCTAATTGTACATGAATTTTCGCGGGTTCTCAACTATCGCCCTTCGAGCGAGACAAAGCTCAACCCCGCGTGAGCTCAATACCGGGACTTGTCAAATAATAACCTAGAACCAATGCGTGCGAAAAGAGTCTATAATAATGATGTTTCATGCAGAATCCAACCTACCCGGTGACGACTGTGCCTTATATAAGAGCACTAAATGCTCGCCAAGGCAGACAAGAAAAGCGGCGGAACTGCACGGGGTCTCCAGCACACCAGCCCTACAACCCTGACTTGAGTTCTGGTGCTGGGTTACTGAGGTCGTGTATTAAGGGCGCGAAGGCGGGAGAGGGGAGCTTCTATGCGGGGGAAAATCGTCCAAATATGGTAGAGATGGAGACTTAAAAGGGGATGTTAGGAGAGGCCTGAGGACCAAGAGCTTCTTGCTGCTCCTGTAATTCCTCACCACCAGCTTCGATGCTAATTCCAAGACCGACCTTGGCCGATTGCTAAAAGCGAATGAGTTAGAAAGGAAATCGCATGTCCAAAAGTTTCAAAATAAACTCACCGTAAAATGGTCAACATCAGCGCAGAAGGACATTGTCACAGGTGGTGCCACCCGTTTCTCTAGTATGCAGGCCAATTTACCCTTGGAATCAACCTGCGCTCGGAACGTTGACATTCGGAAGTCGTATTTAACACCAACAGAGGCATGTCCCTCCTTTTGTAGACCGCCTGCCATCAAACCCCTTGGGTCGGGAGCTACTTGGAGAGTCATATCGACACCAGCTTGGACCTTGTCTGACAACTTTCGCCAGTATGTTGTGTTTAGTGCGCCTTGCGCATGGAACTGGGCGGTTGCGATCCAATCGTCGGACTTGTACTTTGCGCAATACGACAGGGCTGACTCGGGGGGCTGATTCAAGGCAGCGCGTTGCCATACAGCTTCAACACCCAGGGCAAGCTTGCGGGTAACCGATTGAAGATGGCTCAGGATGTAGATACCAGTCAAGCCACCCTCGAGATAGGAGGGATTCAGCATCTTGAGAGAGGACGTGAAGTCGCTGCCAGTATACTCATGCTCAATTGAGGCCATATCCTGAGCGCCTATGGAAAATTGCGTCTTGGTGACAAGCGCAGAATTCCAGCGGTAGTTGAATCGCGTTGAGAGTATGCCATTATTATCCATATTTCCTTGAAGGAACACCTACGACAAAGTAGAATACATGTTAAATCTAATATCCGTTTGAGGAATCATGGAGGGGTTAACTAACCTTGTTCGTACCAAAGAGTCCTGCAAAGGCATAAGGATTCTGATTCTCGCCCATCGCAAACTGATGGGAGACTTGGAACAGCGGCGATAAACTGACGGCCTTCGTGAGGTCTGCTCTTATGCCCGTGTGCATGTAGTTGGCTAGAGAAACTTCACGCTGAACCTCCTTTGCGATAGTCTCAACAGTACCGGGATTGGATAAGCCAAGCTTGGCTCGTCGCTCGGAGAAAGATTTGTATGCATCGGAAACTGCATTGGCTACCGGGTTCGAGGTTAGGAAGCCCAAGGGTGAGGACCCAGAGGGCTGCGACTCGAGGCTGAAAGCCATGGTGGAAGCAGAGGTATCAGGGCAAACTGACGTCTTTGATAAGAAATGACGACAGAAGGTGCAGTAAAGCGCAGTTTATAAAAAAGGATCCAAGGTTCGATTTTATGGTAAATATGCGGACCGAAGGAACGATAATTGCTAAAGGGCGCGGTTACCCAGATTCCCGAGCCTGCGAGCTGCCGACAATTGGGTTGAGTTGTCGGTTTTTGATTAGCTTGCAGAGGTGTCAAAGAAAAAAAAGATTCTTGGGGCAGGCGGCTGTAAGGTCAAGATCCCTGGTAGGTGAAGTCTCCATTTTCGTCAACGGAATAATCCTTGTGCCGCTCTAAAAAACCTTAACAAAGTCCACAGCTAGGTATTTCTTACGTTAGGTAGGTACCTAAGTATTATTTAGATAGGGCCCGGATAGGGCTACCTACCACCTACTAAGGTACCTACCTCATGTACGTACCATGGTACGAACTCCATCTGCACCTGCGCAGTCATGTCACATGCAGATAAACAGGTACGTACATACATGTATCTCTGTGACGTACTTAAGAAGTTGCGTCACCCGTTTCTCCCCGTCCTTACGTAAATTTCACGGTCTCAGCCGCCTTATTCAGATCCATGCGTTCTTCAAAGAAGTTTTGAAGTTTTGAAGCTCACATGTGCATGAACGATCCGCTTTCTTCTATTTGTGAAGGATCAACACGTTCGATATTCTGAAAGCTTATTTCCCGCTTGGTGCAGTTATCCCATTCGCGTATCCGACGTTCGCCAGGTCAATCCTTACCACGCGAATCTACAATCTGATCCAAGCTTCTATTGAAATTCCCAAATTTGACTCTCTTTCACTAAAGGCCCATATTTTCTATATTTATGGACAAAAAGGTGATAATCTACCCCTAGCTCTGCTTGTGGATGCGTCCTACCTATTTTGCATAGGTAGGCTTTAAACTATTACACCTCATCTCATCCCCTGAGCTGGTAACTCCTTACATAGTCGAGACTTTCCACTCTGACTATAACTAGGATAAAAAAAATCGAGTTTGAAGTTACTTTCAAACTTCTATTAGCATAACCGGCAGAGTGCATTTCTACCTTCCATACCTCCTCTTCCCTTTGAAGACAAAGGGAATATAGATTCGAGAGCTAGTGCAATCGTTGCCGTGGCACCTAATAGCTTAGACAACCAAACACGACTGTCAAACCATCGGAAGTTATTCCCATCATGGACACATTACTGTAAGTACAATATATACTTGCTTGGCAGCTTGGCACTCAAGTGTATCTACGATGTGACGGAATCCTTGAGCTGTTATTCCAGGGTAGTGGGACGGATAGGTAGCTGCGTTTCTCTTTTCATGGGGGTGAGCGTATGCTCTCTACATCTGCCTCAATCCCTAAATATCATTACCAAGAGCATCGTTTTAGGAGAGGCCTCTTCGAGTAGGACAGTATTTGGTCCCTGTTAGTTCCGCAATTTATATACCTTAGGTCCCCATCGTCATACCCGTTCCATTTTCTTGGCCTTGTCTGAGGAATATAAGGCGCGAGATTCACTTTGCATAATTTGATGCCAAGAAAGGTCGGATACTAATTGTAATAGTACTGCGGATATCGCCGCGAATGCTCCGAGATACCGGCGTAAGAGTAGCACCTTTATCGATGGCATTCACGATGTTCCGGAAGACGGCAATAGGGCCCCAGCCCAGCTATACAGCACCATGTCGGGGAGGCTTTTCCACTCTGGCCGCATCGCTATTGTGATGGTGGGACTTCCTGCGCGAGGCAAAACGTAGGTCTCAACTTTATTTGCGTACGTCAGCCGAGCGCTAACGTCCTTATAGCCATATTGCCGTTTCGTTGGCACGATATCTACAATGGTATGCTAGTTGTTCTGGTGCTACGAGTCTGGTCTCATATGTTTTAGGTTGGGTGTGAAGACGCGAATTTTCCACCTTGGCGACTACCGCCGAGCTACTGTTGGCCAAGGTGGCCATGTACCCGAGGACTATTTCTATCCCAATGCCTCGCCATCTTCAGTCGTCCTACGCCAGAAAATATTGAAGAAATGTCGTGAAGACATTTACGGTTGGCTCAACCATGAGAACGGCCAAGTCGCAATATACGATGCAGTGAATCCTACGGCAAGTGGTCGCCGTTCACTAGCCAAAGAGTTCGCCAAACACGACGTTCAGGTAAGGCTTTATTTATAGGAGTTCCTCTAGGAAAATACCGGTGTTAACGACGTCGCAGACTCTTTTCTTAGAATCCTACGTTGACGATGAAAACCTCCTCCGAGAGAACGCACGTAACGTTAAAATTGGATCCCCCGACGTATGACACCTAGGCATCCCCCTTAATCCGAGCGTGGCTAATATCTGCAGTTCGCCAATATGGATCCTGATGAGGCCGCTAAGCTATATCTCACACGCATGGAGACTAAAATACCGACGTTCGAAACTATGGACGAAAAAGAACTCAACTATATTAAGATGATCAACGCGGGCCAGAAATTCTTCTACAACAACGTATCCTTCAATTATCTCTCGCATCGCATTGTCTTCTACCTGACCAACACTCATATCAAGTCTCGGGCAACCTTCTTCGTTCGACCCGGTACTGCAACGGAGGAGGAAAGTTATAAAGCGGATCCGCCCTTGTCCGAAGAGGGTGAGAAATATGCCAGAGTAATGACAGAGACGGTGATTAAGCACCGAGAACAGGAACGAGCCGCACGTATTGCACAAGGGGGGTCTGATGTGCCGCTTCGTCCGCTGACAGTATGGTGTTCAACCCGTATGCGCACTATGCAAACGGCGGATGTGTTTAAGGAGTTGGGATACAAGGTTCGCCAACGAAGCCAGATGGCTCAAATCAATCCAGGAGTTTGCGAAAGGCTAAGCGAACGGGCGATTCGCCGTCTCTACCCCGAAGAAGTAGAAAAGCATGAGCTTGATCCTTATCACCATCGTTATCCGCGGGCTGAATCCTATCACGACCTCGCTGTACGACTTGAGCCAATCATTCTAGAGCTTGAGCGTGAGCAGAACGACCTACTAATCATCGCTCATGAGAGCGTGCTACGAGTCCTTTATGCGTATCTTATGCATTGCAGTACTATGGACATTCCTAACCTCAAGTTTCCCCGGAACGAGATTATCGAGGTTATTCCAGGCGCATATCAGAATGATGCTAAGCGCATTCATATCCCAGGTCTTGATCCTAAAACTGTCCCTGGGTCGCCTGAGGATATACGCATCCCTGTACCGGATAGTGATGTTACTACTCCAGCACCACTTCCCGGCGGTGGCCTCTCGGCGCCTGCCGTACCACCTACTGCTGCTGAGAAGCCGCCTGAGAGAGTGGTTAATACGGCGGCGGAAGCCGTGAGAGATAAGATTACGGATGAGGATTAGGACATATTAAAACTCAGCATAGATAGTATAGAATTACCAGGCACTTCATACCAATCAATGTACTTAGCTACGTGGGTGCAGTTATATATGGGGCGATGATGGGGATTGTGTTCGTCATGGGATGACCACACGATTCTTTGAGCATGAACCATTACATCGTTATGGCTCTACAATACTGAAGCAGCTAAGGTAGCAAGGACAAATCCATTGGTATTCCGCAAGGAGAAGGGAAAGGCCGCCGGCTCGCGTCGGTATTTAAGACTCAGGAAAAAAAAAACATTACGGACGTTATTTATATATATGTCAGATTAGACTTTAATCAAGTAACCTTGAAATATATGGTCATAAAATAGAAAAGGTTTGTAGAAAATAGGTACCTAGGTACGTTAAAAAAGAGTGCCTTTTTCCAATCCTCTAGGTAACCTAGGTTAATGGATATCCTTTGACGATTTCATCGTTTCTCAGCAAAATATTTCCGGTTTTTGCCCTTTGTATAATTTCAATTAAACACATTTCTGTCAATCGTGTATATTCACTTATATATATATTCATTCATATACTTATACCTAAGGTACCTAACCTGGTATATATTGGGGCTTCCCGCTTTTGATTTGGTTGTTGGTGTTGAATTACCTACTAACATAGTAAGGTTGTTTTAAAATTGAGAGATAGGTACCCGGGTACATTACACTAGAAGTGGACCAGCAGGTACAAGGCGGCGCAAGGTAGCGCATAGGCCAATGCTACATGTACCTCTAACAGTAGCCCCGCTGGCCAGGGTCAAGGCAACCTTAAAACAGAAACCTTAGTAACTTTCGTGTCGCATATGTTATACCGAATATCTACCTGCGCCAGCATTTCCTACCTAAGATTACTTTACGGCAACAACTCTCGGCTTTAGTGTTACTTGTAACTCGTTACAACAATGGCTCAACACCTCAAGTAACGCGAGATCGAATTGTTTCGACATAACCAAAAAAAAACTAGACCTAGCATTTGCGATAACTAGGCTTAATCCTACCTAATTTACGTGAATAGGCGCTAGACCTTACGAAATATACGATACATACGAAGCTACGAAGCCTGCTAGTATGCTACAGGGCCTGGCGCCGTAGCTTCTACCTACAACTACCCCTCCAGTCCCTTTTCAACCGAATGTATAGCCGCGATCATGTCCAACCGATACGGCGGGTCATACCGCAATGGCAACGGTTACGGTTCCGCCGCGAGGCAAGACGAGGAATATGATCCCTTTGGCGATGGCTACACGAGCGATCGCTATGGCACTCCTCCCCAGCAACTAAATCCCCGAAGAGCACCGCTTGAATCTACCCGGGGCGCTAGCTATAGCTCCTCGACCTCCAGACTCCAGCGTACTAACGAATCAAACGCCGAGAGACAGATAGGCCAGGTACTCGAGCTCATAAAATCCGAATGGCCTGCGATGGTTCAGGATGATTGCATACCCGTCTCGCTAGCACTTCAGTTACTGGATAATAGTTCAGTCGGCCGAGCACACGAATATAGAGGTTTCAAAAAGACACATCAGTATTTACAGGACTCCCTCAAGAATATTGTACATGAACACCACCAAGGATTCAATAGTTCTATTGGTACCTTTCATAAGATCCAGGGGAGCATACAAACCTCCCAAAAACGTGTACGCGCCCTCAAAGATTCCCTGGCAGCGTCGAGAACGAGTCTCTGCGCGACAGATCCGGAACTCAAAAAGCTATATAAGACTTCGCAGATGTACGATGATGTTTTACAGACATTAAATGAACTGGAGGATCTGCGGACAATACCGGACCAATTGGAAGCTAGAATTTCCGAGAAGCGTTTCTTAACAGCAGTCGAGGTCCTACAGAATGCACTGCGAAAGCTACGGAAGCCAGAGCTCGACGATATTGGAGCTTTAAGTGACCTAAGAAGCTACCTTGCCAATCAAGAGACTGCTCTAATGGATATATTGATTGAGGAGCTACATGAGCACCTGTATCTAAAGTCGCCCTACTGTCAGGAACGATGGCAGAATCTAGCCAAGAACCAGGGTGCCTCCAATGAGAACTATACCGACCCAGGCATTCTTACTCCATTCCATTTAATCCTAGATACGATGGATCTCGAACGCCCGGTCACTGAAGACCCCGCGAAGAATCCCGAAGCAGATACCTTCTATTATATCAGCCTTGTCGTTGAGTCACTCAATAAGCTTGGCCGGTTGGAGAGTGTGGTTGATACCCTGAAACAGCGGCTCCCCGTTGAGTTGTTTACCATCGTGAACGAGACAATAAATGAAGTAGACCAGAGGCACCCCAGCTCCTTAAGGGGTGGCTCAGGTAACGCAAAGGGGCTGCACATATATGGCAGCCGGGAGACTCGAATGCGCGCTGATGTCATATATGACTTACTATGGACATTGTATGGTAAATTTGAGGCTATCGCCGAGGGTCATAGAGTTTTCCACGAGTCTATCAAGGCGCTCATTCGACGGGAAGGTGCTGGTAACAACAGCTCTCTCCTCGGGAGCTTCAAGGAACTGTGGAATCTATATCAAAACGAGATACGCTCACTTTTACACAATTATGTCACCACGGACGCAGACGTTTATCAATTTAATACTTATGCTAGGCAAGGCATGATGCTTAATGGTAATAAGGACACATCCAGAGAGCATTTATTCAAGTTTTCTGAAGCGGATCCCAAATCTGTCGAGATGACAACTGAATATGAGGCTTTGGATGGGATTATACGAGCCGCAGTTCCCGGGCTTACATCCGCATCTCAAAAGAAACAGGCTGCGGACAAGAAATCCTCAGCTGGGAAAGAGTCGAGGAGGAGTGCATATGCCGGAGCTTTTGACAACAGAAACGCACCCGGTTCTTACAAGTCGCTTGTAGAGCCAAGTGTGTTTAACATGAGTCTTCTGCTACCGCCAACTCTGGTATTCTTACAACGCTTAAAGGCCATTGTCCCCCCAGGTTCGGACTTGGCTGCAAGCACTCTGACATCCTTCCTCGATAATTTCCTGGTTAATGTTTTCCAGCCACAGCTAGACGAAACTCTCAGCAAACTGAGCGATACAGTGTTTGGAGAAGTAGATTCGTTCCAGCAGGACCCGGCCTGGGGTCTTGTGGCGCGTCGTCCGGTCTTCAAGGGAACAACGGCATTTTTCGCTGTTATTACAGCCTTTTGTCGCATGCTTGGGACAATCCCGCATGACCAGGCACTTAGCTCTTTAATCATCTCGCAAATGGCAAGATATTATGAAAGATGTTTTGCGTGGTTTAAATCACTCGTCGCTAAAGCGCAGGAAACCGCTACAATCCCACAGCCATTGCGATACTCCGCAGAACTGGCTACTGGGAACGGAGATATACAGGAGACAGCCAAAAAGCTTTGGGCTTCGGATAGTCTTGACCCCACGTTGATAGAAAAAGAAGTTGGGCTACTTATTAAGCACGCGAATCAGCGATCCCTTGAGCCAAGCGATATTATACAAGACCGCGATGTGATCTCGTCCCTGTGTCTTCTGTACACTAGTATGAAATGGCTTTCGGTCAGGGTTGTTGGCTTGCGGCATATTACCCGATTCGACACGGATTCATCTCAGCCTACCCTACCGAAGAACCAGAATCGACGATGGACTTTATTAAATGATCCTAGCAAAGCTAATGGCGAGGATCAAGGTCCTGTATACCTACCAATGACACAGGAAACCGTCCAGTAAGTCTTTCAGCCCCCCGTTATCCCCCACTATTCTCCGTCGTAGTTATCTGACTCTATTCTGCAGATCGTTTGATAGTATAGTATCTTCTTATGAGGATTTCGCTAGTACAGTACTGCTCACGCTGCATATGGAAATCCGATGCCGTATTATCCAGTCCCTTAGGGTAGCACTGTCTCCCGAAACGGCACCATATGTGCTAGGCGAGCAGGAGATCAAGGAACCCGACCCACCGGTTCTATCATTGAATTCCGAACTCGTTGCGTATGATGAGACTATTGTACGCTACCTCCGTGATAAGGAGACAGCCTTTGTGCGGACAGGCCTGGGCCTGCTCATCAACACATATCTAGTATCTAACGCGCTGGCTACGCAACCGATGAACTTGCGCGGATGCGAGCGAATGCAGCTAAATATTCTTGTTCTTCAACAGAACCTCAAGAACATTGAGGCTGGCGTGGATCTCGCGCGGGCGGCAAACTACTATAGTCTTTTCCAGGACGGTCCGGACCAGATCGTCGAAAAGGCTAAGCGTGATAAGGAGCGTGAAGCGAACGGTGGCCCCCCCATACCGGAAGCAGAGAAGTTTACTTACGACGAGCTCAAAGCTCTTCTTGAACTATGCTACAGCGAGCAACTTGCTGATCCGGAAAGGGGTGTCGCCGCGGCTGCCAAGAGGAAGATGGGCGAGAAAGTATTAGCGCTAAGCGAGTTTATGTGGCAGAGTTAGACCGTTGGCACATTTGCATCACGATGAGGGGCGGTGCGTTGCAAGCCGGCGTTTTTGGAATTACGATTTATAGCATAGTACGATATCGACGGATTTCTTTTTTGCAGCGGTAATTGTTTATAGTTTGTGTACAAGATTACCTGGCCTGAATGTTCAAAAAGGCTTGGCGAATTAGATTGTTATCTTGTCTCCTAATGAAGGATGCAGACAGTTCTGAAGATAGCAATATTACACGAGAACCGTAAGCAAGGGAGAAAAATAAAGCTGTTATCTATCTAGGTAGCCACGTAATAAGCCCGGCTTTGTTCGTAACTTATCATCACCAACGATTGAGTAGGCTTCTTACGTTTTAAGATGTTACGGCTGTAGTCTTTTTCTGGTTGAATTGGGAGGACTCCTACTTTTTGACAGATAATGGTGGCTTAGACATCTCAATTCAACTAGTAGTTAACATACTCCCTCAAGTAGGTTGAGTGGCTGTGGAATACTTAACGAGATAACTAGCTAGTGTCACGTAGATTGGAATACTCTCTTATACGAGAAAAAAAGAACACGAAGATTTCGCATTTGATAGAAGCGCATTGCTTGTCGCAATTTTACTTGGTAGAGATTCCTCCTACGGCTGTGGCCAACACCGACTCGCCGAGAGGTGCAGCTTTCGAGAAAACCCCTAGTATGGTTGACTGGCTACGGATAACTGAGGATCGACTGCTAGTTGCGAGATCAAACCTTGGCACTTCCCCCGATGTGGCGGCGCGTATCTGCAAAAGCTTAGACGAATAAATTTATTTTTTTATTTCTCTTTGGGGCCGTAGTGTGTATTTTGGTTCCGTTGGCAAAAGCTTGGTGTGCCTTATATTAGATGAAAATATCATCCGAAGCTGACCGACTTATTCGCCTTGAAACGGGAGATAGCTTATTGTATTTAACTCTGAGCCAAGCGGCAGACTTAGACTAAAGGAGCGAAAGGAATTTACTTTGACAGATTGGGGAAACGCTACACATATTCGCAATGCGTTCAAGGGGCGCATGCAGACTATATTTACGTGCTTATGGCTTTTCTTTCTACATTTACGCGGCGGTGACGGTGAAGAGGGACCGTATCGGAATCGGTGTTACCAATCACCAATAGGAGAGACGCAATCAGTACAAGTGTGTGTATTTTTTATGATCATGAGGCGTCGGCTAAGACGACCCGGGAACGAAATGCACGACGGGACCCTCCCTTTTGGCGTTTCCTCAAATGTGGCGTTTGACGGGACCCTGACGCGAAACAATTGCAATCGATTGGTTGAAAAGGGGGGGGGAAACGAGAAGGGGAACAAGAATCCTCGATCTCCAATAAAGAACCGGAAAAAAAAAAAAAAAAAAAAAAAAAAAAACTTGACAGAGTCGGCGCAACGTTGCTCCTCCAACATTGTATTTGTATTATGACATTGATGTCGTCAGATCCAACATAAAAATAAGCGAGAAATTATTACTGATGTAAGTATGAAAGAAAAAAGGAGATAGTAACCATGAAATAGTATAACAGCTACCTAAGTAACTAAGTGGACTTAGGATGAATGATTAAGATAATAGGTAGTATGGTATTAATAAATTATAGAGCCGTATATCATGTAATATATTAATGGCATGGATATTGAATACTTCAAGATGAATTACAGGTAGATAGCCCCCCCGAACTTGCCAGGCCGGTTAATTATTACCTTATGCTTCATCAGGTTTGCCTTCATACTTTCCAACCGTTAAGTTGATTCCATCCCGGTGGTGAAACTTAAGGCAGCACAGGTTGAAATGAGACCCCGTAGTCTAGAACAATGTGGAAGGCCCGAGCTACGACAAAACATACCTTACCTTTTGGAGGTAGACCGTATAGACCGTATAGACCGCACATAAGGCATGACATGTTTATTTGACATGCACATGCACCTTACCTTTAAAACCTCCTGAAGGTTAGGTAACATCTAGAAGTTTCAGCGGCAAGAGCCTCACTCCCTATTCCCTATTCCCTATTCCCTATTCCCTATTCCTTATTATTAATAACTTGGGTACCTACATAGTAAGGTTAAAAGGTGTTTATTTACCTTATGTACCTAAGGTCCTGGGTTAGATCCCATGTCTTCCGTTTGGTGTTATTTATATCTACCGAATACCTCAGCATGGCAGGCATTATAACACCCCATATGCCATATATAACAATATAACACATGTTATTTACATAAAAACCAACATGGAATGGGAAATAGGACAGCAGGATCGAGACAAAGTGAATTTGACCTGCCTCTCCTAGATAATAGGCACAGTAGGCTCAATGGGGGGAAGTTAATTTAATACTACCTAATTTGTATGTACCATCCGTACTGATCTGTACACTACATACATATCTACCTACCTAACCTACCTTACACGCTGCATAGTCTATGCTACTGTCTATGCTAGGTACATAACGTAAAATTCAGGATTGCGAGACTAAACCGTATATGGTTAGAAGTGTACTCCTTTTTGCTTAATCACGCACTGTGCTTCACACCGCAGTTTTCGTCTTGTTTTGCTTAACTTTCGCCCGAGGTACAGTAAGAAAATGTTCAGATAACTAGGTACCCAAGTAAGCACCTAACCCCAAGCAACTGCAGCATAACCGTCGCTAATTCTCCTCCCCCCCCCTTGAATAGGCGCGTCACCCACTGACCATCGATCCCCTTGAAATTCAACATTGGACGAGCCCCCTTCCAAGTTCCAACCTCCATCCCCGGTTCTACATAGCGTCGCAAACATTCGAAGGGGGAAACAACAAAATCATCTCCTTGTCCTCCATTCAATCTACAGAATAGTTTCATTCGTTTTGTTTTTCATTTCTGAAAATCACACCGGCATCTGCGGTACCTCTGCGAAACCTACCAAGCCATAAAAAGTAGGACGCGCCAAAGAGAAAAAACCCACACTCCCTTCTAGATCCACCTCCTAAGTCTAAAAGAGTTAGTTACAAAGTCGAAGTGATTTGAGGATTCGACGAAATAGGTATTGCAAAGTCAACAACTACGACAACAACAACCCATTACACATATCGAGAAACCTGCATCAAAAAAGAAACTCGCGTCGTTTATCAATCTTCGAGTCTAACATTCACTTGACTTTGACTTCGCTTCGCTTCGTTCCGTTCTAGCGAATCGATAATTTAAGGGACAAGGGAAAAGTTGGATCTGAAATGACAAAGATATTGATGTTTCGATAAAAAAAAAGATCCAGTACCCGCCCATTCTCCACATAGGATCCCCGACCAGTCTCGTCTACCTCCTTTTTGTGGTAAAGGGGAAAAAGAGATAACTATCATTCCCTCCCGCTATATGATATACTGCAACGCCCACGCGCGCACCTCCCATTGCACCAGCGTCCATTCCATTCGCGGTACTGTTCTATCTTTATTCAGCCCTATTACGACTACATCGCTCTAGTTGCAATTTCCCTTGACTCTTGTCGATCTTTCTCCTTCGGTCATAGAACACAACACCATTCTCGGTTGTTCCGTCGCATACTTCGAAATAGTTTCGTAACCCCATCGCCTTGCTCTACCGAGTATCGCTTGCTATAGTGCAACCCCTAGGACATACGGTTTTTTATCTTCTAGGGAGTTGCCAACTCAAAACCGTTCAAGATGTCGTAAGTTGCCTTTTAGTTAATAGACACCGCGCTTGCTAACTGGGATAACCAGGCTCGGAGGAGCTTTTCGCTCATTCTGGCACACAATGACCAGCTATGATCGACGTGAGTAAAACCCAATGAAATGATCTGTTATAACAGTGTGCTCATCTTTCTAGATTCTTCATACGATTCTCCCTATCGAACCGGTCGTCATGTGCCTCTCAACAGACAAGACACTCTCACATCGGTAGCTACTGCTTCGGAATCTCGTGCTGATATCACATCCCCATACGTTGACGAGCTCGGTCGATTATCTGGTGGCGCAGATGGCACATCATACTCAGGCGTTGGTATCCCGGTAGCATCGCCTCTCTCTCCCAATTCTAACGGCCCATACTCTCCTGGATTACGATCTCTCAACGCTCAACGCCAGAGTAGCAAGGATGATGGATTTGAGACTGTCAGCAGCCCTGGCGAAATTCCGATGCAATCGTTTGCAAATGGCGCGCCTCCGGCACCTCCGGCGGCTCATTCCTGGCGACGGATAGACAAATGGGCTGAAGAAAATTACCCAGAACTATATGATCAGCTATGCGAAGGATGCACAACCAATGACCTAAACGAACTAGAACATCAATTGGACTGTTCGCTACCTCAGGATGTTAGAGACTCCCTAGCGGTTCACGATGGACAGGAACGCGGAGGCAATCCGACTGGAATTATCTTTGGCTCTATGCTTCTTGACTGCGAAGAAATCGTACAGGAATGGGACCAGTGGCGAAGGGTTAATCAGCAGTATCTTCTTGAAACCTCAGTCTCGAAGCCTGCTGTTCCTTCCAAGGCATTCGGTGGCAGCAGCCAAGCATCCTCATCTAAATCCGCTCCCGGTTCGCCTAGTTCCCACGGCTCACAGAAAGAGTCCTGGAGACAAGATCTTCAGGCTCGTCAAGATTGTGTTCCTCCAGGAGCAGTTCAGCGAGCCTATGCGCACCCCGCTTGGATCCCCCTTGTGCGCGATTGGGGTGGAAACAACCTTGCTGTGGACCTTGCTCCCGGTCCAAATGGTATCTGGGGCCAGATCATCCTCTTCGGCCGAGATTATGATACAAAGTATGTTGTGGCGAGATCCTGGGCAGCTTTCCTATCGGTGGTAGCAGACGATCTAAACAGTGGTAAATGGTTTGTGGACGAGGATACTCAAGAGCTCAAACTTCGCGAGTTTAAGTCGACTCGTGTTGAGCCGTCTTACTTCGATATCCTGAGGTGGAGAATGGACCAGAAGCACGGACGCGGCGCCAAAGCCGCAGCCAAGCGCAGGTCACAGATGCTAGGCGTTCCTACTTCTCCTGGAGGCTCACCTTACGTAAATCCGGCAGATGGAGAATCGCGAGGCCGTACCATGCAACGTCTAAGCAGCCCGTCGCCTCTAGCTAGTCCCAATCGTCCGGGCTTTGGGAAGTCGAGTCCCCTTGCACGTGTTGCAGAGGAAACACCGGGTTCGGCGTCCAAGTCTAGCACTAATGGTACTACCCAGCCCAAGCTTGTGGAAGTTGAAACCCCTCGAGTTAGCGGTGAGATGCCCAAGTTTCCGTCGGTAACAGAGGCCAAAGGCAAAGATGTGACACCGCCAGACTCCACAAAGGCAAATAGCACTGAGAGCGAGGAGCTGGAAGAAGGGATGAAGACCATTGAGATCTGATATGAAAGTTCCACGACCGACAACGATATGCATTGTAATACGACTACTTAATAGACAGCAAAAGGGAGGCGTTCAAGGGTCGGAACCGGTGCAGATCAGCATCCGCCAGTAGTTTCGGCAGAGGTCTCGTTTCTCGCAGCTGCACGCACAAATCTTTTTGAGTAATATTCCACCGAAGTTGAGAGCACTGATAAAGCGGGATTTGGACATCCCTTCAAATCACTCGATGACGACCCCCGACGGCACATAAAGATTTTAATTCAATAGGTGACATGCCACTATTCTTGTACTAATACTATTCGTCCACTTTTATTCAGTTCTGTTCATTCACTCGCCCAGGGACCTAGCGTCAGGGGCGAGGTTAGAAGGGCCGCATCTGGGTTCTTCTGGTGATGAAGATGGAGATGGCAAAGCGGTCAGAAGATGTTTGTACAGTTGGTTAGCAAACCTGTGAGGGTTAAGGGGGCCGCATTTTGTCGATGTAGTAGCATTATCAAATGGGGTGTTTTTTTAAAGTCTGTAGAGCTGCGATGGAGATTCGAGCTACCGACAATGAATAACAAGAAGAAGAAGAGGCGTTCGGGAAAGACTCTAGCGTCGGAGTCTCGCAGGCGTTGGGTGGTAGCAACATCGTACTCGGTCAACGTTTTCAGGAACTCAAATATGAACTTTTAGCACACACACACACACACGCACGCACAAACAGACTATGTATAGGGAGTGGGCGCCTAATTCAGAAAGAGAAGAGACTCGACGAAGGCATAGGAACAGGTACCGTGGAGCTTTTTTTGAGCTTTTAATATAAAACTGATTGAGAATGATGGTTGAACCTTTTTTTTGATTGTAAAGATGTCTCGTGATGTCTCGATACTTGCCTAGGTACCTACGTAACCCAAGGTGCCTGCAACTTACTTGGCAAGTTTACCATCTAAGGTAGGTAGATATGAGAATGAAGTTATTAATTGTAGGAAGTTTGTCTTATTTTATAAGTCTACGGACGTGCATGTGTTAGGTACCTGTCAGCCTGTGTAGGTACATAGGTATGTAGGTACCTAAAGTAGTACGGCGTTATGTAACCTTGTAAAGGGGATACATCACGTGCCAATAAAGTAAGGACGCAACTAGAACCAAAATGCCAAGACTCGACCGGTCGTCATCAGCCTCATCAGTTGTTCGATTCCCCTAAGCTTTCAACTTATCCTCGAGCCTTCATTCGTACCTCTTGCGAAACCCACTCTCTCAACCCGCGACCGATTTCCTTTTCCACTACAATTCAACCTCACTAGCTTCGGCAGGTCGATTGTTTAATTGACATTTTCGATACCTACCTACCTAGCTCCTAAGCTCCCGCGATCATGGAGGAAGACCGCCTGTTCAAGTTCCGCAGGCCTGCTTGGCTTAATAGCGCCTGGGCGCGCAGCGCGGGCGTGTACTCTGCGGGTGCGCTGGTACGTTAAATGATTAAATCTTATCCTTCTGCCTCTCTCTCTGTCCCTCTCCCCTCTCTCGATCGCCTCTCTTATCCTTTCCGGAATCCTCTATCTTCTCCCTCCAATAACTAAGTAGCTAACCCGTTCCTGTTTTCTGATAGTTCTCGCTCGCCTTCTACATCCTGATGGACGCGGCGGTGTGGTCCGGGTCGGCGCTCAACGGGTCGGACGTACACGTGACGTTTGTGGACTGGCTGCCTCTGATATTCAGCTCCTTGGGGATGCTGATCATCAACTCGGTCGAGAAGGCGCGGCTGTCGGCGGACTCGTTCTCGTACAGCGGGTCGGGGGTGGCGTGGAAGGCGCGCGTCGTTTTGTTTTTGGGGTTCGCGGCGCTCGCGGGGGGCATGGCGGGCGGGGTCACGGTGTTCGTGCTCAAGTTCGTCGTGCCGAACGTCGGGTGGCCGATGATGGGCATGGGCGTCGAGAACGTCGTGGCGAACGGCCTCGTCATGCTGAGCTCCGTCGTGTTGTGGGTTAGTCAGAATATGGAGGACGAGTATAGCTATAACTTGTCTCTGTAAAGGGGACATGGTGAGAAGGTTTACGTGCGTCCCTAGCTCTAAGAGAGGGATTAAAGATGGTGACGGTATACTTGCGTCATCAGAGAAGATTACCGGAATTCGATATGCGTGGGAGTTGAGTTACAGGCAAACAGAGAGACAGACAAGTAGACGAGAACTTGGACTAGTCAGATTGTCTGGACGCTGGGGGGAGATTGATCTACTACCTATTGTACAATAACAACAACAGCAGACGCAGCATTATGGCGCGGGGGGGCTAGGACTGGGTCCAGGCGAGGCGAAACTAGGCGTGTAGTAATTCAGGGTTAAGCTTTGTTTTTCATAGTTCCGGTTTTCGTATAATCAAGTATCACTGGTAATTCTGTGCCTCTCGTCTTATCGTTTGAGATATTTATCAAATGTCTTGCTTTGGTTGGGGATAGTAATGCAGAGTCAGTTAATACGTAGATGTTACCTTTTTACGGGCAGTAGAGCATAATTAATCAAGTATAATGCCAACGGAATCTTATACCCTTCATATGTTCTCGGTAGGAAAGACATCATACCATCTTTTCGATTTCCATACACGTAGTAAATAAGGTAGATGCTAAGGAAAACGTTCCTTTTCTATATCTTCCCCATGTACTACTTTCTGAGCAAATGGACCACTGACTTGATCGTACTAAACTTGGCTCTGGGTAGTCTGAGAGTTCCTTTATTCATTATACTTTACATAGCCGCCACCAAGCGGCATCACATAGACGGAAATATCATGATCTCTTCTTCTTTTTCTTCTTCATGAACGCCATCTCCTCGCACCGTAATGCCCTGGAATATTTCTGCCGGCTTCATCAAGGTCATTACCGTTGGTAAAAGCCTCGCCTAGCCGGGAAAGGTAGTTATACATGGATCTTAGTACCACACGCCCCGCCTAGACGTACTAAGAGAGGGGAGACAAAAGCCTACGATAGAGAATTAGCGACAAGATATATATGCCGAATATAGAGGATGGGAGCATACTTGATGATTGAAGGTCGTGGGTCGCTGCGTGTGTAGCCTATTATAATTATTGCGGTTAGATAACTACCGTATTTGTGAAGAGTCCGTCGGTCTTCCAGAGGCTTATCAAGACATACCTAGATATAATATCAGAGGCAGGTAGCCGCTATTAGTATGTTAGCATCGTGCACATGTCTAAATCATAGTCTATAGAGGGGTAGCGCGTACTAGTGCATGGCAACTCTTCCGATTTCAATAATCTTTCCAATGCGCTCCTTGGATTCTTCTGAGAGGGCGAACATGTTGGGCAATGCGATGCGATGCGACGAGAAGCGAGTCGGATAAATTCGTTATTATTGTCTGAGGCTAGATCGTAATGTAATGGCTTTTGCCCCGTTCTCGGTTTTGAATCGATTCAAGCGCAAGAAATAAATGTCTTACGAGTGCTTATTGGAGAGATGTCGTAGTTGCTTGAACAATATTTGAGCTCAAAATTCAATCTGATAAGCCGTTGATAAACCGAGCGGGACAAAAAAGAAGTTAAAACTTCGACGTAATTGGTCTACGTTAGTGAGTGGGCTACAAAGTTAAATTTGGAACCAATCAGAGTCAAGGTAGTCAGAAGCCACAGATGGCTGGAGCTATCCCTGCCTGGAAGCCCGGAAGCCCGCAAGCCTTGCATGTGGAAAGTTTTAATGAAGTTTTGGGAAGCTTCGATGGATAAAGGACTCCACAACACTTGCTACTTACATGCATAACAGGTACCTACATACTACATACTTACATTTACAGACTACGAGTCACGACATTCTTTTTTTCTACAACTTTCAACTTGTCAGACTTAATTTCGCAAAGACGCAACATAGAATTCCACGTAGAAGTTCACCGAAAAGCATCGCATCAATATGTCGGGGGCGAAGCATTGGTACGTCTATCACCTTTTTAACATGTCACTACAACATTTGGGTTATGGTTTATAGATTATAGATCATTGAATATAAACTATACTAACCACTATGATAACATCAGGGAGCAAGATAAAGAAGCCACCGTCTATGTGGGTAATATCGACGAACGCGCTACCGATGCTCTGATATGGGAGCTGATGGTCCAAGCCGGCCCAGTAGTCAACGTACATCTCCCCAAAGATCGCGTCACTCAATCGCATCAAGGATTCGGTTTCGTTGAGTTCAATGGCGAAGTCGACGCCGATTACGCTGCTAAAATCATGAACGGCATTCGCCTATACGGCAAACTATTACGCGTTAACAAAGCCTCCGCAGACAAGCAGAAGCCCCTCGAAATCGGTGCCGAGCTCTTCATCGGCAATCTCGACCCCATGGTTGACGAAAAGGTTCTCTATGATACCTTCAGCAGGTTCGGCACGCTCATCGCCCCGCCTAAGGTTGCTCGCGACGACAATGGTTTAAGCAAGGGATACGGTTTTGTTAGTTATAGCAGTTTCGAGGCTAGTGACGATGCTATCAACAACATGAACGGCCAATTCCTCATGAACAAGGACATCAGCGTGCAGTACGCGTACAAGAAGGATGGCAAAGGCGAACGCCACGGAGACGAGGCTGAAAGAATGCTTGCCGCTCAAGCGAAGAAGCACAACGTCACTATCGAAAGCCAACCTATGCCACCCGCACTCCTCCAGAACCCTACTCCAGCTCCCCCGCCTGTCGCAGTTGTTCCTCCACCAGCCATGGCCCCTGGCGGATTTGACCCTTCCTTGGCTGCTGGTGTCCCCCCTCCCAGGCCACCAGTTGGCTTTGCTCCTCCTACTCATCGTGGGCCGCCTCCGCCATTTGGTGTTAACGGTGCTGTCCCGCCACCGGGAGCCGGAAGACCAAATGTTTTACCACCCGCTCCGTCAGGACTGCCAGCTCGTCCCCCGCCCTCGCAAGCCGGGTACGGCAGCCCAGCAGACTTCCATCCCGGCGGATTCCGAATGCCCCCTCCAGGCTTTGGTCCTCCTGGCAGCGTACCGCCGCCGCCTCCCGGATTTGCTCCTGCTCCTGGGTTCATTCCAACTGAAGGTCAAAATCCCGGTTATGGCCGATGAGCGTGGGATTCATATCCTCTTAGTTTAGCCAAAGTATGGGCTAATGATCTTATCTTATTACTATTTACCGAGACGTTGCGCATAATCTCATAATTGAAGCCCTCTATTACATTAGGTGCAAAGAGCTTGCCCTAGAAATAGGAGTAACTGAAGCCATTCCCCTTGGGTAACACTATGGCGTGTTCCTCGTTCTCCGTACTAAAGAGGCATAATTACATTCTCCGTTAGCGAAGGCTGATAGGTGCAAACGGACGGTGATAATAAAACACTAAAGGGAAGTCCATGCGGCTACCAACCCACTTAGACGATGGCGGAGGCGGCATTACTCATACTGGAATTGGGTTTGTGATCGTTACGAGTATCCTCGTCTGCAAACGAAATAACCTAAGTGTTGTTTCAAGTGTGGGAAAGCCAAGTAGGGGCAAGTTCGCTACTGCTTCTTGCAACTTAATACCATTGCTAACTGGTAGTAACAGCAAAAGGCATAATCAATAGATGGATTATATAAAGCGTGGGAAATGGGTGATTACACGTGTGTTGTCATGTTGACCCTAGCTACAGCTTGGCATCTATTCTAGTTAATTTAAGAGCAATCTCGAGATATAGTATTAAGTGTTATGTTAACCGGCTATCTACGAAGAGTGATCGAGACGCTAGGCAAAAGTGCCGTAGTTTAAAAGCACAACGATATTACATTCGTTTAAGTGTCGTGATAGTACGTAGGCCCGTGGCGATAAAACGTTTACTAGCAGTGTCTATACCTTATTTCTACCTACATTATATGACATGAAGACAACAGGTTCGAGCAATGATGATAATACGCTGGATCATTCTAAAGCGAATCTTGTCAGACGATATATTGGCTCTGCCCTGGTATTTTAATCGTCCAATATGCCACAGATTGGCAGTAGCAAATTAATATAAAGGGATAATCTCCACGTTTAAACCGGGTCTCCTGGCTCGCCTGCTGATAGTCGATGAATATATTATCATTATCTCAGAGCGAAGCTATCCTGTCCTAATAGGAGGTTCCTGAGACTAGCCATACTGTCCCAGGCAATTTCTTACTATAGTTATCCACTGGCACTTCCTACTTACTCTCTTTCAATCATAGCTAGCGACGGTAACATTAGCATCTAGAAGCGGTGTACAAGAGATTCGCCTATTAGGTTTTTCATTCCCTTTACAAGAATCCGGCGTGCGTCCGTGGTGTATAAGGTGGCTGGCGCACCTAGGAAGAGTAGAGCCAATAACAAAAACCCTCCCCAAAAAAAAAAGGAGATTAAATGTCCGTCCCGCGCCGAGTATAGCTTCGGAGATATCAACCCGGGGCTTGCAGTAAGCACCCTAGGTAGGCTTTGAGATATCCGCCCATTGAGAAAGCCGGCATAACATGTTGGGCTCGCCCACGTGTTGTATAACCTGCAGAACTAGCTCCCTTGCCCCCCTCAAGGGAGACGAAAATGCAGGTATGTTGGGTATGTATGTACGTATGTTTATGTGGCACTTTACGTCCAGATACCTGGTGCATGGGAAAGCGGTGGGGGATTTTTATTTCGTCACTTAGATAGATCTCGGGTAGACGATACGATACGATATGATAGATGATATACAACAGACACGTACGATGACCGAATATAGCATATGTTAAGCCCTCACTTGTTTTTCTTTCCCTTTCTATGTGTAAAGGGACTGACTACGTGTGTAGTACGAAGGTTATTGTTCTGGGTTTTCCAGACCAATAACAACGTGCGATTTCACCGCTATTTTGAAGAAGGGTTGAATGGGAAGGAAAAAGAAGACTTATGCAAGCCTCTATTTGCTGGTTTATTCGCACAACAGATTGTTCCCTCGGGGCTAATTGGGGGAAGATAGAATACGCGGTGAAGATCTTGAGAGAGAGAGAGAGAGAGAGAGAGAGAGAGAGAGAAGAAACTTGAACATGCAAAGGTTGATATGCAAAGGACCGTATCTGTATCAGAGAAAATGTTCGAACGGAAAGGTATACGAGGTTGGTCCCACCGCTTTCTCTTCCTCTCTGTCTCGATCGAAGAGTATTAAGATTAGGTGCATAGATGTGAAGAGGACACTTGCGTGTATGTTTTCTTGGCGCCTATATTCTAAAATTGCAGGCATATGCGTAAATGTGGTGGCTTCCGTGGATGACTTGACCGGATGTTGTTCTCCTGAGTAGCTACGATAACTACCTACATGCTGACGTAACGGTTTAAGCTTCGATCGAGCTGCTCTGCGTGGCTTTGTAGACTTCAGCTTCATTAAAATCCGTACCAGGTCTTGTGGCAACAGAAGCAGATGTGTTATGGGCATCCCCGTAGTCTCCTAGGATAGGTAGAGTAGGGAATGATAGGTATCTAATGTCGAGCTACTTGTTTCTCGCCCCAAAGTGTTTCGAGGTCTCCTTACAGTGAGTAGCGAGTTATTACATTTGAATTAATTCTTACTCTCTTGTTCTACTATGTTGTTTTATCTAAACTAAAGAGTTTCCTTTTTTCGGATTTCTAGAGAGGTAAATGATAGGGGTAGGCAAGAAGACAAACGAATGTTGTGGTGAATGTGTAGAGCTTCTATCCAACCGGAAAGTTGACAGTGAAGCGGTGATATGGTAAGTTTTAATCACTACTGGAAATCACATCAAATGTATCCAAGTGGCTTACGCCATCGCATGACCTAATACATCTAACGACATTCACTGTACAAGAAACGGTTCAAACTCGAAAGGTACCTACATATGTAAAGGTCTAGCCTAAGTGAGATGAAAGAGAGGTTATATCCAAGAGAGTAAGTACATCGTTCCTAACGAATGGTAGTCAACTACTTCGCATCTACATACCCATCATCGGAGCAGATCATGAAGAGATATTGACCAGATGCTTCTCCCGAAGGTCAACTTGTCGAAGCTTGCTTCACATTATAGGGTCAATGCGCCCAACGCACCTCGATCTCATCGCGCTTATATTAGGAATGAGATATACCTACCTACGCACTATAATATGCGGGTGTATGTTGTGGTCCCAAGTCTTTGGGCTACTCCCTTTAGTATACGGGGGCCCGCGACCCTCAACGGCGTGCTTACGAGTTACACATACGCCGGGGGGCTAGATGAATCCACCTATGTAAGCAGCCAGGTCCTCGAGGAATAGACTCACCCTCCCGGGGGCAGCAGCGAAGTTTCGATCCTTGATTTGCTGAGTATGGCTACGTATCTAGGTAGGTAGCTAGAGGTAGTCCATAGATTTGTCTTTCCTAACAGCTACTTATCCACCGCCCCCAAGACTTACCCGTTCAGCCCGTCGTGAACTAGACTAGCGACAAATGGTTTGAATAAGCGACTGGGCACTACCTAGAGCTAAGCGCTGCTGACGCCGACTAGACTGGGTTTACAGGGCATACGAATCACGATGATCAAAGTGGGAAAGGTGCGATGTGACGGAGCTACAAACTCCACGCTCGGATATGGAGCGGATAGAGAGGAGAATAATTTCGCCACCGTCCCCCCGTTACGGTATTCCCATTCAGCTTACGCAGACCGGCGAATTTCGTACATTTTGAAGTGAGGCATGCCTTTGACTTGATGTATGTGTGTATGTATGTGTAGGCACTATTAAAAGCGGTCCTTACTTACTATGGTACTTAATGCAGATTCGTGAAAGGGCTTTCTGTCCAATGGGTATCTAGACAGGCTGCCGAACATATTCTTCTCCCTGAACCTGCGCGATGGCCCTCGTCTGGCCACAGGTCGGGTGACACGGCATTTTAGGCGTGCCAGCCGCATAAGGGGAGGGGAACCTTTTCACCCAACCATTTTCCTTCCCAACCGGACGAAGATGGTTAAGGGGGGGGTGTGGGCGAGGGATGGATCTATGTCCACAAACATCTAGACAGAGTAGATAATTGCACATATGTATGTAATGGGGGCCAAAGTGATAGATGAGCGATCTAAAGAACCAACTTGTAACGTCACCATCTGTCAAGATCCTGCGCCTGCAAGATCATGTTACTCTACAGGGGCCTCTTGACGTAGATGGATGGGTTAGCAGCGAACTACCCCCTTCTCCCCTGGGGGGGGCATCGAAGAGGGAGAGACACTGTGTCACAGCAAGTAGACCTTGTGCACGCCTATTCTGGATACATCGTACCGTATGCAGCAGAGTAGATCTTGGACGAAAAAAACCCATGTATCTACGCTGTAAATGCGGTGTGGTGCCCGCACCGGATGAGGACAACCACTAGAGATGCAGTGAGGACACGACAACCCACACCTTTTCCCCACGGTGGCTCTTGTGGCGCTACGGGAGAAAAATATCTCCTGCAGGTAATGCCGGGGAACTTTCGAGGTGCTTCCGTCGGTGCGGTCTGTGATGGCCACCGGTATGTATACTGCCGTATGTAGTAAGTGGGTGTGTGCATGTCTGTCATTATTATCGAGAGCCAAGTCTTTTTTTTTCTTTCCCTGGAGGCAAAGAATCTAGATGTACCCTTTTCACGGCAAGGCTGAAGGCAGAATCTCGAGAACAGCGACAAGGGAAAGACATTGGACCCTGTGGCAACGCAACGTATACGACCGACTTACCTGGAGAGCAAATGTGATAAGGGGCTGAAAACTGGACCCTTTTACAAGAAATCCACAACCCACGGGTGCAACCTCGGTCGTTGCGTAGGGCATCTCGAACCCTATGGGGATGTCTCGGTTCTTTTGCGCCATGGTTTAGATTCGCTGTTGTGGGCGTCTAAGACAACTATGTATGCTGAGCTCTGTATAGCCGCTGAAATCACCAGTGTAAGTGTTTCAACTCCAGAATGCAGCACCCCGCCTACATCGCCGACCAAAGGAAAGTATGTCTCTGGATCGAGAACCCTTAGTTGAACTCGTACGAGTTGTTGAGAATGTACTCGGTTCAAGGTAGTCATGGCAACGCATAGCGTAGATGGCGTTCTAGACAGCCTTGGCTAGTAGGAGACATATTCACCTATAGTAGCTACCTTCTTAGGAACCATCTCGGCCGGACTTGACAACACGTTAACACTTATGTAAAGAACAGGCGCTCCTATCTGGCTCGACTCAATCCCTAAGACCCCCTGTAAGTTCGGGTGTTTCTCGACATTCGCCTTCTGCTACTTGATGCCTAACGACGGCCAAGACGAAGGGTTTACGAGATGTATATTGCCCCGGCATTTTGGAAGGGTAGTTCAAGGGTAATCGAAGGGTTCGTTACATGATCTCAGAGCGGCTCAACCCACAAATCGTTTCATCTCAGGACCGGCAACACTTGATGAAAGATTTTTTTGGCCAGGCCAGGCCAGGCCGCCCGAACAAGTGCTTCGTCTTTGCTACAATTTGCGGCGACGTCCGTGGCCGGTCACCTGGTAGCGGCTTAGCTACGAGTATACCTTAATATTACGTACAGCAGCCAGGTCAGAAAATGACAAATGATAAACGCTTGTTCAGAAGAGGCAGCGAACGCCGTATAATAAAACAAGAAGCTTGGTAGGCTAGTCAGGGTGTTGTTTCTCTCCCTTGAATGCGGTCGCTAAACCTGGAGGGCTCATGGCCGTAAGAAGAAGGGGGGGGCGGTAGGATTGGGCAGTACCCGTGCAAAAGCGTGCGACCAGGGTTCAAACGTTTCGTTGGCGCCCAAGAGTGATATATGACAAGATCTCGGAAGCCCGCAAGTTCCGACCTGGTTCTAAAAAATACGCACATATAGTACCTACATAACCAGGTATGGTAGGTAGCTCGTGGCCTTGGCAGGGGGGTCGTTGCACATAGAGAGAAAAAAAAATATTATTCGGAAAAACGAGGACAACTAGGAAGTTCCCGTGATTGACGCTGGTGGAGCGGAAACGACGTGACCGCGGAGGAACTACTATGTAGATGGATCTGATCGCGGATAATCGGTTTTTGACTCGGACGAGACAAGTAGAAGACGTTCCAGATCTGGTTTCTAGAATGTCTTAAGGGTCTCTATACAGGATGTTGAGAATCACACCCTACACATAAACCGAGTTCACAGTGCTGTAGTTTAACCGTGTTGTAGTTTAGAAGATGCGTCCGGTTAGAAATGTATTGCGCCGTTTATCTCCGCAACCCTCGTCCGAAAGGGCGGAAGAGGATAGCGGGCGTCAATAATCATCTCCTTCTCCGCTAGGAGGTTGTTCTGAGTAGTAGGTAGAGAAGGAAAAAAATGGTAGCCTGTTGGTTCGGAGGCGCAGATCCCTGACAGTACCGAGCGATCCAGCAGCTTGGTTGACAGATTGACATTTTACTCTAGGTAATGTATGTGACGTATCATCGAACATACATAGAAAGGTCTATATGTATGTGTATGTGTATGTGTATGTGTATGTGTATGTGTATGTACGTATGGTATGTATGTATGTATGTATGTAGGTCTATCAATGCTTAGTTTCATGAGATATGAGGCGGAGATTCTTTCTAGAACACGGTCTGTGTTCCTGAGCATGGGCGCGTGAGGCTTTTTCTAATTCGTTATTAGCGCCGCAAGGCAGCCCAACTCAGTCATTGTCGGCAGATTGTTTATATCATGTGATGATGTAACCATGATTATTATTGCTGTACGTTATACGTTTGTTGTAGATATATATCGCTCTTATTAATGAGAGGGTTTTTGTATCCGTACGTAAAATGTTATATGTAAGGTACTCAGGGTAAGTAATGAAGGAAAATATGAGATGAATTTTTTAAAACTCGAATTTTTCAAGGCGAAATCGTCGTTAGCTTAAAGTTGGATCCAACACCGAAACGGATTAGAAATACAAAAGTAAAGTATCTAAACGTGACTTAAAGTAATTATCTAACCTTAGGTACTAAGTAGCGCCTAGCTCCAACTTAGATCCCGCACTACCCAGTCACTAGGTTAGTGTACTATGCAGTGCCCATAACCCATAGTGCCCATAGTGTCATAACTGCCAGATAAGGTAACTTTGCGTAGGTAGTCCGGGCGGTACACTTTTGTGTTCCGTGCACAGACCATGCGACTATGCAATAGTGTGTTTAATACATAGTATGGCTTAAAATAGAGGCTTCAAAAAAGTGATGAGTATTATAATCCGTACTTGATACTTAAGATACCTAGGTACTTACCTAAGTTTAGGTAATACCTACTAGGTATTAAGGTATTAAGTATTGAGAATGTACAATAATAATGATAATGCCGTATAATAACAGAAAAAGTTATATGGATCTTTTTCGTCTAACAGGTACTTACTTAGCTAAAGCTACCCCGTGCAAACGTACTTTTCAGCTCAACATCATCGCTTTTCCCGCGCCCGTTGCTATCCGCTGGAAACTATTTGCTATTAAGGTAAGTAAGTAAGTATGTACTTATGCATGTACGTAACCTACCTAGTACTTAATGTACGATAGTACTATAGTACTATAGTAAGTACTATAATAATATTGTATCAGTAATCAAATAATCTTTTGCAGTTCGTGTGACGTTGAGGTTAAACCTCATTAAGAATGGTGGCTTCTCAACTATTGCCCTTCGTAGTCAACCTAGAGCGCGTAATTGGACGTACGGACATGTAGAGATCCGGATATCTGGGAACCCGCTCAATATTTTCCGTCTTGTTAAAATCGTTGCGAGTGATATCGAACGCCCGGCGAAAGCCCCCACGTCCACTACGGACCCTTTTTACATATCACAATCAACTACCAATTAGACCCTGTTAACTGTGTCAACTGTGTTTCCCCAATCCAGCTACCTCATCGTGCCTTAGCTACTCCAGGGTTCCATGATGCGTGTGGAAACAAGCTAATTAGAGAATCCAACGACTCCAGTGTTAGATCCTTGCAGTATACCCTATAGACCTAACGGTGAACCGCGTAGAGACCCTTAGTTCAGCTAGCGGTGAGCCACACGGAGAGACGGCAGACGGATTCTCCGTACGGAATTCCGCTTGGATAGCGGTCTGTCAGGGAAGGGAAAAATGTGTGAGTGGGCAATAATATCCATTCCTTGTAGCCTTGTCCCTTATCCCTTGCTAAAGTCAATAATAGCCTCCTATAATTTAACCCTCAAGCTCTTTCTTCGTAGTTATATAAATAGCATCTCGGAGATATGATAATAGCCATCTTTTCGTGCGAGCAACACCCCTTGGTCTTTAATATTGGTTAGTACTTCGTCTAATGTGGATGAATAATACTGATACTAGGATATGGTTTGTATGTGAAGGTGTAGCCGGTTGCTACAAGTCTCTTTCGACCCCAGTCCCATAGCGAGATTGAAGAAAGCCAATCAATCTTCCTGAACCGGGGTGGATCTTACCGTCAACCAGCCAGCTGGGAACTAGGTCGACAAGGATAAATGACAAGGATACGTTACAGCCGCTCAACTTACTCTGGATCGTTCCCGTTGAGAAAAGCGGGAACCCTTGCGTACCTGGTTATCCTCGTCTCCATTTTGACTTAGCAGCTTAGGCGCTTGGTATTTGGTAAACCGCATGTATAGGAATCTTAGCCTCGCTGGCTTGAACCGCACATAGACTCGAGTTATCTTTTCTGATGTCTTGGAGCAGCCCATTTGTGGAGAAATTATTCCCAAGTTGTAACCCCACTGTCAGGCTCTCTACGTACGAGTTGCCAAGAAACTGATTTATGATTTATCCCTTGGTTCCCGCCTACCCTGGACGAAGAAAAATGCGTTGCACCCCTTGTCCGAGTTATGCCCACAACTTGAAACGTTCGAGAGATCACTCGTCGACCAACAGATCCCAATCATTTACGCTCGCCCCCTGCAAATTGTAGCAAGCTGAGATTTCTGCACCAACCCGAGAGATTCGGCGCTCCATCCTTCGAGGCCTGGATCGTGGCTTGCTCGTCCGAGTGCGAACGTGTAGCCTTGCCTTGCCTTGCCTTGTCCAACGGGACCGAATCTGGGGTATCAGGGTATCAGGAGTTTCCGGAGATTCCCAGTGATCGCCAGACAGAGACCCACGTGGCTTGCATTGAACCAGTGCTGCGGAATGAATGGCATGTAAGTTGGAATAACTATCAGATTAACTAGGTAGCTAAAGGATCAATCACACGATACCGGTTCTCCGAATAAGCTGTCAAGCTCGCAGCCTGGTTGCTTGACAGGTCTAGGTACCATGTAAAGGAATTAATAATATGCGAACAGTGATGCTGACAAGACGTGATAGATGATCGCCTACGATACGGGAACGGCGGACGAACGACCATCGAATTGATTAATTGATTAATTGATTGATTGATTGATCCCATTCATTATTAGCGTGCGCTGTGAGACGTAACTAACCAAACTCCCGACTTGGAACAGACGTTGTGAGCAACCCGGGCAATTTAATTGCGTCGTACATACGAACGATTATCACGATAGAATTGTTCTTCTTCGATAGTGTTTCCTTTCTTGTCATTATGTTCCAAGGCAATGTGGTACAACAATCTGACAATTCGCCCTGTAGAAAATATCTAAGAAGCTTAGCATGCATGCGCTCATTTATATCACGTTGCGTACTGACGATGAGCCTCCCGGGAAAATTAAAATGATAATACTATGTATATCGCAGTAAGTAGTTGTACGGTACTTAGAATCAAATAGCTATAGGTACCTACCTAGGTTGCCATAAACTAATGCTGCGAGTAGGTTGCAATATAGGTAGGTATAACTAGCTGACGCGAAAGACTAGAACCTTTTCCTCATACCCCAACCATTACCTACTGTTTTTTTTTTATCTAATTTTTTTTTCTCTTACACTCGTGGCTACACATACATAGATACTGTAAGCTTTATGAAAAAGAAAAAAAAAAAAACATAACGGTTTTTGTGTTGCATAATATCGCAGGAGAGTCAATAATATTTCGAAGCGGTAGGGCCGTGGATTGTGTAACTGTTTACTAGGGTAAAGAGAATATTTTTCCCAATTTTAATATCATAATCCTTGTGCCTTAAGTAAACTAAAAGGATAGCACTAGCCTCGCCCATGCTTTGATTTTAATTAGTTTCTAGTAAGATCTGGCTAATCCTTGCTCGTTGGAGTACATCGATCTCCCAGGGGTGTAGCAGATCCTGTCCAGGTGTTAGCCCAGGTTGTTAGGTACACAGTACACACACAAGTGACTATCTCTAACTTCTCGAAATTCTATTGACTTCCTAACATCCTCATCCCCTGCTCCCTTTCCCACATCAGCTGGATGGAGGTTGCCGCCTCTCCTTCTCCTTGCCCGTATTGGGATACCTCTTAGTTAATTTGGTTCCTGAAGGCTTACGCCCCCGTACGTCATTAGTTTGTATCATTGTGCGTGCGGAATATGAATTCGGTCTTACGACTGGTCGAACCCAGTGCAAAAGCGATGCGACTTTGAACGGCTACTCCCGCCTCCGAATGAAGGCTAATCATACACATACAGCCTTCGAAAGCCTAGACGGAGGCGAAGGCGAGTTAAGGTTAAGAGATCTACCAGATGGGGAAGGACCACGTATAGAAAACCGGAGAATATCATTGTCCTTGACCACTTCCTCTACTGGTATGACACTTATACGTGGCAGACTATCCGTTAGGAAGCCCGTATGCTAGACCCGATTTACAGGACTGTAGGTGAACAGATGTGTGTACAATTACACAGTGAAACAGACAGCTTGAACGGATCTACATAAGATCCTGTCATATTTTACTTAGCAGATGGTGGCACTCGAGAGACCAGGGCTACCCATCACACTGGAACAAGCCATATTAAGCCGGCTGCTATACAAAGACGAGATAACAATTTGTGCGTACGAATAGGTATGACTCGATCAATTAAGCTAAGATCAAGGGGTTGGGGGTGTATTTCTAGCGGAATTGCCCCGACGGGCAGGAAAATTCCAGCTACAGGGGGAGGCCCGGTCTCCGCTCCTTGACCATAGGGATTTCCATCTCTCTATTGGGATTTCCATAGCTCTTTTCGATTCCCGCCCTCTCATTCCCTCTCCATGCCTCTACGTGAAGTACTTCTCCGGTCATCATAGTACCATCCAGAACCCCCCTCCCCTACGCCAACCCCCTGTCTCTGCCAGCTACGGATTGGATGCCACACTACGTGGGGAGCCAAACAAAATCATGTCTGGCTCTGCGGGCTAGCTGAGTTTCGAGAATCAGTATGGCTAATTGCATGGCCGACGTGTCGCTCTGGACATTAACATTAGGGTACACCCTGTTGTCTAGGCGGTCGAGGTGCATGCCGCAGGGCCGTCCCCGCTGTTAGAAGGCGTTGTCTATCACTGGCGGGCATCGAGCCTAGTATTCGTCCGGCTCGGTTGTTATGTACAACGAGGTATACATAAGTATATATCTGTATACGTCTGTATACGTATATCCCCTGCGTTGAATGGGCAAAAGGTCCTGCGGGTAGTTCCCCCCATACTACTTTGATTTGGCCGGCATTGGGATCTCTCTACCGCCTATCTAATCTAGCCTATACATTGTGAATGATGAATGTCTCGTCGAGCTACTTGCTGCTAGTGTGCAGATTCGGCGACTGCCAGTCGCCTTGGTGGCTATCTGACGAGCAGGGCCTTTCCCCCCTTCGTAACCCTCTCCGCTTTCTATTAACATAGTACTACTGTGTAGAAAAGAACTAGTCTGGCTCAATCCCAGGTATCCCAGTTATGTTTCTAAGCCTAGGAGATATGGTTTACTAGGGTGGGGTTGTTTCGATATGAGGCAAGAGATGGTGTACTCCACCAGCCCATCTCTGATACTTAACCACTTACATCGTATTCAGCTTCTATTGCGAAGAGTCTAAGCTTCTCCGCGTATCTTGGCGTCCAAGATCTGATCTCCGAGTTGGCGTCCCCAACCCGTTGGCTCTCTAAGATCCGCCCCTAGTCGCACATCACTAAACCCGCTCTTCGAGAGATTATATACTTCACGAAGGCCCGGGACCTACTTCTTCCCTCTTGAACTTTGGTGGTACCATCGTGGACCTACTCGGTCGAATATTAAACCGCTTCATTTATTTAACAAACAGTCTATTCGTATTTTAATTCCTTTAGGGGTTGGCTCTCTGTTTTAAAGCGTCATAGTTCTTCACTCGGAATCTTAACAATATTCATCTACCATCACAGCCTTGAGACTAAAACCTCGAGCGAGTTCCATGTCAAGAGCTCAGGTTTACGCAGCGATCCAGAAAGTTACTTCTGACTCAATACTAGCTATCGTGAATCTAGCTGACTAGTTTTGCTTGTTGCAAAACTAGTTCCCGAACCGCCGGAATGGCTCTTACTGCTCAGACACAAGACTCCCAAACCTGGGGACGGTGGATTCCTCAGCAGCAAAATACAGATTATCCTCTGGTTGACCCGTCAAGCTTCATACCATTTCCCCAAGGTCAAACGAACGCCGCACCTATTCACCGATCGGGCATGCCTACACAGTTCATGGTAGGAAATACCTATACCGTGACAAGCCCGCAAACACCACAATACCCGCCCAGTAACCAGTATATGTTCAGCACATACACGCCTCCGTCCCCTCCCGTTGTTCCATCTTACAAACCCTATCAGGAGGAATGTCCACCTATACGTGCAATACAAGCTGATGTTGGAGGAGTACCTGTTGGGTATCAAAGGGGTCCATACCAAGCGAATTCGGCAGAGGTAGAGGGGAAAACACAAATCAAGTACGAGCCACAGATGGATATTCGGCGATCTCCCTCCCCATCTCCTACTTCAACATCAAAGACTGTCGCCCGGAATGCTCCCGAAGACGGAGCTAACGAAGTGATATTCCACACCGAAATAGACAACTTGATGAAAGCTATCCAATTGAAGACCAAGACTAACCAGGAACCCGACTCTGGGGAAGCTTCTTACCCTTCTCCTCCGCACCAGGACGGGGAGAAATTCAACCTGCGCAGGAAGTCTTGTAGTCCCGAGGGTAAAAGCTCCACAAGCGGTCGCGGTGGAAAAGACCGCCAGAAGCGCTATATCTGCGATTTCAAGGGATGTGGGAAACGGTGTGCTCAGAAGACCCAGCTTGAAACCCACAAACGGGCCCATACAGGAGAGAAGCCTTATGTACGGTGTCTCACCCCGAGTTTTATTGACACTAGCATTAACGTGATTCTCAATCCAGGTATGCGAAGAGCCTGGGTGTGGCTTAGGATTTAGTCAGAGAGGCAACTTGAAGGTATGAACCCCCTTCTCCAACAACATATTCTTGAGGAGTTCTGACCGGTAGAGTAGTCACACATCCGGCAGCACACTGGCGAGAAGCCATACCGGTGTGATATTTGCGATAAGGCTTTTGCTCAGCTTGGGAACGTGAAGCCACACAGAAACACGCACTATCCAACCAAACCCTTCATCTGTATGCTTGACGGCTGCATCAAGACCTTTACCCAGCGGGGAAATTTAAAGGTAGGTTTAATATAACTATCTTACGCTCCCCTGTTCAATAACGGCACGATCATACTAACCCCCTGGAATAGACTCACCATAACGCCTATCACAGAGAAACCATTAAGAGACTGACGCAAAAGGTCCAAAACATGACCGGTAGCGAGGAGCTCTCTGACGAGGAACGGAAGATCTACAAACACTTCACCGAGCTATACAAGAACCTCAACAAAGGCATCAAAGGCCGAGGACCCGGCCGCAAAGTCACCCCCAGAAACCAAAGCTCAATGACACCGAGTGCTTCACAATCCTACCATTCCCAGCCTTCACCGCTCACCCAACAGCAGCATACTATGTACCAACTACGCTACGGTGCCCCGGATGGCCTCCCCTACCAGGAGGGTTTCGGAGAGTGCGGTATGTCGAGGGATGCTCTCCCAAGCAATATGGCACTCTCGCGAGACCAACACGCTGCTGCGTATGGACACTACGACATGGACCAGGCGAGTATCGCTACCAGCGAAACCACTACCGCCTCCAGCAGTCCCAGTATGGCACATGAGGACCAGTACAGCCGTTCGTTCTCTACCCACCACAGCGGTTATTAGATCCTTAGCTGCGCTACATCCTCCTTGTGGCGAGGAAATTGTGAATAATACCCCCCAAGCATCACTCTAAAGAGGTACAAAGGTCACACTACTACTATCTTACCTATCTTCCGCGCACATACGTCCCTACACATCGAATTCTGGGCGGTGTTCTCTCTTTGAATGCAAGATACCATATATTGTTAATCCAGGGGAGGCTACCTGCTATCCATCCATCTGCTTGATTTTTTGTTCTGCGTTTTCCCGGAAGCTTTTACAGGAGGGCAAATAAAATAAACGAAGAAACAAAAGAAAAAAAAAAAAAAAAGAAAGAAAGAGATGAGGGGACCATTGGTTGATCACCAAGAGACGACAAAGATATTTTGTCTCTTCTCCACTCTGCTCTGATTCAACCGCTATCGCTCGTTTCTGGCAATGTGGCCGACTTGACTTACCCCCACATAAGGGGTTCTTGGTGCTTCCCATGCGACGGCCGCGGCCACATGGGACTAGCAGAAAGTAGGATTTCCTTCAAACATCGGGTTTTTTTTCGATCTTTTTTCCAAGCAACGATTACCTATGTTCACCTGTCCAATAGGACACCAACCATACTATATACATATAATATCTCAGGGTTACACTCGATCTCCGCTCGGCTATCTGTCTTTACATCTATATCTACATCTACATCCACGATGGCCGGACCAGAGTGTGAAAGAAAAAAAACAATGCTAAGATCTCAGGTGCACATACATACAACCTTGTATCCTTGTCTGGATGGTACTTGGTGGGGATGGGATAAGCCGAGAGGGAAAGAGAATAGATGCATAATCTGGTGGACAGGAAACGAACCGACAAACACACACGTATATCGGTAGTGGGCGGCCTTTACCTTGCTTTACCAATTTCAGGCGGAAATACCCGCGGCGGCGCATCGAAAGAAGAAGAAGAAAAGAAAAGAAAAAGAAACAATAACAACAAAGCAGCCCGAGGATCTGGGTTCGGGTAAAGATAATTCATGATTTTTTTTTTTTCTATTTCTTGCATAATGCCATGGGAAATCGAGGTGGAGATACCAGATTATTGCATCAAAAGGTTACTAGACCTTTCAGGAGTGCAAACCAGGCGGAGTTTATTGGTGGGTTTGAAATCATTTTTCGGTGGTAAATTATTTTTTTTTATTTTTATTTTATCTTTTCTACTTAGGTCAGACAACGCCGAAAGTGATTCCGGCTTCTAAAAGGAGAAAAGGAAGAAAAGCCATAGGACACCTTGCGTGATAGTGTAGTCTCAAAAAACTATCCTTACTAAAAAACCAATCCTTCTTCTTAACAGCGTGATACTTGGCATATTCGGGACCGTCTCCGTAGTCTTACACGATATGTTAAGGTACCTATGCGATAGCAACATGACGGGTGTTCGTAACGATAAGACGTGTGTATGTATTTGGGGGCCGGGGTTTTGACCCTAGCAACCTCAAACTCGCCGGTCTGCAAGTTGTGAGCGCTTAAGGGAGTAAGTAAACATGCGTTGTCTGTTTTTGCCACAATGCCATCTGCAATGTACGTATGTATACGGTAGGTACTTAACCCAACTCACGATGATTTTCCTTCGTGAAGGCGGTCTGCAGGAAGTAGCCATAGGCCATTGACGAATCAATGACGCTCCGGGCCGGAGAGTAACAGACAAATGCCTCACTCGCTAGAGGATGGGGTGGCCATTTTTAGGTCGAAGCCGGCCCATCAACTGAGGCTCTTGTCCGTTACTGGAACCATGATTCGGCTTTTCTTACTCGACCGGCGTGTAGGACAAAGTGGCTCAAGTAAACATGAATTCCTGTTAAGAAATTCTTCATTCGTCTTATGGGTAACTCTGGGTCACTTGCCTTGCCTGTGCCTGGGCTGTACCTGCAAACAGCTCGTTTGGGACCCCTGCTTGCAGATGAGCGAATGAGATGATCTGTCTCGTTTTGATTATCGATCTTAATCCATACACCAGTGTCAATGCGTGAAAGGGTCCTACAATTCTCCTTAGCTAAAAGTATCTTTTTTTCTGAGGCGAGATTTACGATTATTCATTCATACCCTCGACACATCGTTGTCTGTTATCGCGAAAGATTAAGGATATGGACGGGGGTTTATGTGCTATCAGTCCCGAAACAGTGGAAGATCAACGCGAGAAGCTCTGGATGAACCGCTTGGGTTCAAGGGAAAAATGTGATAGATCTGGTTTATTATGGGCATATGCCACGGTACCGGGTCTTTGCCTTACGTTCTTACTAGGCAGCCAGAACACCGATCGTGGGAGGCATTGCATGAAGCTTGACATGTCAACCGAGTTAGCCGCAACATCCTTCAACCATTTCACCACAACGGCACATGACCCGGTTGGAAGTGACTGGCATCGCTTCACATGCATGAAGGCGGGGTAACAAGAAAACGATTAAGGCAAGTTGAGTTGTTGAGAGGCTAAGTCGTGGATGTCGAATCACCGGTCTGGACTAACTTGGGCTTCTGCCCAAGGCTGTCCATCGCTGTCTATCGCTGTCTACCTCAAGAAGTGACGCAGCTATGACGAATGTAACGGCCGCTTTCAGCTTCCGAATAGCGGTGTAATTCGGTATTCGGACAGAGTGAATGCGGCACTACCCGCCATGCAGTGTAGAGACGAATAGGATATTGTCCCCTGCTTGTATCTCATAAGCCTCTTCGCCTTCTAGTTCCCAGTCTGCGTCGTTGATCAGAACGAGGATACCAGGACGACTACATGGACGTATTAGCTAGCTCGCCAATTATAGGTTTTGATAGGGAGATAATGCATAAGTATGCAGCTGTTGTAGGGAAAGATATGGTGGGGGGTCTTTATCAATCTATCAAGAAGCTTGAGATGCTCGGGTAAAGTAGGGATTACAGAAAAGACAGGGTGGTAGTAACGTACAGGTGGTCTTGGAGGACGAAGAGGTCCTTGCGGGCATCCTTCATAGTATGCTCACATAGGTGATGTATCAAATCAGCGATGGTTGCTGGTTTACCATCTTTGTTCGTAGCTGGTAAGGAGATGGTATGGCGACGCTGGTCTGAAAATAGCATCTCTAGGCCGCCTCTAAGCTATAGTCAGTATAATTATATGTATGCGTATATATTTGTTTATTTAAATATCATACGTGCAAGAAGACTTACGTGAACTCAACGTCGATAGATATTTTGGGGATCTCGACCTGGGTCGGAGCCGGAGCGGTCTCCGTAGCAGTAGACATTATAGCAAGTTGTCCGAAGGTGACTTAATGATTCGGACTATAGCTACCGTAGTTATAGTAAGTATAAGTGGGTTAAACCACCCGTGTGAATAAATAATATTGTGCTAGTTCTAAATTGTGAGAGTGACAGGTATACGCATTGTGCAGTTGGTTTAAAGATCCAATTCGCAATTTACAATTCACAATTCAAATGCAGATAATGAGTTATGCCGTTAACAGTATATGCACATAAGCAAGCCAAGCTGACCTAATGACTTGGGTTATGTAATTCCCAATGAAGTCATCATGAGTAAGTCAAAGAATAAGATTACATAATCTCACTACTCGAAAAAAAAGAAGAGTCAAAAAAAAAACCTCTTTCAAGATATCAGCATATTTCTACACGAAAATCGATACTTGCTTTTTATAATGTAATTGGTGTTATCCAGATTCACCTCTATGCCACAGAATCATGCGGGTCTTTCTCCCGCCTCCGTTGAGACCATCGCCGGTCTGTCCGCGGGATCGATAGCCACGCTTGTCGTTCACCCCCTCGACATCGTTAAGACCCGGATGCAGAGTAGGGTAGCTCCCATCATACTCTATATTTATTTATGACCGCATGCTAAAATCTAACCCATAGTCTATCAGCGAACTGCTGCGAGCTCTCATCAACCTCTTACCACTGTGTCGTTGATCCGCTCCCTGACGCAGACGCCACATCCCATAGCATCCCTCTATCGTGGTCTCACCCCTAATCTCCTTGGAAATGCCTCTAGTTGGGCGTCCTTTTTCTTTTTCAAGGCCAGGGCCGAGCGCGGCATCTTAGCCTTGAAGGCCTCTCCAGATGCCTCGCTTGCACCGCGAGATTACTTTGTTTCTTCCGGTGTGGCCGGTCTCATCACTCAGGTGTTGACGAACCCGATCTGGGTCATGAAGACACGCATGCTGTCGTCTGACCGGTCCGCCGCAGGGGCATACCCAAGCATGTGGGCTGGTGCCGTTCATATCTTACGCCACGAAGGCTGGAAGGGTTTCTATCGGGGTTTAGGAATTAGTCTCTTCGGCGTAGCTCACGGAGCTGTCCAATTTGCCGTCTACGACCCAGTCAAAAGACTATATTTTGCGCGTCGTGGCCCCTTTTCAACTCTTCGGGAGTCGGAGGACCTGGTGAGACAGAGGATGAGTACCGAGGCGACCCTCGTGATCTCCAGCGTCGCCAAGTTAGTTGCTGGTGCAGTAACTTATCCCTACCAAGTCATCCGCAGTCGCCTGCAGAATTACGATGCTGATATGAGGTTTGGAAGGGGCATTAAAGGAGTTGTGCGAAGGACGTGGACGGAAGAAGGATGGCGAGGCTTCTACCGTGGGATCGTACCCGGGGTAGTAAGGGTCCTTCCTGCTACCTGGGTTACGTTTCTTGTATATGAAAACGCCAAGTTCTATTTGCCCCAGTGGATAACCTAGCCAACCTAGGTCCAGGACTCCTGAGAGAGTTGACCTCCTTCAGTGTTTATAAAGACAAAGAGGTTTAACCTAAGATACCCTCGATTGACTTCTTACCTGTATATTATACTAATATAACTTCGACAAGAAGCCTTCTGTATACAATAATACACCGAACCATCCCTTACAGGTAGGCCAGCAAATCTACAATGGCCTCATATAATGTCTACCGTCGCGACTTGAGATAGCATAGGCTACGATACCTACCTAGCTTTAAAGGCTTTTAGATATTCAGCTCGGGGCATGCATTTGTTGCGGGTGTGGTTAAGGCTTAAATCAATTATTCTAATTTTATGCAGGACCAAACATCAAAGCCCGTATGTGCTTTTGTCAATGCCAAATTCCCACGACTCCGAAACCCTATTATGGATCTTACACTTCTTACGAAACAGCCTTGTGTTCCAGTAAGAACGCCTCCTCGATAGCGGATCTTCGCCTAAATACTCTGAGCCACCTCTCACCCCAGCGTTTAATGAGATCTTCCCCACCGTCTGATACTACGGGGTCCATAATCTGATCTTTGGTTCCTTGTGCCCAACTGATCAAGGCATCTTCCATATTTTTGAAGAGTTCACGCATATTGGCCACTTCCTCTTCAGTAGTCTCGTTCGAGCCACTACTAATCACCTGTCTTAAGCGGCTAGTCACTTTGACTACGGAATTAAACACTAGTTCGAACACCCAAGACTTGCTGAGCGCTTGGCCGTATGGACCTGCGCGGTCGCCCGCCAATGCCCAGTCGACAACGGCGCCAGGGGTAATAATCGAATAATTCAGTAACTTTTCAATGATGGTGATTGCAACACCCGGGTGTGCAGACCAGTAGGAAACGACCGCAGTGATGATTTGGGCCCTGGCCGCTTCCGAGGCAGCGCCAGAATCGAGAAGTCTGTCTTTTGTACGCTCGATGCAGGCTAATACGTGAGACAGCGACTTAGATCCTACCCAGCAAACGGCTGTCATGAAAACATCCGTGCTAGAAACAAGAGGATCAATAGCTTGATCAAGGGCAGCAGAGTGAATACGGTCGATGATAGGCTGTATCTCCTCATCGGGAGCCTTGCGCTTGAGAAGAGCTGCGATTTCTCTGCCTTCTGCAGCGAATGGAGTGTCTAGACTCAAAAATTAGTTGCTTCCTTGTGGTAAACTGCGGGATTTATCTTACGATCATCGTTAAACTTAAATTCTGGTGTATCCTGCTCCTTTTCAGGCCCAATGAGGGCCTGATAGGGCTCGGGGAGAGTACCCTTGATCCGCTGGGCGAAACTAAGGCGGATTTCCTTGTCCAAGGCGCCTAGAATAAAAGCTTTACGGGGGTGCATATCAGGCAGATTGACATCATCTACCCATTCCGTCCACTTCCACATAAAGCCGAAGTTACTGAGATGGTGAGTGAACCAATCTAAGAACCGGTAACAGAGCTCTAGATCTAGACGATGGGTGTTTTGGTATGAATATCGAATGGCTCGGCCTAAGCTAGGGGCGACTGCTGCGGGAGCAATCTTGCAAGCCTCGGTGAGGACGGAGTGATAATATACCAGCTTATGTTCTGGCGCGGGTAGTGCGAATATTTGTGAAAAAACGGCGTCGACTGCGACATCCTCGGGTTTCCACGTCGAGCGGTCCCCTTCCACATCGCGGAGTCGATCGAACGGGGTTGCACGCTTAACGAATGTGCCAGGAGCAAAATAGCAGTCTACATCTATAAGGAAACGAGCCGTAACACCGCGGTTAAAGTCCAAGATGTTGATAGTATCGAGAAGTCCGTCCCTAATCAGTGACGATGCGATACTACTGACTGGAGGAACAGATTCGATGTCCTGGTTGACGTAGACCGAGAAGTAGATTTCGGGGAAAAGGGGACGAGGGCCAGCAACTACTTTCTCCGGAATAGATATGTTTGGTAAGGTGTGCTTCTGTGCATTATCTAGCTTCTCCTGCTGTTCGATTTCTTCTGGTGGCATTTGCCATGGTCTTGGAAGACAAGAGAGCTCCCAACCATTCAAGGCTTCAGTCTGTAGCTGCTTTTGAAGGAGCCCGATTAGACTCATATTTGCGGTTGGGCTCTCTGTTCCCTCTTCGGCATGATACGGGTCGATTAGAACTTGTAACGCATGCGGTTCGGAAGCAATAACGTCCGTCTTATCCATCAATTCAGCCGCCTTTTGCTGCCACTGGGCTGGAGCTGCTGCCATAATATACGGTATCGTCAGAAGAATTATCTTGACGAGTTCCGTGCCAATAGTCTTCGAACATTTTATCAGTATAAGGTAAACTAGATACGGGTCGTGATACTTATCTACTCACATCATCAGAACTAGCAGTCTGGAGGTCAACAGCTCGACTAAATAGTTCTTCGAGTAACGGAAACAACCCATCGCCCTCCAAGGCGCTTTGCAGACACGCCAGGAACTTTAGATATAGCTTCACATCGCGCCACTCGCCTACGCTGACCTTCTCTTCTGTAGCAGTAGCGACCCGAGTCAAGAGGTCGCTTAGTATATCGGGTTTCAGTGAATTGGCGACGAGTACTACAGCTGCCACAAACGGGGTCTTGAGCGGCTGCTCGATAAGCATTTGTAGCACCAAGTCCAAGAAGCTCGTACGTAACTCTTGATCCTCATAGTTGTCTGCGAGGACATGGGCAATAGATTGAACCTCCTCGTGCCAGCGGCGCAAAGGAGATTCGGCTAGGCCTAGGAGCTGTTTGCGTATGCGGACAGGAAGTGGCGCGTCATAGCGACGTCGTTGCGGTCGCCGATCGTAGTCGTCATCCTCTAGATAGACAGATTAGTATATAATCTTTAATGCAACGTCCTTAGCTAACATGTAGGTGTAGGATTGTGGTGAGAGACTGAGACGATACTAATTCGAGCTACCAGTCCAATTCCATACCTCTGTAACGCCTTTTGCGATTGTTATAGCCGCCAGCGGGTTGTCTGCGATCGTGATCTGCCATCTTGACTTGATGGAAGAAGAATATGTGATTGAAAAGTCGAATTCATAAAAATGATAATCAATGGCTAGCATGAGTTGAAACTTGGATCTTCTGTCTGTGATGGGAAACACGCAACGCGCGAAAAGGGAAGCACGGACCATAAAGCCGTCATATCTTATCGCCATGCAGCTGCTTGGCTTGCTTGCTTATGTAATACCAAGGTAAATAGGTAAGAGGGACTTCCAGCGAGCCTTAAGGCATGTAACCAAGCTCGATATAGGCGCACTTGCATTAGGTATGTACCTATACGAGCGTACAGGTACTTATGCATTGGTCAAATTTATTTCATAAAGGCAAAGTTTATACATGATTCGAAAGGGGTAGTTGATGCCTACTAAGGGACCTAGGTACTTTGTCTCTGTATTCAGTTATATCGTCCTTGCAAACCTCTTGTATGGTCGACATCTGAACTACCTACAACTACTATGTACCTAGGAAAGTAGGTTACAATCTGGCAAGTCTGGCTGGCTTACCGCCCTGTTGCAATCCTTACAGCATTATCTAGGTTCATGCCTCACTTACTCTCATACCTGTATAGTTTACTACTTAGATATCAATAGGACGCGTGGCTCATGTTACGCATAGGAGGGGGACTTGTTACAAAAGTGGCGGGGACTCTAGGGGGTTCACGGTCATCGTGTAGCTTTTTACGCATCAAACTTATCGTACGAAGTCGTGTCATCTGATCTTTCTCTTGGACCAAGAGCTGTTGTCTTCATCGCTGTGTGCCGCAACCGTAGCTGGCTTCTATCCTTGACGTTTGAATAGAAGACCCGGTCCTCCTTTTTAGTAAACCATCTCCCCATGTCTCGACGCACATAAAAGTCCGTCTTGCAGGGAAGAAATGAAAAAGAAATCTTTTTTGAAGTCATGCCGAGTCTCCATAAACTTGCCCAGTCCCAATATGCCATTGCTGCCCTGGGCCGGCTTGCCGGTTTCAACATCATGTTCCATTTGTCGCCCTGCCACCATTTCACTACCGCTGCACACACCCGCTACTCATAGAATAACACATACACCATCTCATCCCCCCCTTTAACTTGTGTAGAGAATATCTCAGAAGACCACGCGAGGGGAATCCAGCCTCCTTGTGGCCGCCTACCACAAGGATAGAGCGAGTTATTGAACAAGACAAATAAAAGCAAATGCCGTCTCGGTCATGCATAGGAGAAGTCTAAGAACGTCCGGTGCGTGCCATCTTCCAGTTAGTGCGCCTAATACCGAAGCACTTGTCCCTTGTTGCTACAATCGAGATACTAGAACCGAGTAAGTGGAAGTTCCCGAAGGCTTGTCGACACCTCGAAAACTCCCACAGCACACCAAACTTCTGGAGAACCCGTCCCTCCTAACTCATATGTTGGATTGTCCCCCCCTAAATGCACAGAGGTCGAGGAATCGCTATTGTCAATCCGGCGGGTTTAATTAAACGTCGGCCCGACGAGTTCAAGCCATTACAGGCCCAGCTAGTGAGTGAATGCTGTAGCGAAATCCCGGGCGACGATGCATACATACGTGAAACGAGAGCGTAAGCGGCGACCGTAATTCAGTCTAACTTGGCCATCATTTCTGACTTCGCCATGGGTGTAAAATTGTCTATATCGAGACCGCGGGATGCTAAAATAGATTTCATATGGGGCGGGACGAGCTTCTGGTTTAGCTGTGGTGCGATAGATAATTCTACCAAACAAGGTCAGTATTCCAAGAGAAAGAAAGTGAAGAGGCGGGCTAAACTTACCGTGTCTTGAGAAGTCGAATAGGTTCGGTAGATCCCTCAATTGACCGCTCGAGTGCCGGGAATCCGGGAGTTTCGTGTTGGGGTCTCGAAGCTCGTCAAAGAAAGGATGCACCATGGCATCGATAGCACCCAGCCGTTCCGTTGGTGTATATTCCAGCAACCTTGCTATCAAGTCCAGAGCATTTGCGTCTGCCTTACGGAACACCTTACTGAACGGGTGAGGCTTGATCTGCGGGAATTTATGCTCCATGTAGTTCGGATTCATAGTTCGAATCTGCTCTCGAGTTGGAGTTCCCAACACTTTAATGATCTCCACCAATTGATCGATGCCGGACTCTCCGGGGAAAAGGGGCTGGCCCAGCATTAACTCCGCCATAACACAGCCAGTCGACCAAACATCTGCAAGCGACGTAAGCCACTATGGTTGGGGTTTTAGATATTGGGGGGGTAAATGCTTACCGATCTTGGTTGTGTAATTAGTGGCACCAAAGATGAGCTCGGGCGCTCGGTAATATCTAGAGCAAATGTATGAAACATTAGGCTCGTTCTCAACCAATATTTTTGCACTTCCGAAATCGCACAGCTTTAGTATGCCGGTGTTTGGGTCCAATAGGAGGTTCTGTGGCTTGATGTCACGGTGGCAGATGCCTTGGGAATGAATGTAGGCCAAGGCTCTAAAAAGCTGGTAGATATATAGTTTGACTTCGAGAGTCGGCATAGTCGACTTCATCTTGTTGAAGAAGCGCGAGGCTCGATAAACAGTCTCGGGTACAAATTCCTGTACCAAATTCAGGTACACTTCGTCTTTCTGCTCACATATCCGGTCAGCTTACCCCGCCTATTATCATGCTAGGTTTGTATACTTACACGTTCTCCGTTAGAATAATAAAAGGCCTTTAGTTGTACGATATTGGGATGTCGAACAATTCGCATAATTTGGAGCTCTCGGTTCTGTTGCGAGGAGTCAGTAGATGAGCGGGGTACGTATCCCGCAGTTTAACAATAAGACTGACCTTGAATCTTTTGTCCTGAAGCACACGTTTGATGGCAGCATCTTCACCCGATGGGGAGAGCTTCGTCTGGAAGACGACACCGAAAGAACCATTGCCGACGATTTTGCACTGCGTATATTGCAGGTCTCTTGTCTCGCCGGTCACTCCATCTTGCACTTTCTCGCGGATGACCTCTGTCTCATATTTCAGCACCACTCAAGATGTGTAATGGGTAGGAGAAAGATTTGTAAAGCTTACCTCCCATCCGGAGAGTATTGAAAGCCGCTGTCGGGCGGTTTTGCGCCATGGTTGAAGGCGAATCGGATTCGGTCGCAAAATGGCACAATCCAGGGCGTCTCTCAAGCGTCAGCAGGAAGAGACGGGGGGCGGTTGACGCGCGGTTCGGGACGCCGTGCTGGGCGACAAATCAATAGGCAATTGGGTCGAAGTGCTTCTCGATCGCAATTGACAGGTAATGAAGCAGTGGGGTCAATCGCTCGCTCTAATGGAGGAGGCAACGCTTAGTTAAAATGCCGGTCCAGTCCATTAACAAATGTGACTAGGTCCAGAACAGGTGTATGGTGTGCTGGTAGAGGACGACAAGTGCCCAACTGTTTGTGCAGAGAAAATTTCCCTAAGATGCAACTATTTAGGACCTATGTGAATTCACAAAAATGGAAGGGTCTAGTATCGCGAGAGGGCGGAGGTTATGTAGGTAGGGATTCTAGCGGGGTTGCAAATGGTCGAATGACGGAACGTGACTTGAAAGAAACTTTTAAGTGTCCACAGCAGCGAAGTACAATAGCTAAGGTCGAGCTACCTTAGGTATACCTTACTTCAAATAAGAATAGGACTGGGCGGACTTTGTAGTAGGGAAGGGGAACGGGGCCGGGGGTGGGAGCAGGTGAGATTTAGATGGGTTTCGTAAACAGGTCAGGTAGGTTGGTTAGTCAGTCAGGTAGATGGGTAGATGAGTAGATGAGTAAAAGGAAGTAATTTCTTCCTGTCAGTGTAATGGCAATGGCAATGGTAACGGTATCGACTTCTCTCACAGTCCACAGTCGAACGTGGCCGGGAGACTGTGTATACCAGCGAAAGAAAGTGGACTCACCTTGTATGGGACGACGGCTCTTGAGAATGGACTCAGACTCGACTACCTCAGGTACGACTTGGTCGACTTGGTCGATTTACTGCAAGCACCGCAATTAGTTGGCCGTAGGAAGATGAAGCGGGCCATCAGATTTGATGAAGAGGGGAATGGTTATGAAGGCTATGAATGCTATGAATGATTGAGAAGCAGTAAAAAAGACAAAAAACTTACAGGCTTCGCGAGTGGCGATGGGGGCGCGCGGAAGGTCGTTGGGAAGGGGAAGAAATACGTAGAGGTATTGTAAGGTGGTAGGTAAGGTAGACAGATAGGTTAGGTGGGAGGTGGTGAACATTGAATGTGTGGGAAATGGTTGTGTTTGAATGGCTTAAACCAGTGCAGGAGGAGGAGGGGTCGTCGCAACTGGAGGGAAGGTACTTTGGTACATTGGTACGTCGTATCGTAAGAGGGACTTGGACCGCCGCAGTCGGTTGTGGATACCTCAATGTACATACAGATATACATGCAGGTAGGTAGGTACCTTCCGTTAGCTTGGGTGCAACTTCAATTGCTGGTGGGCGCGAAATAAAAGAAAAAGTCGCCGCGCAGATTTGGGGTCATTCTAAATACGGCTTTCACTAGGTTAGGTACTTAGGGCAGAAAAGGCAAAGTAGACAAGTACCTGACCTAGCAATACATACATTAGTAACCTGACGAATTACATGGAGCGAACCCATCCAGAGTAATAAACGTTATTAGTCTATGTAGGTACCCTATGATTAAGGCGGGCTAGGGGTAGCTTTGGTATTGATAGGTACATTAGGTACATTAGTATGTCTTAACAGTCAAGTCGGGCAAACCGCCTCTACACGGCGTAGCATGCTATCTTGGGTACGTAAGTATGTAAGATACAGGTACATGCCTCACCTAACAACCATACATCCATCCATACGCACATCCATACACACATCCATACATCCATAATTGCATGTTAATTATTACGAATCACCATCCACGATTAAGACATCAATCAAGATTGGGATGGAGACGGGTACCTAACCTAACAAAATTTATCTAATATTGATATGTGCCCAGGTTAACTTAAGATGCCAAATCTGACGTGTTTTGCTGCGTAGAATAATATCCCCTTTATCAGACTCTTCTTATACCTCGTATAGACATCGAATGCGAAGTGGATTTTATGTGACTACCTATTAAACTACTCGAGAGGTAATGAATTCCTCATCGTCATTTTTCGTTGAGAAACCACATGCGTACATAGGTATATACTTACTACCTACTAACTATACGATCCTTTTATCAACTTTTTTTTTTTTTTTTTTTTTTGCCAGGGTAGCATATGTATGTACTGCTGCCGTATGCACAACACGGATTCTCTTTCTCTCCTGTAATAGCCTCGAACGCACTGGACCATCATTTGCCTCTCAAGAAGATAGACGCAAGACTCGAATCACTACATGAGAATGCTGACCGGATTCCGTGGACTTGCTACCCTTGTGTAAGGTTCAATGCGTTTGTACCGGCCCATTTTCACTGTCCTGTGAGACGAACATGCATATCTCGAAGTTTCCCTTTTCCAACTTTTTAGGAGCCTGCTTTGTCGTCGCCGCTGGAAAGAGTACGTCGAGTACGTCGAGTACCGTCGCAAGTAGCCAAATATGACCAAATGACCTGACGGAGGCGAAGAAAGAAGCAAGATTTCTTTGCGAACTTCTCTGCACGTCAAAGCCTAGGGGACCAGTTTCTTTTCAGTTAACTAACTGCTCAAACTACCTACCATAGTAGCAACTACCTACGAGACTAGTTATCATTTAATCCTTGGCAGACTCACACCTGCGTGTACGTATGCAAGAAGCCAGGGGTTAGAAAATTGGGGCTTGCTCATGTGGTCTACTCAGACTTTAAGGCGGACAGTTAGGGCGCTAAACAAGACTCGGCAACCGAAGGTACATACATACCTCATACAAAGTAGAGTCGAGAGAGAGAGAGAAAAAAAAAAAAGGGAGACAGATTTCGATTCTGCAGGGTCAGAGATGGGGTCCCTGAATGTTCAACCAGAACAGCAGCATTCTTAATAATCTTTCCTTTCTATGTATGGCTTTTTTACAGCCTACCGTAGTCCACTAAGAGGGGCCGACAATCTGGATAACTGGCTAGCATTTTGTCACATGATGTTATTAGTTTCCTCTCTTTTTTTTCTCCTTTCCTCTCTCACTCCTTACATATGAGCCATAACAACCGAAAATTGAGGTAGGCTGGTACCGGTTAAGCACGTCGATACTTACGGATCACGTCTTGTAGATGTTAGGTGTTATGTATGTATGTGTAGGTATAGATGATATGTACATAAGGTTCACAGATATTGCCTTATGTAACTATGTATATATACGAACTTTGTGCTTCTTTCCTAATATCCAATATCTATAGCCTTTGGAAGGAGGTACTTTATTTTCTAGTTTCCAGATAGTACCACAAGTTAGCATGTGATGTGTCATCAAACGTAGCTGTCGTCCTTTAACCATTAAACAACCGCCGATTGTAGCACATATTCAGTCGTGTAACGGAGCGTTGAAGTTTACAGACTTGCCCAAGTTCCACCATGACGAAGGACACGACTCCGAGTTGGCATCTTCAGAGAGACACGGAAATATATCAAAACTACTACACTTTTTCCGAGTAACTAGTTAGTTATACGAAATCATCTTAAACTACTATTAATTACTACTAATAACAATAGTTACATGATTGTATGATAATTACTTACATTATTATTATAAGATGGTGGTCTTTTTTACATAGTATGTTACCTTGTAAAGAGATCCCCCCCCCCCCGGCTCACGACCCCTCGTCCTCCTTTTAATTCTCCTGGATCTCCCACAAATTCCTTGGTTTCCCAGCTTTTGAATTCCTACTGCCCCGCACTTGGACTATCTTGGGATGCTTCCCACGAATCCACGCAGAACCCCATACCCACCTAACGTCTTAGGTACCTAACCATCTTTTTTTTTTTTTTTTTTTTTTTTCGTTCCTTTTTTTTTTCTCTACTTCGTACTTCGTATTTCTTTACTTTACCCGTATGAGTGAGCAACAGAATGTAAAAACTAACTCTCTCTCTCTCTCTCTCTCTCGGTGGAATTGACATCATATAACTAGATCTTATGATCCTTTCGGCTGGTATCCAAAAAACGAATTGGCATGGCCCTGAATGTAGAAAGGTCGCCTGCTGCAAGCAGTGTCAACTTACATATTAACAAGCTCGCTGGACGAATGAGAGAATCCCTGTTCACACAGCCCAATACATCATGAGACTTTTTTGCTGCGAGACAACGTCAGAACCTAGGAGCTATACTCTGCTTTTACATACTAGTGCCGGCCAATTGATCCGTCCGCTCCACCTGCATCGTGCTGTTGGCATATACGGACCATCCTTTTACCATTAAGATTGCCCCTAGCTCTATGATCCAAGCTTCCCGCCAGTGGCTGGTGAACAATTGGTCATAGCAGCGATGGGTTTTTGAAAAAAGTCGGATACATTCGCAGCCCGCAATCAGACCAAACCCACAGCCCACCAGCTGCTTTGATGGGCGCCGCCAGGAACAAGACCAACCAACCGCGTGGACTGGTCGAACTGGCCTGCAACGCACATGTCGCACTTAGCATCGATACGTACATACTCACATACATCTCCATACCTACGTCCCCAGTGGGGAAGTGGGCATCAGTGTGGACATGCAAGAAGACACACGACAAGGCCTGGGTCCGTGGATTCCAGGGCCAGGGTGGACTCCTACTCTGGATACCCTTACAATTGGGAGGTCATGAGACCTTCAATTCGGAGCTAACCACAAACTTTGAAATTTAAGTTGTGCGGAAGACTCCTCCGTCTCCTGGAGGTAGCCGACGGGCGAGTCAATGAACAATCGGCGTCATAGGTGCCCTATTCTAACCTTAGACCCGTCTAGTCCCCTTGTCTTCCCTTGTCCTCCCCTGTCGTCTTTTATCCTAGCACGACTCCTACTACCAATCAACGTTCGTCACACACCCCTTACCCAGCTGCAAGTCACCAAGATTGAAGACCATTGTTCGCGGATAGGCATAGAAAAAACATCAGCTTCGATACTCTTCAATTACGGCATTCCCGTCTTCATCACCAACCTTGAAGCCTGGTCGTAAATTATAAGCCAGGTCTATTGCCGAGGAGCCTCAGAACGTTTTTGGATACAAGCCCCGGTGCCCATGTCAAGTTGAGGCGAATTAAGCCGTAACATCTGCACGATCCATCTACACTATTACCCGAGGCCTAGATCCATCTACTATTGATGCCATCATCATAATTATGATTATAATGAGCCCAGTGCTACTGTTATAGTGCCTCCAGTAGGCAGTAGGCATATCCCGCAGACTCGTGTTATGTATACCTGCCTACCTACCTATCTCCAGGTAAACAAGTAGACAAGTAACGGGAGATATATTGGACTTAAATCACGACCAACCCATACCATACCCTCTTCCGTAGAGAAATTGGACTAGAATAGTATCCACATGCAGCAGCTTCTACGCCACTGTTCCAACCCTTTTATGATTGATCACGGGCGGACTGCAGAAACCCAATAAGCATGAAGAGTCTCGAGCCTCCGGCATTGAAAAATTGGCCTGTTACAAAAATTAATATACCACGTGAACAAAGCTCACGGTCGTAAAGCCATAGCGCCAAGGCCGAGTGCAGCTCCTTAACCTCTATTTTGGGATGATCTACCCGATAGAATTTCGCAGATTGGCGGCGTCCATAGAAAAAACGGTTAGCCCAAGGAACACATGGTCTTTGTGTCTGGGTCTTTTCTCTATGCCGCCGCATTGAGCCTTATTAGGAAGATCATGCAATACTTGGGCCTTGAATCTACCATTTAAGGCGATCGAGGTAGCATGTGACCGACTGCAGAAAACACGGCCCCAACTACGGGTACTAAAGGTTCTCCGAAGAACGGTACCGGAACCATATGTCGTGTCACGAGACACGAAAAATAAAACATAATAATACCACGGACGTGATTTAGAACATATGACAGCTTGGGAAGAAGGAAAAGAGTAATAATATTTTCCGCCATTTTCGATCCTGTCATGCAATGTGATCCTCTCCGCCTCGCCATCAAAAATCTACTGGCCTTTGGCTAGACACGATAACGCCCCGTTTAATTCTACTATGTAAAGCCCGGAAATACAAACGCCGGTAATCCATACATATTATCCCCCACAGCAAACGATTGCCAGTTTTCGAGATCTAATGAATGGATTGTGCCGGCTACTCTTCAGATGTCATAGTATACCTAATTGATTCGAAGCTTCGAAGGCCAATGTCTCATAGATACCTGCCGTCGGTGAGCCTCAGATATGTGTCTCGGCTATGAAGGACCACTCTAGGCACTGGTTTGGTAGTATATCCTAGGTATGATCGATAACAGCAACGAACTAGGTACAGCACCTTTATCCAGCTCGACAATAAGAGGGAATTGAAATTGCCAGTACGAAAATCGTAACTACTCCTATCAAGCAAGACTTACATTGTTCTCTTCCAGCGGAAATTGGTTGATACGGCATGGTAGGTAAAATTATGAAGAAATCCTTCATCAAACCAGCTACTTCTGTCTCACTCGAAGACGCGGCGATTAGCCCTAGCTTCCGTGTGGCTCAGGCGGAAAGCTAGACGTTTGAAGGCGTCGAATCGGAAGAAAAGCTATCTCGTCGAAATCCGGGTATGACGTACCCGCTTGTCCAGGCTGGTGAGACGGGTTGTCGAGGCGGCTGTCTGCATATCATGGTATGACATCCATATTTTCGGGATCATCGCAGTTAGAGACGAGCCGTACTGTCCAGGCTTCTGGGCTCTCCAGAAGCGCACAATGTGACCACCCCTTGGAACTTTATCTTGGGCAAAGCACGGGTAGCCCCGGCGGACCTAGATCGGGCGGCTACACCTAGGTAACCTAATTGCTTAGACCGCGAACATGGTGTGTGTATTCCACTGTCCGGGTAAGAAATTTGTATCCTGCATATTCCTAAAAAACATCCCACCAACATGGCACCACTAATATTGGCAAATAGGATCTCTTACTAGAACTGCGACCTGACTATCTACGTCCCGTGCGTGCGGTGCCGTTCGTGCCCGGTCTCCCCTTTATGCCGTGTCCTGCGTAGACGACAAGCAGCGTATAACTTTATTCGAAGCCAATTACTCGTCTTTTAGAAATGTTGAGCCTGAAGGAATTCTACCTTACACTTTCCCAGGGTACGCGACCAGTGTTGTCACAGATGATTGCCCAGAAGGACGAACAGACATATTTCCCCTGCAGTTACGTCCAAGAACAGTCCATCCGTTTATGCGCTCCGAGTTTCGATTCGCCCTGACCGTCTTTGTGCGACTCGATTATCTTAGACAATTCGACAGACGATGCATGTCTTTCTTCTCAAAATCTAAACAGAATCTTGGCTTATACAATCAGCGCCGGCATGGCAGTGGATACCTGCATTCTGCATTTACGAGGTCCTGGTTAGTTTGGCTCCGTGTGTAATCCGTCACTCCGAGATCAATTCTTCCCTTTGGGCCGTATCAATGTTCCGAGCATGTGTATAGGCCCTCGCGGCACGTTTCAAAAAAAGTGCTACAACATGATTGGGGGGGTCTGTTCTGTGGCTCTTAACTGTTACCTTCTAGGGTGACTAGACTGACGACCGATTCGTTACTCCTCTTTACCAAGAGAAGGGGTGGTCTTTATTCATACATTCGGGCGAAATATAGCACACGAGTATGGTTCACCAGAACCCTATGAACGGCATAAAGGATGTACGCTACATCGGAAACGAGTATCACAAAAACCGACGACGATTCAGTACAACCTCGGATTTTTTGCTAACCCGATGGTCGAAGCTCCGAACAGGAGGGAGCTGATAGTCCGCATGCCGAGGGGGAAGCCCTGGCCCCGAGAGACAACTCCCCTATCTCCAAGACTGAGACAGTGACTGGTGAAGTGAGTCATAACCTATAATATGTTGATTAACACAGACCCCATGTCACTCAGGTTTGCTCAAACCCAAGATGGTGTGGTCTATATCAGCGGGCTTTTTGCGTGTATCTCGGACAGAAACGGACTATGTTGATCCTCAATTATACTCTTTTTTCATGCCATCGAAGAGTCATGCCAAGATAACCTTTACCCCCGTAGAAGACTTGGCACAGTCAGAATCTACTTGATCAATGATTGCAGAGCTTGTTTTTCGGTTTCACTCTTGAACACGCCGGAGCTAATCTGACTTTTATCACGAATAGATTATGTTATCACATATATGATTCTGAGTCGTTACAATTTTGATATCGGATGATACCGGAGATTTAATGACACGCTTCATAATGTCAAAACTCAGAAGAAACCCAACTACCCATTCATATAGAACCGGTCGGACTAACACTGGATTTTGTTTAACTAATCGCAATTTAGAGCTCGTGAAAACCTGTGATGTCGGCGTAGACAGAGGCATACGGTATTGCATCGGGCCAAGCGTTCATTTATTCCAGAAACCCAGTAAAGTTATTCTTAGGAGGTTGATGATATCCGGCTTAATGCCGCGCAACCCATAAAGGCGACTCAACTCCAAGGGTACCAATCACAGGCGCTGGGGAGTCGGAGATGGCCAACCCGAGGGGTCTCTTGCTAGATGGGATACCCTCGATAACACACTTACCAGCTGAGAAGCCTAGATCAGCCGCAATACTGCTTGTCGAGATTATTACATCCATCCTACACGCTGTCACTTCAATGCTCCCAGGTTCCGCATTCCCGCTTTGGGAATATTTTATTTTGTCCCGGCTTAACTACATATAAGACTATAGCACTAAGGTAATAATAATCATAATCATGCCCGAGGCGGGGTAGTTTGACGTCGACACGAAAAGACAGGCCAGGAAGAGAGGATTGAACGAAAGGGTGCAGCACATCGACAGCTTCTGTCACAAATGACGATGATACCACCATCTCTTCGGAGAATGCAGGAATCTTCGTCATCTGACGGAAAGAAATGGAAAGTGGAATAATAATAATTGAGGAGGAAACCGGACTCACCACACCCTTGCCATGCAGGCTCTGATGATGAAGTCAACTTGCTCACCTTTCGATGCGGCAAGATAGTAAAGCGATCTCCCTGCTCCCATGCTTTATCTAATATTCTCGCTCGCACCACATTATGGATACGTCGGCAAGCTATGCTCTAAAGCGCAATTCTATAAATCCTCCTCCCTTACCGAAGAAATATCTTCTGAGGGTGAGCCGCCTTGCCTACAGACGTGACAGGCTACGCAGCTTCTGTCATGTGCCCCAGCTCCAGATTTACGAGCTTCGGTTATTAGACAAGATCTGTCGTCACCTTAGTGCAACGAAAACGCCGATCATATAACTACGTAGAGAGCTTGTATAGAGTCGATTGAAATTACTCCTGGCTCTGTAGTGCAAAAGGGGAGCTTATAGATATTAGAGCCAGGGGCCCTACTTCCGCATTCAGCGACATGCATCTTCTATCACAGTCTTATGTCTGCAAGAAGGTGGGCAAGCCCGACAAGCCGACTTCTTAATAATAATTAGGAGGTAGGCCTGTTGGTCCATTTTAGCAGGGTATAGGACCTTCCGCCCACCAAGTATTTGGTTCCTGGGAAGAGAGAGAGCTGACAACCGGAATGTCAGCGCTAGGAACTGCGGAAACATTTCTCGTTGTTGCAACCAAAGCCGGCAGTGGTCTGCTACACGCACGCACATAAGCATATACATACACATTCCTCATGAACTACACGGATTAACGGACTAACTAGACTTAGCTGCAGACCCGTTGAGCTCTGATATGCTCTGATATGCTTCTTTACCAACATCACCACCCAATATGAGAGATGGCTGTTATCCACAAGCTTCCTTTCTCCAGTACCGCTACTGCACGTATGGTTTTCCCAGCGGTTGATCCTGCTTTTTTTGGTTTCTTACATGCAATCTAAAGGCGCAATGAGTGGATCGTCTTAGTTCCACAACATTTTACCACAGTATCCCGTCATAGTTTGTATATGGGACGGAGAGGCCGGTGGTGTCTAATCTTCCTATCACTGACGCCGAGTATTAGAAGACGGATACGAAAGAGCCAATATTTTGTCCCGTGAGGTGCCTTTTTCAGAAGAGATATTGTTTATGACTGCATTTGATTGGGCTATTTCAAACGACGTTATGTCTCATCAAGGCTACCGCACATGAATTTACTCTACGTGGGCAGACAGCCCCACGGGCGCCTCGCCCGACCGGCCTGCACTGCGGTTGTATCATACCGGTCCGATATGAACAACCAATACGGCTTGATAATTACGCTGGTTAGCTGTTAAGATTGGTAGGAACCGGCCGAGTTTCGTCTTCGGGAGATCTAATACGGCTATTCAGCTCTCTACGTTAGCAATAAGAAAAAGGCCAGGCTGCTCCTAGCGATGTGAGGGCTAACTTGTATGCTAGCTGTATGCCAGCGATATTCCAGCCATATGCCACATCAGTGTGGTATTATTTTTAAAGTTGAACTCCACCACGGTTACTGCGGCAGGTCGTTGCGATGTGACTTCGGATCATCTTCCGGTACCTTACTACTAGATTACTTATATTTGTCATGGTCGGTATTAAAACATACATGCAAAAATGCTTTCTCACTTTTCACTACACCGGTGAAATTCCCCGGACCTAAAACTTATCGTCAGGTTAACGATATTACCCGAGTATGGAAACGTCGTTAAGGATCTCTCCCACGCCACAGCATAAGGCAAAGATGCCACCACCAAAAGTAGACAGAAAGGAAGCTCGACTATGACGTCCTGTACGACGACACATGCACACTATTTCCTAAACTATTTACTAAAGAGCTTGAGGCTCTTGAACTTACCTAAGACCAATCTGGATGGAACACTCTGGTTGTTCCGTTGGCACCACGTAGTTGGTAACACAGCTACACGAAACTAAGCCTAACATAATACTACAAAACCAATGACCATCCTGTAAGCTTTTTGCAAGCGGTGCTACAAGATACCGACTACTCCTTGAAGGAATTGTGGTTCGGTGTAGATTCGAGGAGGTACTGCGTAGAAGCCGCTTCTAGGCTATCGAATAGGGGACGATGGCATGGGAAATTGATAGGAACCCTTAGCCGGGAGACGCAACGTAAACACACGTACGTACCATAGAACCCTTAGGCTTCCACTGGCAATGTTCTGTTACGACCAATTGATTAATCACATGCACGTCTCACTAAGCGAGTGGCTTGAGAAATCAGATCATCTCAAATCTCCTGGGTCAGGCGAGTTGCACAGTACCAAGCTTTCAACGACGGCAATATATCAAAGTGCTGACCGTCTTAACGTATTAATTAAAGAGCCTGCATCTTTTGTTACATGGCGCAGCCGCGTATAGGACGGAATTCTCCTGGATAGTAAGGATGATGATATGATAGGCGAGAAAGCAGGTAGGTTAGGTTAGGTTAGGTTTACGTATTTTAGAAGACGTATGTAGATTTGAGTGAAAAACCAAGGTCAACAAAAACTCATCGGGAGAGGAAGGAAAGAGAAGAAAAAAAAGTTGTTTCCCCTCATTTCTCCAAAGCCGGTCATCAAACCGGGAGGGCCTATATCGTGCCGCCGCTTCCAAAGATTTTCCTCAGGCCGCAGCCATATTTCTAGTCGTCGACACGGTCCGGACGGCACTTGGTGGCGCGCGGGAAGGTCGTTTCTAAAAGCCCGCAGCTCGCAGCAAAGCCCTGGCAGACGCCTTTCGAGACGTTGCCCTCTCGGAGCCACGAGGGGGGGAAATAAACCCTGGCGCCACGGGATTCAGAAGGCAGATCGATCGCAGCCCCTGGAGAACAAGGGGGCTAGCTAGATAGTTGCTTGTTTTGTCTGCTGGGTACGCCGCAGCATGCCGCGCCCAGAATAGAGGGCGACGCGCTCGTACGGAAAAGCTTTTTGGTGGATCCTCTCATCAGCGCCCAAGCAGCCAAGTTGATCAGGTGCCCGCTGCCCACAGGCACGTGTGTGTGTGTCTTGGTCGGGCATACATAGCATATGTAATGCCTCCTGCACGGCGGCAAGAAGGGAGCTCAGGGTTAAGAGCGGCTATTTTGGATATTGTAATTGGTAAAGGGGGTAAGGGTTCCATTCCCATCCTAGCCATCGTAGCGTTCGCGAGGAGTCTGTCTATCTGGCCACTTACCTCCTTTACCTACCTAAGGTAGGTACCCATCTACGCTTATCTCTTGATGGGTACGGTTCCGGATTCTGGTTCGAGAGTATAGAATTGTAAACGGGGAATCGGAATAGACCTCCCCCCCTGTGAACCAATTATTTCGTATACGACGTTCGACGGTGTGGGAAGGAGACGTTTTCTTATTAGCCCCAAGACGTCGTCCAGTAGGGTATTTATGGCTTAAGGTGCAAGTAGGGCAATCCAACATTAAAGCCCATACTCTCAGTCTTTAAGGTACCAAGTTTCCATTTATAGTACTATGTCTTAAATTACTGTATATTTAGCATTAGCCTCATATTCGCTGCATTGTTTAATAAGGGTGATGAAGCCTTTTTACATACATACATACAATACATACCTAGGTACCTACCTAATATAGTACAAGGGGCTCGAAGCTGCCTATGTACTTATTCTTAATACGTCATCGAAACTACTACCTGGGTAAGCAATGAAACGTTGGTTACATAGTTGATATGAAAAGTGTAACTTATACTAAATAAGCGATATTACATAGATAATAGTCTATTTTGGTTTTTTTTTTTTTTTTTTTTTTTTTTCTTTTGGTTACGATAAGTTTGAATGGATTGTTATTCAACATTAGTAAACAGTACTAAATTTCCAGGTTACATTTGCTGTAGCAGAGCAATGGAAGGTTTATGTAAGTCAAAGTACGAAGTAGATCCTGGACTAGTATAACCTGGATTAAGTACCTGATTAAGTACCTGTCCAAGGTATTGTACCTATACTGTACGTCAGTGCAGTGCCGCCAGCAGTCCACACTTGTCAAGTGGGTACCCTTGCAGCTGACGCAGACTTCTCATCTGAATTTTTTGGAGCGCCGTCCAATCACAAGGCGCCGTCCTTTTATACATGGTAAAAGGCATCGGAACTTAACATGTACCAAATTGTCTTCCCCTACAAAACACAACTGCAACACCGCAGATGGACAATTACGAGATCAGCGTAGATTATCTCTCCGCTGGTGCCAATAGGCATACTGCTGTAGCAGACTGGAACCAAGATGGCATCGTAGCTTTCGGAGCTGACTCATATATCGCTCTCTGGCGACCCCATGTACGTTCAACTAATTTATAATTCTACAGTTTGAAATACAATTTGTTAATTTCTAATAATTTTGTTTCATTAGGACTCACTACCTAGGGGTGTAACGAAACTCATCTCCGGACACAGTGGTACTGTCAAGGCCGTCAGGTTTCTCCCTAAACTTGAGGGAGACTCTAATACCTATTTGCTCAGTGGTGCTGATGACCAGACCCTGAAAGTCTGGGAACTCTCATCCGATGGTCCTGATATCACCACCGTATCTTGCCTTCAGACCGTACAGGGTCACACTGCTGCAATCAACTTTATAGCAGCTTGTCACGAGGGAGTATCGGCAACTTCTACGTCGAGGATATTTGCTACAGGAGCAGCAGATGCCTCGATAATAGTATGGGCTCTGGAAGAAGGCAATGTTCGCTTACTACAAACGATTAAGACTGCTCCCAAGTTCTTTCCTCTTTCGATAGCTCTAAGTACACTCAGACAAGATGGTGAAGCTTTGGTCATGGCTGTAGCGGGAACTAGAGATATCGTCCAAATTTTCGTGGCAGGTTCTAGAAATAACCCCGAATTCCAGCTCCAGGCAACATTGTCGGGCCATGAGGGTTGGATTCGGTCGTTAGATTTCACATGGGAGGGAACTAGCCCCGATAGCGATCTGATATTGGCATCTGCGAGCCAGGATAAGTATATTCGCCTCTGGAGGTTTCACCAGGGTAAGGAGTTGCCCGCTGCAACTGCAAATGGAGCCGACCCGTCTATGGGCGCATTCATGCCAGGCAAATCTCCTTCGAATAAGGCACACCGACTGAGAACCGTAGAAAAGGACTACTCTATTACGTTCGAGGCATTATTACTAGGGCACGATGATTGGATTTATAGTGCTAGATGGTACTCAGACCCATCTACCGGAAAGCTCCAGCTCCTCTCTACTTCTGCAGATAATACACTAGCTATATGGGAGGCAGACCCTTCGTCGGGTATCTGGGTTACGACTGTCCGGCTCGGTGAAATCAGCAGGGAACAGGGTGCCACAACAGCAACGGGCAGCACAGGTGGTTTCTGGACGGGACTTTGGTCCCCGGATGGAACTTCGGTGGTATGCCTCGGAAGGACCGGTAGTTGGAGGTTGTGGAACTATAATAAGGAACAAGATCAGTGGATCCCACACATTGGCATCACTGGCCACACAAGGGCCGTCACCGGTATAGCATGGTCGAAGAATGGTGACTACCTCCTTTCTACGAGCGCAGACCAGACAACACGGTTGCACGCGAGCTGGAATAACGGAACTGGTAAGAAGACGTGGCATGAGATGGCTCGGCCGCAGATTCACGGCTATGACCTTAACTGTATCGACTCGCTTGGAAATTCCAAGTTCGTCTCCGGGGCCGACGAGAAGCTGATGCGTGTGTTTGATGAGCCGAAGGCGGTGGCAAAGCTGCTGAGTAGGTTGTGTGACATCGGCAATGAGGACGTCGAGACTATGCCCGACGCTGCCAACATGCCGGTCCTCGGCCTCTCAAACAAGGCAATCGAAGTTGTTGACGACGATCTCGAAGTCCAAGCAGCCAATCCCGAGACGGACCGAGACGCCTTAGATCCGGGCTCAACGGTCCGCAAATCCGTGTTGGACATCGACCACCCACCCTTCGAGGACAGCCTCTCCCGGCACACCCTTTGGCCTGAAATTGAAAAGCTCTACGGACATGGCTACGAGATTTCATGTCTGGCCGTAAGCCATGATGGGACTTTAATTGCTAGCGCCTGTAAAGCAAGCTCAATCAACCATGCTGTCATCCGTTTGTTCGAGACGGAGAAGTGGACTGAGGTGAAGCCACCGCTAACGGCTCACTCTCTAACTACGACACGCCTACGGTTCTCTCCCGACGACGGATACCTCCTGAGCGTTGGACGAGACCGACAATGGGCAGTTTTCGAGAGGGATAATGATAACAAGCAGAATTATAGGCTCCTGCAGTCCAACCCAAAGGGACACTCGAGGATGATCTTGGATGCAGCATGGGCCCCTTCGACCAATTCCTTTGTGTTTGCCACAGCGGGTCGAGACAAGCAGGTAAAAATATGGCGACAAGCATCGCCCGACTCCGCGGATTCGGGCATCACCTGCGTAACTACTATACCAGAAACCCATCCAGTCACGGCTATCGATTTCCTCCATCATAGCACCCAGAATAGCACCTTTCTTCTCGCTGTAGGCACAGAGATTGGGGTTGTTTCGATATATTCGATCGATGCAACATCTCTGAGTATATCTTCAAAATTAAATTTAAAGCCAGAGTAAGTTGATGATATCTAACTTCCAAAACAAGGTACTAATGTCTTTACTCTAGATTATGCCTAGCTAAAGCTGTCCTCCAACTCGCATGGAGACCATCGAGAACTTCGAACGAGCTGGCGATAGCTGGAGAAGATGGTTCACTAAGGGTATATTCGTACTTCGAAGGAACCCCATGAAATCCACCTAGGTGGCTTGCTCCCGGCTATGCGGCTGTCTAGAGACCTACGCCCCCGTCAAGATATTTTTCTGGAAGGCATCCACGATCCCATTGATGCAAATCTCTTGATCCAAACGCCATCCCATCTCGCTCAAGTATATTAACGCCTGATGCCATTACTTCGTAGACCAGGCCACACTACATACAAGCCGCACCGATTACCATTATTATATCGTTTATCATCTGATTCGCGCAATGAGAATCATGCCCGAGGTCTTTGTCCAGTATGTCATAGCTCCCGGTTCATATATTCAGCCGTCTCAGTAGCCGCTGCTGCCATAGTCTTCGCGATAGATGAAGTTGCCAGTGACAGTGCGTCCTTGTTACCTGCGACGACGTTGGATGCAACACCGCTATCGCCTCCATTGACGTAGAACCAGGCGCGGCTGATGATGAAGAGGAGATGCTGGGGTAGGTAGAGCACAACGGCGATGGTCAATAGGCTGCATAAGAGGAAAACGACAGACCCTATAAACAGGAGACAATTAGCAAGTGGTTCGGCTTGACTCGTTACTAGCACTGCGGCACGTTTTGTAACGTCTTTTTCCGACGTAAAGCAGATGTCGCAGAGGTATCTTGAGAGACAGTATGGTGACAATAGCAGATAACATCTACAGAAGTAAAAAAAGAAAAACTTACAGAATATGAATCTCTCAGCGGACGTAAACATGTAGACACCAAAAGTGACCTCAATCTGGTACTGCTTCAACCGAAGCCAACGGCCGAAGCGCTGAACGGCATTGAGGTTCTCGGGTTGTTTCGTCAAGTACTCCATCTTGATTGTATTTTTGCTTTTCTTCTTTCTGATACCTCTTTATGTCCCTTGCCAATTCCGACTTCAAGTCTTCTGTCTTCCAGGAATCTGGTTTCCGCGTGATAGATAAGATCGGAGAGATCTATTTCCCCCCTTTTTTTACTCGATATTAAGGCGTTTCAAGAAATAAGGTGTAACGACGAATTGTGCGATTAAGTAATTAATAATCTTGTTCGTATGCTGGGTAGAGGTAGATGGTATATATCTCTGTATTTGGGAGGCCTCGTCTCGTTTCGAGATAATTCGTAGACAGACAGGGATATTAATTTAAGTTAGGTAGTTATTCTCGAACCACGCTCTCTATTGTTTCTTTTCGTCTCGCGAAAAAAAGGGTCCAAGGTTTTTTTTGGCTTGCTATTAAAAAAGACCTATCCACTGCTGGCCGGCCGAAGGAAAACTGGGACGCGTAATTGACGAATCGTCAAGGGTATAATAGCAACAAATCCCTGCTTAGATTTGTTACCTAAGGTTGTTTAGTGATAATATGAACGACTTAATTGGACCAATGAGAACCGGGGGAGTGGAAATTTCCCCCTTTTCACGGTACGTAGTTAAAGTACCTTAGCCTAACCTAAACGTTGGTGCCTTGCTGAATAGAACGGAATTGCCTGCCGCGCTAATTTATTAGGTAAGGAGAAGGGAAGTAGAAGTGTACCCAAGTACATAGAGGTTACCTAATCAGAGCTAAAGGAGCTTGAATGCCCATGAAGAAAAAAAAAAAAAGTAAAGTGCCAGTGACGTCGCGGCACCAGTCTGGCAGCTGCTAATATTGTAAAGAAATGCAGAATTGACTTAAGATTAAACTATACATAGTATGGACAAAGTAGAAACTCAATTACAATATATAAGCAATGATATAAAATAAATTAAATAAGAATAAAGAATAGAACGACCTAGTCACCAACATAAGCGACAATAACGATAACCATGCCATCGCTACTGTTACGGTTACGACCGCTCCGCAACTACTATCACCTCCCCTCCTCCTCCTCCATCGGTCGACGATCCCATATACTACAATTACTACCTCCTCCCTCCACCATCCAGTCTCGTCCGTCTAGCTTCTCCGCCTCCCCGCCCCTCTTCAAAAACACAAACTTACCGCCGCGTCCCAAGCCCCCTCCCGAGGAAGAAATCGAAGAGTCCTTCCTCAAAGGCAGCGGGCCCGGCGGCCAGAAGATTGTGCGTGTCTACCTAGCTATCTACCTCTTATATACTTCTTAGTTATATCTATATATAAGCCTATACACATGCAACACAAGATCAAAAAAAGACTGTAGCAGCTAACCAACCATGCCGGAAGAACAAAACCAACTCAGCAGTCCAACTCAAGCACCTCCCCACCGGCCTCGTCGTCAAGTCCCAAGCCACCCGCTCCCGCTCCCAGAACCGCGTCATCGCCCGCCAGCTCCTCGCCGACAAGCTCGACCAGCTCGCCCGCGGCGACGAGAGCCGCTCCGCCGTCGTCGGCGAGTTTAAGCGCAAGAAGAAGGCCAGCTCCGCCAAGAAGAGCAGGAGGAAGTACCGCAAGCTCGAGGAGGAGAGACAAAAGGTCGCTTCTACTACTACTCCTCCTCAGGGTGCTACGCTTCAGGGAGGGGAAGAAGCTGCGGAACAGTACGAAGAAGAAGACGAGTACGAGGAGGACGAAGATAGCGAAGACGAAGAATTCGACAAGAGATCAAGGTAACATAAAAGAACGAAAGGAAAAAATAAAGAATACGTGCTTTAAAACTAGGTAGGCAGCTAGCCCCTCTGAACAATAAGTGCATCAAACCGTCAATACTCGAAAGCTACTACTTATTTCGTAAGACCAGCTGCAGCATGACGATCACGATAATCCGTACTGGTCGGCTTTATTACAGAAGCAGATCCATATTCGTTTTAAAGAGAACTAGTTTCTACTGAATCATTACGTACTAGTTGTTGTTTTTTTTACATGCTTGCGGTTCACAAGGTTCACGCCAGACTTATTAGTGTAACGAAGAAATAAAGTAGTATATGATCAACCTCGGCTGGAATTGTCTAGTCCACCCCGTGCTTGAATGGCCTCCTAAAAGTAAAGCACCTCATATTCTCTTTTCCCTTGGAGTAATACAGCCCCAATCTCTCGACCACTATCAGAACTTTTCGTAGATACGAGTCTCGACTGGGATACATTCGCAACGATGAGAGCTCCGAATACGTCGCGCCCTGGTTGGGAACATTATGGGCTCGTGAGAAATTACTGGGTTTGCGGTGTTTTAGGAGCTGTTTTCATTGTTAGATTGCTAGAAACCAATAGCAGGGACATGTCGCGGGCATAAATACCTTAGAAGCACTTGCGGTGAACGATCGAGGGACCGCTCTCGTCGTACTCCTGCTTGGAGATCCACATTTGCTGGAAGGTGGACAGAGAAGCCAAGATAGAACCACCGATCCAGACGGAGTACTTTCGCTCAGGGGGAGCGATGATTCTGACCTTCATGGATGACGGGGCCAACGCGGTGATCTCCTTCTGCATACGGTCGGAGAGACCAGGGTACATGGTAGTACCACCAGACTGTGGATAACCCGTTAGTACACTTGTTAGACACGGCCAGATTATGAATGAATACATACCATGACGATGTTGCCGTAGAGATCCTTTCGGACATCGACATCACACTTCATGATGGAGTTGAAAGTGGTGACGTGGATACCTCCGCTTTCAAGACCCAGGACGGAAGGCTGGAAGAGAGCCTCAGGGGCGCGGAATCGCTCATTGCCGATAGTAATGACTTGACCGTCGGGAAGTTCGTAGGACTTCTCCAAACTGGAGCTCTGGGCAGCAGTCTGGATCTCCTGCTCGAAGTCAAGAGCGACGTAGCAGAGCTTCTCCTTGATATCTCGGACGATTTCTCGTTCGGCGGTGGTAGAGAAGCTGTAACCGCGTTCGGCGAGAATCTTCATGAGGTAATCCGTCAAGTCACGACCGGCCATATCGACACGGGCAATGGCGTGAGGAAGGGAGAAACCTTCGTAGATAGGGACAACGTGGGTAACACCATCACCGGAGTCGAGCACGATACCAGTGGTACGACCGGAGGCGTACAGAGACAGGACGGCCTGGATAGAGACATAGAAGGCCGGAGCGTTGAAAGTCTCGAAGACAATCTGGGTCATCTTCTCACGGTTGGACTTCGGGTTGATAGGAGCTTCTGTGAGCAGAACGGGGTGCTCCTCAGGAGCCACACGCAGCTCGTTGTAGAAGGTGTGGTGCCAGATCTTCTCCATATCATCCCAGTTGGTGACGACACCGTGCTCGATGGGGTATCGTAGAGTCAGGATACCACGCTTCGACTGTGCCTCATCACCGACATACGAGTCCTTCTGACCCATACCAATCATGATACTAGCATATCGTTAGACATCGTTCGTGCGCGTGGATTATACATATGGTAGTGTATCGGATTAGCTACTTACCCATGGTGGCGGGGACGACCAACGATGGACGCTGTATTGACATGTTAGAAGACGATACGAATTTATTTACGCCCGTTCTGATGAGGCTGAAGCGGGGGAGACGGTTGGGCGAGGATGGAAACTTACGGAAAACAGCTCGGGGAGCATCGTCACCGGCGAAACCGGCCTTGCACATACCCGAACTAGCATCAAGTCAGCTCGAGTATTCTAACATTATTTATTTTGAAGCTATTCTCGAAGGTTTCTCTTGGGTGTTGATTGAATCTAGGTCTAGAATCACCCCCAACAGCGAGGTGCGCTTCGGGATGCGGTGAAGCGAGGGCTATATTATCTTACCCATTGTCGATAACGAGGGCAGCAACTTCCTCTGCGATGAAAAAGAAAGGTTAGCACATAATGAACTCGTCAAAGCCTCGAGTGAACCCCCAGGTTGAGCCAGGTTGAGATTCGAGACGGGAGCTAACGTCAAGGTAAAAGGAGCAAACATACCCTCCATTTTGATGGATTATGTAGGTTAGGTGTTAAAAAGAATTAAATTAGAAGAGAATGAGGAAGTTTCTGATAGCCCTTGCGATTCCCGGATCGTGAAGAGCAAAGATGGTGTTGTTTTCTCGACGTCTGCTGGGCAGAAGGATGACGAGAAAAGGAGGTGTTTGACGAGTTGGAAGTTGATTTTAAGGTAGAGAAGTCGGACAAGTTAATTGCTTCTGGGGCGAGAGTGTGGGAAAAAAGGGAGGAACGAAGTTGGCTTGATGCACCGATCCCACAGTCGATGGGAGGAACTTGTGGGCCGAAACAAAAAAAGAGGCGGGGCACGACCAAGTACAAATACCAGTAGAAGATACGTACGCCTATCAGCGACGCCATACCGCTACTAAGTACCAAGGTACTTTCTAATTTTAACAGGGGTAAGAATGGCCTACGCACACAACCAATTCACTTAGACAATTACAACTGGATACAACTGGATACAAAATGGGTAGCGCACCCTTCACCGCTGACACAAAGCGGAAATACGCCTAGTAATCTGTAATCTGCCCAAGTAAATACCTAAGCTCCTTTTCAAGTTAGGTACAAACCTAGGTACAAAATTAGGTACGATAATTAGGTAGATACAATACTTCTCAGGTTATCGTAGGTACCTAATGTACCTATCTATGGTTTTAATTCAAATACACGGGCACCTGTAAATCAGGCATCTTCGAAAGCGGAAAGCCTCAACTTCTATTCCACACCCTTGAATAAGTAATAAGTATTATTTTAGTAGGTAGTATACTATCTGACCAGGTGTCGTTAACTATCCTTACGGCTTAGTATAAGGTATGTGACCGATTCATTACTCCTTTTTTTTTATTCGAGGTGCCTAGAATCCTAAGCTTTAGTGTACCTCTCACTTCGTTTAAGGCTTACCGAAAAAAAAACTACCTAAAGTCCTAAAGTACCTAACCCACCTCGTTATCGTGGTCTGTGACCTGTATAGGGTACCTATATTACTATTTACATGGTATTCAGGGGTTGCAATTCAAAGAGAAGGCCTGCTGCAACTTATCTCGTACTTGAAGATGCGCCGAGGACCGACAAAAACCCAGTCAATATCTCACACACCACACACACATGTGTTCGCAGTTTATAATGTTGCCTGTGGCTTAGTATAAGGCATCGATTACGTATATTTGAAAGCTGTATTCCCATCGGACACTAGAGTTGACAGCTGTATCATGGAAAACTAGCCGCCAAGCAGGCATCGCCGATACTGGTCAGAAGTTGTCAATTTCATGGGGGCGAGTGGGTTGCGTATGCAGGGGCTAAAGGGAATTTGTGCTGTACTGCTTCTTCTTCTATCCCAGCCTCACTTACTATCCTGACAATTACGCTTCACTACTTAATGTCGCAAATATGATGGTTCGTAAAGAACCTAGGTAACTGCTCCTTTTCCTAATTCACTAACTACCTAGGTACCTTACGTACCTAACTCTAGGCAGATGAATTTAAGAGTGAACTGTGATGTAACGTGCCGCGTATATTGTGAGTTGCACCTATAGTTGAAAAAAGAAACTCGCCGGGTGTTCACGATGTAAGAAAATAAGGAGCCAAATATTCGTTAGCAAATAAGCTTCTCGATTATGGCATCACATCGTGACATGGCAACTTGATCAAATTTTATAACCCATACGTCCAGTATCTTGAATGGTTAGGGGTAAAGGCGGTCAAGACTGGAAGAAAAATAAGGCGGGGTGAGGGGCATCCGTAGTGGGGCAGCTCAATCATCATCAGCATCATCTTTTGTTATGGCAGTAATTGAAGAAATATATATCATACATCTGAGTATACACCTGCCATATCTATCATTTGATTCAAGCCACCTGCCGTGTTCTGTAGCTACTAGAACAACTGAAGGTAATCAGTTATCAGAAAAAGGAGCTGTACCTACCTAATTCAACCCAAACTGATAGTATCAACCTAAAGCGTTTTTAGCGCCTTATTTAAACAAAAGCTTCATTTTAATTGGCCAGTATCTGTATATTTACTCCACTCCTTCAGCTTATCAGCCCTGTCCTTGTGAAGCTTCGCGAATCTTGGGGATCTATGGAGAACGTTGTACTGTTACTCAGCCAAAATTTTGGCAAGTTGACAGACTCAAGCCTGAGTATACAATAATTACATGAAGACGTTGTTTTAAAGGCTTCAACGTATACGATATTATTAGCATTTAGAACTGAAATCTGAAATCGCTATCAAATCCTTCAAAGACGAACCATTTACTCGGTACTCAGAACCTTGTCTCAGACGACGTAAAACGACGTAATCGACCAAACTTCTGCAACCCTACCCTACCTACCTTACCTTAGATTTTTCAAATCCCTTACATTAGATACATCTCTTATTCTCAGCCTTTTCCGTTAAACAACAAGAAAAAGGGACAAGATAAACAATATAAAAGGAAATATCTAATTGTTCCACTCAAACCATTACTATTTCCCATAAGAGACATATAAAACCCCGATCAAGGGTAGAGAAGAAATGGCCGGAGAAAAAAGCCTAAACGAGCTGCTAAAATGGAGCATCGAAAACTCCACCGAAGCCGACCCCTCGGCGCCCGCATCCAACGCGCCGCGCACAGCCCTCAACGCGGAGGCCCTCGCCGCCATCATGGGCGCCCCCTCCGACGCCGAGCTCATGCAGGCCTCCATCGAGCACATCACCTCGACCGACCCGGAGATCACCCTCGAGTCCAAGCTCACGGCCTTCGATAACCTAGAGCAGCTGGTCGAGTCGCTCGACAATGCCAACCTCTTGTCTAAACTGGGCCTGTGGACGCCGCTCCTCGAGCTGCTCGGCCACGAGGAGGATCAGATGCGGCTCATGGCCGCGTGGTGTGTTGGCACGGCTGTCCAGAACAATGCGCCGAGCCAGGAGCGACTTGTTGCGCTGGGAGGTGTCGAGAAGCTTGTTAGAATGGCGCTGGGAGACCGGTTACCGATGGAGAAGCGCGCTGGTGCTGGTGAGGAGACGACGGAACAGAGTGTTGCCGCCGCCGATCAGGGAGAGACGAAGGAAGTGCGCCGCAAGGCGGTCTATGCGCTTAGTTCCGCCGTGAGGAATTACCAGCCCGCTTTAGATGTTGCTGCCAAGGAGCTGCGCAAGAGGGGCGAGGAAGTCCAAGAAGGCATCGACGCAACGGATATGAATGCGGTAGACGGAATGATTAATGGATTGAAGCAGAAAGCTTTGAATGCATGAATTTCGACGGTTATGGGCGGCATGGGACAGTAACATCATGGCATCATCGGCGTTGGTGGGCACATCTGGGTCAATCAAAAAAAGGGGGGATCTACGTGGTCATGACACACACTTGGAGATAGTTACGGTTTTCTACAATCGCATAACATAAAATAACATCATTTCTCTTCTGATTGCTTTGATTTGTGATTCCACATATTGTACAACTGTATTAATCCACAGGATTATCCCAGTGCAATGGGACGATGAATATGTACATTTTTAGGGAATGTGAGTTGGCATCCCTTAGTCTACCAGTTTGCCGTAGAACGGAATGCCCAAACTCATGCAGAGCAGCCTGGCATGTCTGTCAGACTTGGCCGTTGTCTCAAGGGTCATGCGACACCCGGATATCATCTTGGATGGGTATAGCTAAATGCGCATGTAAGTAAATCGCTAATCTCGTTGCCTAACGTATCATATTATTCGACTGTGGAACTTACAGAATAATTGGCTTCGACTTCCGGGAAGAGCAGCATATCTTGAGGTTCGAAACCCCAGTTGATATTACCAGTGCTATCGCCGCTAGTGCCTAGATGAATTATCAGTGCCTAGTCATTCTCGGAATTCCGTCACGGGATACTAACCGTTGATACCCTTCCAGTCCTTGATCTTTGGAAAAACCAGATGAATGACCTTGTCCACGAACTCGTAAGCCTGGTCTCCGTATAGTGAGCATTTCACGCCTGTCCTGTCACCTTTGACAATACCCCACTGGGAAACGCTTGTCTTGGTTGTCGTGACCTCGGGACGAACACCCGTGATAGTCCGTAGCACCGCCTTTCCTACGGTGATATGGTCGGGGTTCTTCTTTGCCTTGGGCATGTACATGGCTAAATGTACAGCTCTGATCTCGGGGATGTTCTGCCAAGTAATGTTCTTCTCGAGAGGGAAGAGAACATCGGCACCTCGAGGCCCTCTCTTAGGTCGATTTTTCATGTAGGGCGATGAGTCGTCCCATTCGCGCAGTCGTATCCTTTCAGGCTTATCTGGCGTTCCGGGGGGGACGTGCTGGTACATCATAGTCATGATGTCGGCGGCGGTAGTCGAGTGGTAGGTTTGCTTTAATCGGGGAAGATTGAACGGCCCAGGAGAGAAGTTTCGAGCGACTGGGTCCGAGGATGGAGGTGGTTGAACCGGGTGCAAAGGTCCTCGGTCATACTTGGGAGGATGGTATCGGTATCTAGGCGAATGGGTTTTAGTAACCCGTTCCTCTATTCAAATGTTGTTATCGCATTATATCTTTATGCCTACCTCTCGTGTGGCAGCTCATAATTTCTGCGACTAGCCCTCTTCCTCGGATCCGTAATCTTTACTTCCTCCCTTGTAACAATTGGCGTTGCTAAGCCAGAGTCGTGCTCAATATCAGGTACTACGGGCGTAGCATCTGTGGAGGCGCATCTTCGGAGAGTGGCCGTGCAAGGTATCCAGCGCGAGGCGGTACCAAGAAGTTGGCGACCGGCTCGGGGAGCTTCTCTAAGAGCTGCCATGGTGTATTCGTGTTTTCGAACACCGAATTCCTCACAGCCTACTCCGCGGAATCGATCTACAGCCTCAACAGCTCAGATAGACGGAAATTTCCTAGGCGCATTTCTATTCCCCGTGGTCCCACAGCGATGGGAAAGTTTTTCGGTAAAACCGCTAATCCGAATACTATTTTGATTTAGGCTTTGTGATTGGTGACTTTTCCACATGAAATCCCACCCCCACGTTGTGTTACCTATTGTCCCCAAATCAAGTTCTTATCGATACCTTGCACTAGAGAGATTTCTACGCGATTATCAGTTACATCAATGGATGTAACTACCCAAGGTAGGTAGTATACGAATAATCCAATATTGTAATTCATTTCGCCTAGTTAAGATGATTTCTTGTAAATTGTAAGGAGGATATATAACCGTTGAAACTTATTATTATTATTATTTATCATTATTATTATGTATACTAGCTATGCTATGTACTAATATCTCGACGTGGAATCGGAGTGCAGCCATTTTACATTACTAACATTTCGTAAGTTACAAATCGAAAGTGGATCGGCGATAATACATAGATGTAATATATATCGTCACTTAACCTTAAGTTTTATAGTAAAAACTCGCCATAACGAATTGTAAAAAACAAAAAATTGAATTTATTATATAATGAATTCGTTATAAATTATAATTTTCCATTTAAAATTGGGTTTTTATAGAAAATATTTTAATTTATTAATAAATATTATTTATTTTTTTATATATAATATATATTAATGGTTAATTATTTAATATTAAAAGTTTTTATTTTTTCGAATTTTAACGTTTTTTTTTCGAATTAAATGTTTATCACGTAAATATTTATCACGTAAATATTTATCACGTGAATGTTTATTACGTAAATAATTACGTATTTAATTTTAAATAAAATAATAATAATATTATTATTAATTAAAATATTATAAATTTTTTTACGATATTTATTTTTTACGAATTTTTAATTTCATTTTTATTAAATTAAATAAAATTTTCAAATTAAAACCCGAAAATTCATTTAATCGAAATTATTTAAAATTTATTAACTTTCGAATTTTACGTATTTTAAAACGAATTTAATGAAATTTAATTTTAAAAATTAACGAATTCGTTATATAAAAAAATTCGTTAAATTACATACAAAATTCGAAAAACCAATACTTTAGTTCGTTATAAAGTGAATTCGTTATATATTATATTCGTTATGGCGAGTTTTTACTGTATTTAGCTTAGAAACCGAAGGGGTTCGGTATACTAATAGCGCCCGACAGTGCGGTGGTATGTCGATCACCTGATAAACCCTCCATTATAGCGCTCTTCGGTGCCATGGCTACGGATACCGTCTACCAGCTTGTCTCTTTTTGGTATTGCATCACGATGGTACTCGAGCAAAGAACGACTACGTACATGCGAATATGCTTGCGGCATGAGACCACCCCGAGCACCCAAATATCCGGGTTTAAGACATATCACCAGACGTAGTAGCTGATAATGGTAAGGCTGAAAAAGTATGACATGTATCATACATACAACAGTTAATACCTAGTAGTTACCTCATCCATGTTGTTTGTAAGTACCTACATATTTATGGCGCTGCCTGCTAGGCTTCGATTACTTATTAGATTAATTACGCACTTCATCACGGCTGGCTTTCGCCTTCGTGCTTGATTTGACAAATTTAACTTACATCATTCCTAGGACTAACTATGGGGAATTAACCAAATAGGTCGCCGGCCGAAGGATTCAACTTTACCAAACACACACAAACATACACATGCTTGAAGTCTGTTATGTAGTACTTAAGGTACCTAGGCGGCTAACAGAGACCAGTGAGATCTCATTCGATCGCCTGCAGCACCGAGGCCCGCCAATGGAGTGGGAGAAACGGCCCTTCTAGACTTCTCCTTAAGGAAAAAAAAAAAGGTTCCATGATGTCCAAGTACTGCATACGAGGGGCATACACGGGGGGCATCTTTGTTAAAGGTAAGGTTAGTTTATTTTGTTTTGCTCGTCCCGAAGGAAAACCTGCCAGGCAGTCGCAAAGTTGTAAAAGTCGCACTTTGGCCTACCCTTTTTTGAGTTACGTGACGCCTAGTGTACCTGATTTAGAGTTGCGCCTGCTGTATCTTTATACATTTCAATGAACTTACGTACCCATACCAAAGTAGATGGAATGAAATAAATTTAACCAATCTACCTGCCTATTTTACCATGAAAGAAACTTGCTTCAGGTTCCGGCCCCCGTTCGTTTCATTCTCTCCTTCCATTGACTTACGACTTATATACATTACACATTGCACATTACACATTGCACATTGCACACTACGCATTACACAACCAACATCTTCTCGTCTTGTTGCACTTAGCGCCCCCTTACCGAGGCGCCTTACCTAAAATTCGAGAAACATCTCTCTCTCTCTCTGTTAACAACTAATTAATTAGAACCCGTGGTTACAAAAAACACGTCCTAGTTTGCATCACGCGAATACGATTATATAATGTAATCGATCATCAAGACAAGATACAAAAGTGAATTTTAGTTTCCCCATATTGGATCGCCCATAGCTCAACTTTTTTTTTGGAGACCCTTGAACGACGCGAAACGCTCAGTCTTTCTCGGTAGGAACTTTAACACACACAGCGCAGAGCCCCCCCAGTACTGCCACCGCTGCATCAATTTACTTCTTCAGCCTCTGAACCTCCTTGGCTGCTGCAAGCTCCCGATACATTTGCAAACAATTCTTCTTTTTGTTTTTATTACCTCTCTTCTTCTCTTTTTATTCTCTAGAAACAAAATTACTCAACTTTACCTATCATTTTGAACCATGCGAGTTCCCTTGTCGTACCACCATCACCTCCAGCCTTAACACCAAGTCCCAGTCGCATCGACGCTCGACCCAGGCTTGGCACACCGTCTATCGGCAGTGATAGTTCAAAGCGTCGAATTTTGTTTTAAAAGAGAAAACCAAAAGAGGAGTCGCCCATTATCATCGTCGCACAGCGCATTGCCAAATTCGAATATGAGCGAAGGCTGGTGTCGTTGTTGTAAATCATAAAATTATCAGCACCTAACCACCTTTATATACTCCCTTTGAGCCAGGCCCTCTAGGCCAATTTTCAAATGTTGCGAGACCCCACCATGAAGACCAGCATTCCTAGGAAGTTCCTCAGTCGCCGTGAGAAGAATGGTCACCGTCGTAACAGATCGTCCGACCCGGCCCATAAAGTAAGGTGACATTGAATATGTCACGTCTCCATCTTAATACGTATACTTGTATTCTAACTACATCTCTTTAGCAACACCGTCCTCTGTCTGCCGAGGCCTTCTTTTCTATTTTCAAACCCGAATCTCGACAGTCTACCAATGCCGATACAGAGCGAGAAAAGGAGGGAGCTAAGGTGCGTCAACGCAAACTTCGACATCCACCTCTACGCTACAAATGACCCTAATTCTTAATTCGAACAGATCGAAGACATACGCCGACGAGTTGCAGACCTAGACTTTCCCGCCCTTAGCGATGACCAGATACGATATGTGCTCAATTCCAAATATTCCTCCGGCGATGTCGAAAAGGCTATGGAACTGCTGTTATTACAGCAAGTCTCCCTCTCTGGCAAGATTCTCAGCTACAACCCGGCAGTCCACATGCTCGGGGCTGAAAATCGAGGAAATGTGACCTGTTACCTCGACGCGCTACTCTTCGCCATGTTCGCTAAACTTGAATCGTTTGAGTGTATGCTTAAAAGCGACTCCATGGATGAGCCGCAGAGGAAGCTGGCTGCACTACTACGACTTTGGGTAAACATGCTAAGAAGCGGAAAGTTAATTGAAACTGATATGGCAAGTTTTTTTTTTTCTGCTATCAGGCTATATGCAACGAGACTAATACCAGACAGACCCAGCATATTCAGGACGCCTTGGCCGCATGTGGTTGGAGAGACGCACAATTACTAGAACAACAGGATACATCCGAAGCCTTCGCTTTCATTACAGAGACACTTCAACTTCCTCTGCTGACCTTACAAGTCGACCTATTTCATCAAGGAAAAAAGGACGATGCGGATCACAAAGTCGTGTACGAAAGGCTCTTAAACCTTGCCGTGCCTCCGGATAACAGCGGAAAGGGAATTCGATTAGAAGATTGCCTAGAGGAATACTTCAACTCCCAAGTCGACGTCCTAAGGGATAGCCTAGAGGAGAAAAAGGTAGAACGGTCAGAGGCGATGCCGAGCCTGCAGCTTGCCGATACTTCCAACGAACCTAAAAGTACAAGTACAATTCGCATCGTTACCGAGGAAGATCAACAAGAAGGTGCTACACCCGACTCTGAGCACGCTCCACCTATAGAGCGCAGGTGGACAATAGCCCAAGATACGCATCTTTCGGACCTTCAAACAGATTCAGAGGCAGAGGCTTCAGGATCTCAGACAATGTTACGACCCCATAGAAGCCGAACTGAAAGTATAATCCAACGGGTTGTAGTTGATGAGCAGGGCAACCCATCCGAGTCCGATACGGCTAGTTTGTTTCAGAGAGCCAAGAAGACAGCGGCGGTTGTTAGAGCGGTGACAATACCAGCTTGGCAGTTCTTCAGACTTATACGTACGTACGATATTCAACTCTCTTGTAAGGGTTACGATACTAACATGGATCGTAGCGTGGCATTCGCCTGCGAATAAGGAACCCGAGAGCGACCTAGAGGTTGCGCGGCATTTCAGCCAACGGCCCGTTGTCGGAATCTGTCTGAAACGGTATATGATGGATACAAACGGTAACATGAAACGGCAAAACACGTATATCGATATTCCCGATAGTTTGAGGTTACCACATTTTATCGTCGACGAGAGACATGTGGAAGAAAGTGGACTTGCTGCTGAGTACAAGCTCGTCCTTCAGTCCGTGGTCTGCCATCGGGGTGATTCGCTGCATTCCGGCCACTATGTCTCCTTTTGCCGCGTGGCTCCCAAGCTCCTCACTGATAACCGCAGACACGATAGCGATCCGCCTCCAGATTACGAAGAAGCGCAGTGGGTCAAATTCGATGACCTTGCGATTGAAAATCGAGTAACGCTTGTTGATGACATAAAGCAATCACTAAAGGAGGAGATGCCTTACTTACTCTTCTATCAGATTGTTCCGATAGTGGAAGTAGCAGCTAGCTCGACCGAAAGCACAGACATAGAGCCGCCATCATACGATGACGCGGCCCTCAATTTAACTAATTCCGAAACTTCAGCAACGCAAAGCCAAGAAAGGCTTTCGGTCTCTCGTCGGCCAAGCAGCTATTTTGACAACTTGGCCCCTCAGCCGGCAGGCAACGGGGGAATACGCTTTTCGGCAGACTTGGAACTACCGCCACGTCGTAGCTTTGCGGATGAAGATGGATTTCTTAGCGTATCTCGACGAGGCAGTGTCTACAATGACTCCAATATCCCAAGTCCCACGACAGTATCAGAGGGTCCCTCACCAGTCGTCACACCTGGGGAGGAGACTACCGCTCAAAAGCTAACTCGGGCAGCTGCGAGATTCAGAAGCAGCAATAGAAGTAGACCCCAAAGTCAAGCTGGTGAAGGTCGCAAAAGCTTGTCGGTTCCCAGATTCGGGGTTTTTATGAAGTCAAGCAAGGAACCGCTACGGGACTCGACATCGTTGGAGACCGACGATGACTATGAGTTCGTCGAAAACATCGAAAAGGACCGTATAAAAGACAATGACGCAGACATAACCCCCACACCCAAGAAGGGGAAGTCGAAGTCGCATCACGATAAAGGCAAGGGGAAGGATAGCAAGAAGACAAACATGCCAGATAGGGAATGCATTGGTGAGTATATCGACGTCGCTTTCTCTTGGACTTGACACGGGGCGCGGTCTACTTAAAAGTAGTCAGGGCGTAGTCTAATGATTCGAGTTCCAACTCTCTTTCATCTTACAATTTATTGCAGGCTCATATACTAACTTGAGAATGTTACAGTTCAGTAGTGCTATGACTTCACGTGGATGGGTTGGACTATTGATTTCGAATACAAGATACCCGGCAGGCGTTGGTGATACACAAGATTTGCCGCAAGGAACTTCAAAACCGAGACAGGTTAATATGTAGGCATACTCAGGTAACGAGCGGACTTTCCGGTGAATGATATTGCATTAATATGGGACGGTGGAAAATAGGTAATCACCTGGACAGCATTCAAATGGCGTCTGTTTTTAGATAGCGTGCGTAATATAAATACGTCTTCTATCACGTCTTGGTCGCAAGGGATGTTCTTGTATTTACGGTCCCAGAGTCATAGTGTGCGTTCTCGTGTCATCCCAATTATACCCCGTACTTCGTACATTTCTCACTATACAGCTTATTTTCTTACTTGTATACGTGAAGTCTTGGAGCACATACCTGCGTCATTTCAAAAAGCGTCAAGTTCGCGTCCCATCCAAAAGAGACACAATAAGCAAGTAGGAAATAAAGATTATAGACGAGAAGAATCCTTAGATAAGTAAGAAGGGGTGGAATTACTACATGTAAATATTATATAATATTTCACGTCGAAATGAGGATAGATGCCCCGGGCAGAGAGGATTTTCCAGAGCGTATCTCAGGGCCGCTGGCGGAAAGGCCGGGATAACGGCCCCATAGGAGGAGGCCCGGTCCGCTCGACGTGCAGAGAGGGCCAAAGAGGGCCGCTGTCGGGGCGGGGCGGAGGTTGGTAGATGGATACCTTCCGGGAATAGTTGTCGGAAGGGTCCGGTGGGTTTGTATAGGCGGGTGGATCCAAGTATACGCACAAGTTCGACAGGTGTTTTCCGATAAGTTACGTGATAGATCCAGCTGCTGGTTTCGGAAAATAGGGGGCGTGGTCTGTGTAGGTGGAAAGCTGACGGCATTTTCTCTTGATTTACCATGGATGAATACTTAGGTAACATTCTCAGTCTTGCTTTTCGATTTGGTGTTGTCATACTGCTTGAATGGATGGAATAATTATCCTGTGATGGGATACCTCAAAAGATGACGGAATATAACAAAAGCTATGCCGGGCACAAACAAGACTTCTTGAAGACGTCAACTTGATTTCGATCTTTTAAGGTCATTCATGATCTATTTTTCAACTGAAGTGTTCGAAGTGGCAGAGATTGTCTAAAGGACAGCACCATATCTACCTTTAGGTAGTTATATATATAACGTTTTCAATAATACCAAGCTTCAAACTTCTATCCGCTTAACCCATGGCTTGCTGATATCCGTGAAGAAGCTTGCTCCTTTTACCGTTGTCGGTGTGTCCTTGGTAACTGTAACATTACAGTTGGTAATCCAGTCCCCCTCAGCTGCATACTTCTCCGCGACGTACCTCACATAATCACTCAGCTTACAAGACGATCCGGGGCCGTCATTGCAAGATGGGACCGGATACACTGCATCATTCAACTTAATGCGGATGTATGTATCGTTGAGTCCATCTGCCGGGTAAGCCCCAGGCTCATCATCGCCCTTTGTGGCACAGTTCAGACGTTCAAAAGCAATCGTGCCTCTCATTGATACATACCGTGATCCTACCCATAGCCTGCTGTCATCTTTCTTGGTGGGAGATAACGCAGGTTGTTCATCGAAAACACCACTCGCGGTGACCAGTTCAGTCAGCTGTCCGTCATTCAAGAATGATACCAGAAGCTTCGGGATGTCAAAAGTCGAGCCATTGGTCCCTGTGCCTGTACTAGTACCATTTTGGAGTATGCCGACGAGTGTATTTAAGAAAGGCGTCATCATCTTCTTGGGGAGGTCCGTCCCTGGTCCGATTCCGTAGTAGTATCGGAGGTCATTAGAGTATTCGTATTGCTTTAATTCTTCGTCAGTGAGGACATCGCACCAGGGCGAAAGTCGGCCAGTAATATGGCTCTCAAAGCCGCATAGATATGGTATCTGAGAAATATCACTCGCTGTTAAAGATAGGTTTCCCTTTATCAACTTCTGCAGACGATCCTGGACGGGTGGGATCCAAATAGCGTCCCAGGTTGACTTATACTCGCCTCCTTCGGAATCTTTGAAGTTAGGACACATATCTGATGGAGCGAGCGAATCTCCAACACCAGCTGGAAAGCCTCGAGACGTCACTGAGATTATGCTCCCTTTCTGAGAAGCAGCAACACCCAAGTAGCCGCGAACAAACGTAGACGCTGTCTGTAGGACTCGAGTATAATTGTTGGCCCATACCATGAAGTCGTCCCCTTCTCGGTAAAGGCCCGGATACCTGTCATCATTAGTTTAAGTATTCTAAGGACGAAGACTCCAGATCAGAGCAAACCTGGTTCGTAGCGTGTAGCCTAGGTCCAGGGCCTCCTTTACGCCAGTAGGATTCTCCATTCCAATCTGCGAGGCAGGGTCTTCTAGAACCGGTTGCCAATTTGGGAGGAATGATAAGCTCCCGCTCGTTGTATAATTGCTGATTCGAAACTAGATACGAGAGATTTCAGTTGATACTAGGACCGCATATTAAACAGCTTGAATACTAACTCGCTCATACATCGAAACCCACCCATCGTAAGCTCCTTGGTCCGGGTATCTCGAACCATGTCTCGAGATATAGGCGGCTCGGTCGACATGACAGCCTTGAGGAGGCTCAGGTGAAATCCCAAATACGTTTGGGCCTGGTTCCGGGTAGATAGTGAGTGAAAATTAAAGTTACATAGGGGATTTAGAAGTCTTACCAGCGTACCAAGGCCCATTAGCACCTAGCCATTGAAGGGGGTTTGTGGCGCTCCCACTACTAGGGAAGTTTATGTCCTGAGCTGGTGCTAGATATTGCGTCGCCGCATCGCAGAGTCTGAATAATAAAGCGGTGGTGAAGACTTGCGATATCTGCATGATGCTGTCTTGCTGACCATCGATTAGTAGCAAATGCGTTTGAAAGATAAAATGCCTTTCACTCTAACTGCCATGGCCGTCAATTATATATAAATCAGTTTATTAATGTTAATAGCATTATATAAACAATCATTTCTCAATCAGTACTATTCCAGACTATAAAGCAAGCTATATGCACAGCATTACAGCATTACGAGTATCGTCCGTGCAATTAGAATGCTATCATCTGCGCGACGAGCACGTGTTGGATAGTCGTTTTCTGGTTTGTGTAAGTGTTTAGTCCCAAGAATTCGAGGAAGATGGTCACGAAACTAGTCGGAGATTGAATTGCCAATTTAGGCTCGTAACCCATTTCATGTAGTAGTGCCATGAGATAGCTGCACGTCATAGGTTGGGTACCAAAGTATCTCGCATTAGCTCTATAGGTACCTACTAATGCGTACATATGTAATTGAACAACTCTCCATTCCGCGCGTTGTGGGTCCCGGCTCCGGGTTCAGAACGTCGCTGCGAGGTAGTAGCTCCCTGCATCACCGGCTTCCGGCATTTACCAATAAATCTATCCCGTGGTTCCCCGGTTCTCATTAGTTATCCTGAAAAATCAAGCACAAACCACCCCACCTAATAAAAAATGCCTACTAGAATACCCAAACCAGAGGACTTTGAGCACCTATCACCTTCCCTACACATATCCTTAATCTTCCCCGAAGTCCCAGAAACTACAACCGCCATCCTCATCCTCTTCCACGGCCTCGGTGATTCCGAAGCCTCCTTCGCCACCTTCGCCAAAAACCTAAACTTACCCGGCGTCCTATCCATCTCCGTCCGCGGCGTATCTCCCCTCCCGCCATCGCTCCTCGGTCTTTCCGCCGAGGAAGCTGCACGTCCAACCAGACACTTCCACTGGGGCGACGACCTGGCTCTCTCGCCAGCGACCGGGGACTTGGACCCCGACCCCGGATTCACGAAAGCCGAGCGCTTGGTGCTGGGCAAGCTGATCCGGGAGACGCTCGTCGAGAAGTGCGGCTGGGAAACCAACGACATCCTGCTGTTCGGCTTCGGACAAGGCGGCTCGCTAGCCCTGGGCCTGTCGTCCAAACTCCGCCAGGGCGAGAAGGTCGTGGATGTTACCGAGGGGGACAAGGCTACTACTACTGCCCTAGGCACGGCGTTTAAAGGCGCCGTGTCGATTGGAGGGGCGTTGCCGTCGAGCATGATACCGACTGTCAGTGCTCGGGAGAAGTCCCGGACACCTGTGTTGGCGTGTCATGGCAGGGCAAGCGATGTACTCGACGACGATGCGGTAGAATTGCTAAAGAAGGAGTTTGTAGATGTGCGGGAAGTCAAGTGGAGGAAGAACGACGATGGTATGCCCCAGAACAGGGACGAGATGCTGCCTATTATGCAGTTTTTCGCCGAAAGATTACGTGGATGGTAGGGTGTATAGTATCTCGTTGGTTATAGGGGCGTACGATCATAATTAATATTTGGCAATACTGTGCTTCCATAGGAATGAATATATATATGCGAAGAGTCCAGACGTTTTAATTCTGTAGAATCTAACTAAACATGTCGATCACATCTTACCCAACAGGATAGACAACTAAATATAGTTACATAAAATAGATATATGTTTACCTTCGTATCCAAATGCTTTAATCATTCCTTTGCTCTCTATTCCCGTCTTTAGATTGTACAAAACAACCACCTAGTAGAGAGCTAAGATGGAACGGAACATAATGTTCCATTAGTGCTATTAAACATAAACGAACGACGATGTCCAAGTCGTTTGTGAGACAGAAACCTCAACACCAACCCTCTGTAGCGGTTGTCACTAAATGGTACAACACGCCTGAATGAGTACACATCCGCTGCATGATAGTTAAATACAAAGTCTGGAATGTCTTCCATGGTCCGCTCCACCAGAACGCCGTGGCTATGCAAAGAAGGAGGCTACTATAATACACTCACGGCCCACAGTAAACTAGCCCAAGAAAAGCCCGAGTATTTCCACTCGCCATCAACTATTAGGCCAGCCAAGGGGAATACTAGAATCCACCTTTTCGCCTTCCCTAAGAGATGGTATAAGACTCGACCATAACGGTATCGTTTCTTGTGCCTGTATGTTACCAACCTCGACTTTGGGGCTATCATCATTCGACTGGTTGGTGATGTCGTCTAGAAGCTCTCTGGTCAATGGTATATCTTGGGACTGTTCGCCGCCTTCCAAAAGCTCGTCCCCTGGTTCCTCTATACTGTCTATTCCTGCAACATTACCAACAACTTGGCCCTCGAGAGGCGTGAAGGTATCGCTGTCTGATCCCGTCTCTTCCGTTTCATGTTGAAATGTAGAAACAAGCACAGAGTTTGGATCGACACAGTCGTATAAAAGCATGAATACACCGCCTTGGGCTAAGACAGTCTCTTCAGATACCTCCCAGACGGTCTCGTCACTTAAACGCCACCATTTTGCGTCTGTATCTGAGTCGGTGCAGCCACCATCGGTTCCGTCGACTAATGTACTTTGGTCATCTCCTGCGTTACTCTCGCTTCCAATACCCGAGTCGGATTCCTCGTCTTCGAGTTTCGATGGCTTGCAGGGATGTCTTCGATAACATACATAATGGCCGTTCTCATGTCGTCCTTGATGGGTTATGACCGCACGTAGCTCATAAAGTGGCCCGCTGATTTTAGAAGGCTTTATATCGCCTGAAACCATCGATAGCTTCGGATCTGTAACCCATTGCTCTTCATCTTCCGAGGAATTACCTGCAGAATCTGCCTCTTGGATGGGGTTAACTGGTCCACCGGCGCTCCCTAGGCACCATGGTCCAAGATCGAGCATCTTCGGAAATCGCACTGCTGCGAGGTTCTTGAACATGCGACCTGTATTTTCGTCGAATACTGAGCGATTCATATGGATCGCAAGGCTCTGGGGTGATCGTGCTACGGCTACCTGCTTAGTCTTAGTAGAGTTGACACGTTTCCTTATTTCGCACTTGTCCTTCAAGGTTGTCTCTTGGAAATCATCCTCCTCAAGAGCAAGTTCTACGGCCTCTAACCGTGAATTAAGCTTTCGCGATTCAGTTTCCGTCGCGTCGTCTCCTCTACGAGACTGGAGGAGTTTCAATAGATTCCGATAGCTTAGTAGTGTACACTTGGCGCATTCAACTCCCTCGATAGTCTCTAAATCTGTGTAGGAATCTAGCCGCTCGTATAGATCGTGTTCTGTCTGTTCGAGGCCAAGATTAAGAGTAAGACAATTGAATGGGGTCATGGAGAGCCCGTTGGAATAGCCACACTGAACGCATGCGACTCGCTGCGCCAGTAAGCCTTCCAGGGGGTTTCTTAAAAGTCTAGCATCAGATCCGGCTTTGGAAAGGGCTGGTAGTGACTGATATCCGCTGTCGTCACTATGCTGACTATCCTCCGTATCGTCTCTGATACCAATCGCTTCAAATCCGGGCGAATAGGAAACAGGTTTTACTTTTTTCATAATCTCCTTTTCAACTTCATCGAGTATTTTAGAGAAGTATTCCTGCGCATCTTGCTGTTGCCACGTGTCTAAGGACTTTAACTTCTTCGGTGTCCATAATGTCTTCCCATTATAATCGTTGCCCGTTAACTTCGAGATGAGGTCCCGTAATGAACTGGCTGATCCTAACTCCCCGTCACTATCGGAATCATCTCTTTCAAGACCCCTGGCAAGATATAACGGAAATGGTCTTAGAGACGATAGTCCCTGAAGGATACTGTTCTGGAAGCATGAATTATCGTAGTTCCCAAGGCCGGGAGGCTGGTGGGTCTTATGTTTGATGAGCGTACTGCTTGACAGATTCGAAAGGCTTCTTCTGCCAGCATCGGCAACAGATGTTATTATGCTGCCTGGCCCGCCCATCCCAAGTATTCGTTTAAGAAGTTCGCTCTTGGCGGTGTAATCTCGGGGTCGGTTCGATAGCGTAGGCCCCGGAGTCGGGAATATCGGTGGATGGAGCCAGTCGTCGATGGCATAGAGTACGGTCGCGGGAGTGATAGTTACTATAAAGTCCCAAAGTACCTGTCCGGGATGTCGTGGCTGTGAGAAGGGCGAAGTATGAAGATATTGGTAGAAGATGGTGAACAAAAGGAGGAGTAGCGGCACGATCACGCTAGGTTGCTGCAATCGATCTAGTAGAATATCGGGGAAGTAATGGGAAAAGTCGTTACCAAGACGGTCGGATTGTGCCTTAGGTGGATGGGAGCGCATCCTGGAGTTTGTGGACTGTGGTTGAAAAGATGGAGCATGTGATGGATATTTTCCGTGGGATGTTAAGGCAGAAATTTATTGTCGACGAATATCGCCATGGCAATGGTGAGACGTTTCATACCATTCTCTCGTTGCCCGTCTCTAGGTTTATATCCGCGTATGGTATCTGAGCGTAGGTATCTTAAAGCGTTCGTTCGAGTTCGGTATGGGATAGTTAATGAGTAGTTGTGTTTTTTATTGGAGGAGATAAAATTGGGGTTCTACAACTACTTTGTACGAAGTACGAATAGTGTGTATTGAAAGGCAGGGCTGATGTGACAGTCTATTTTTAGTGGGTCACAGGATAGCGATAGTGTACTTCGAAAGTTCGTGCTAAGTATGTATGTAGGTACTTGCACATGCAAGGAATTAGAAAAAGTACTTTACTGTATTTGTAGAGTTCGAAATTTCTAAGCTTTATCGTTACAAATGTGATTGCTGATTGGCTTAAGCTAGTCTCGTAAGACCCTCCCCCGGACTTCTTATCGCATCTGGGACCGTTCGTTATCAAACGACCCTGCGGGGCACTTTTTTTCTTTTCTTAAAAACATCCAGTAATTTGCAGATTGGTCTGGGACTTGATTGGGAAAAATATAACAAAAAGTTGCAAACTACGGAGATCATGGCTAAAGGCGGAATAACAAAAAAGAGGAAGGGTATGTAATGTTATGGTTAACTACCATTTCACCGGCCCATTTCAAATAACTAACCATGTGCTTGACATAGCTCCCTCAATTCACTCGCGGGCTGCAAGACGTGCCACGTCCCCAAGTATCGATACAGACAAGTCGCTCAAGAATGTCCAGCCTCCTGCCGAATCAGTCGATTATCGTCCCTCTGTGCTTGCCATACATCAGGGGGCAGGTGTTTCGAAAAAGACGAAGAAGGGCAGGAATATGAGTTCCAAAGCAAGGAGGAGACACGAGAAAGGACAGGATCGTGCTGCAAACATTATGGAGAGGACTGAAAAGAAGATTGCCAAAAGTAAAGGCCAAGCTCGGACGATACAATCACGGAGGAAAGCTTGGGACGATATTAACAACCAAATACCCGCAAACAAGAGTGAACCTCAAGGCGAGGTGGACAATAGAGAAGACGAAGTAGACGAGGTATCCGAATTCGACGAAGAGATGGACGATGCACAGCTTGACAGGGTCCAGGACAGTACTATGTCGACAGACAAGGTTCCTCTACAAGAAGTAGAAGATGAAGATGAGATTCTATGATCTTTGGAAATCCGGATAGAACATTTATCGTTCTGGGCGTTGTTGGCGCAAGAGGGAAAATTCATCATTTGTGGTTTTAAATACATAGTGAGATACTTCATCCATCCCAAAGGTACAGGACCATAAGAATTCAACAATTGCGATTGTATTTTCTATTGCTAATTCGAGGTGTTTGAATATGAAGGTACCCATCTTAGAGAGATTTGCGCTTATCGATAGTTAAATGCAAACAGTTAATGACCCACTTCTTAGTAGCTGAACAAGTCCGACTCGTCTTTGCGGATTTGGTTATCGTTTCTAGCTTTCTCATATTTTATAGAGAAAGTCAACACCAGACACCCGTATCTTCAATTCCATCCCTTCGCCCTCATTCAAAATGCCGCCCACAATGCAACAAAAACGTATGACAGCAAATCCTGCGCGACCAACCCGTTATCGTGCTGGTAAGCCCACGGGCGCATCCTCCTCCGAATCTGATTCAGAAGCCAGCGACGCCGAGGTTGAACAGAAGCAACAAAAACCCCAGCGTAAAATTGCACCGCCACCTAAAGTTCCAAGTGCAGGCAAGATAATTAGCAATCTCAGCAAGGTAGATCTCAATGAGCGCCAAAAGCAAGAGCAGGAGTTGAATGCTAGACGCGTCGAGGCTGCGAAAGCAGCTCGCCTAGCTGCTGAAGAGGGTTTCGTCACCGAGGAAAGCGAAGATGAAGAAGATAGCGAGGAAGGAAGCGATGATGACGACGACGAAGAAGAAGAGGATGAGAGTAGTGAGGAGGAGGCCCCTCGGCGGTTAATGTTAAAACCCAAGTTCGTGCCGAAAAGTCAACGAAACGGCAACGGCAATAAAGATTCTGCCCAAGAACAAGATGAAGCGGCGAAGATAGCCGAGGAAGAGGCGAAGAAGAAGAAAGCGATGGACGAAATGGTCGAGGAGCAAATGCGCAAAGCTGCGGCGGCACGGGCCGCTAAGAAAAAGCATTGGGACGATGTCGTAGATGAGGAGGAAGACGTTGATACCGAAGACGATGTGGACCCGGAAGCCGAGTACGCTGCATGGAAGCTACGTGAGTTAAAACGCATCAAGCGAGAGCGCGAGGCTATCGAAGCCCGCGAAAAGGAAAGAGCTGAGGTCGAGCGCCGACGAAACCTAACGGAAGAAGAACGAAAAGCGGAGGACGAAGCTTTTCTAAGCAAACAGAAAGAGGAGAAGGATGCAAAGGGCAAGATGTCGTATATGCAGAAGTACTTCCACAAGGGTGCATTCTACCAAGACGAGGCCGAAGCCGAAGGCCTTGCCAACCGAGACATTATGGGCTCGCGATTCGCAGACGACGTCAAGAACCGCGAGTTGCTCCCGAAGGCGCTACAGATGCGTGATATGACGAAGTTGGGAAAGAAAGGTGCTTCCAAGTACAAAGATCTGAAGTCTGAGGACACGGGTCGGTGGGGTGATATTCGCGATACGAGGCCAGGCAAAGAATTTGATAGATATAATGTTGACGAGAGGTTTAAATCTGACCATGCTCGAGAGGCATCTGGTCCTGGGGGAGCCAATGCAGTGCCGATTGGCGAGAGGAAATCTGTCCGTGGCGCACCAGAGGGTCCTAGAAATTCAGACCGGGGACGAGATGAGGATAGATACCGCGAGCGAGAACGAGACCGAGACCGAGACAGTTATCGTCCGAGAGATGATGATAGGCGACAGAGGAATAGGTCCAGATCTAGATCTAGATCCCCCAGGAGGCATGATAGGGACGATTATAGTAGTCGAAGAAAAAGGGACTCATCACGGGATGCAGGTCGTTACGACAATGATAAGAGGCGAAGGATAGAGTCCAGGTAGACATGATTTTGCTTTACGGCATACATACATATATATACCAATTTTATAATTAATTACATGAGTTGGACGTACTCTGAAGAGTATATCGCCCACTCAATACCTATATTACCTGGTCTATCCATATCCATATATAATGTGTCTTCTCTATGCCGTAATTCTCATACTCTGTATACATCCTTTACGGGATTGTGATATCCTGAATTTTCTAAGCTGCGGCACCATCCTGAGTATTGTCGGTAGTATAGCCAGGTGGCGGCGATACTCCCTGAGGATCATGACCTTTGAGGTAGTCCTCCTTCTCTCCAATCTGCTTGCCTCCGGCTTCCCATCTCTGAACCTGCTCAGCACGCTTCTCAGCGCAAAGCCTCTGCAATGCAGGCCAGTAGATATCGTGGTTATACTCGAACTGCAGCTCACCGCCTGGGAATTCCGACCACAGCTGCTCTTTCGGTACGTATTGCGTCATATCGTCGTTGAACTTTAACTTCTCCCGAGTCAATGGGTCAATGAACGGCGTAATAAGCTTAAAGAAACCATTGACAACCCAGGGAACTATATTCTCATATTAGCTTATATAGCGTAGTTCATTATTGTAGAATTTGCTTACTGTTAATGATCATGGCCCTTCCGAGCCTCTCGGGGTAATGCGTCTGGAGGATGTGCAAAACCTCACGGCCTTGACCGATACCAGGAGCGGTATTGGTACGACTCTTGCCCGATTTGAAGTTGATGAGAAGACTCAAGGTTTCCTGCTGGGCCGGCATAAGGTCTATGACACGCTCAAGCATGAAAACGAGATGTTGGACCTGGCGGGGCGAGACCTCCGTGTTTTGGCGGCCCGGGTTCAGGTAATGGCAGGGGCGGCAGTGCTTATCGTAGCCCAGCAAGACTTGTTTCCCAGTGGCATTCTCGGGTCCGATGTGCTCCGCAGTCAATTCCTCTACCCCGTATTCTCTTCTCCAAGCCAGAGTTTCTTGTAGGCGCTTCTCGGCCTCTTTTTCGTGCCACTTAGTAGCTCTTAGATATCTCAACAGACACTCCCTTGTAAGCCACATCTTCTCGCTGTCTTTTAAGGGACCGCCCTTCTCCTTGGACGGAATCTCCTTCCATTCCTTCACACGGCTGAGAAGCCAGTCGTACTTGGTCGTCTGGTCGGCAGTGAGAGCTGGCTTCTCAGGTACGGCGCTGCTGGGGGTGGGAGCCGATAGGGGCGTCCTAAGGATACCGGCTTCATTTTTCTCTTCGAGGACCGAAGGCTCGGCACTTCCAGCGGCTACTGTTGTGCTAGGTGTAGACATTCTGATCCGCAAATGTGTAATGGTGCTGATCCCTGTTTTATTTGAGACTTAACAACAGGCTTTTTTGAGTTTCCGCGGGAAAGTTATCCTTGTTAAAAGTTGAACACGTTAAAGTCAGACGTGTAAGTAAATGTTATTCGCGTTAAGTGGGTTGTCGGGGTGTCGGGTTTAAGTAATAAAAGGTACAAGACCATTAGTTTATTAGGTATTTTATTTTATTGTTTCGTTAGCTTACTGGATTACTAAGTTATTGGATTACTGGTGACTTAGGCTTCAAGGGTCTTCCTCTCTTAGGCAACCAAAGGCTAAGTCAATGTTGAAGAATAACTACCTAGTTAAGGTAACTATACTATAGCCATGTTTGTTAATAGTTATATATTTCAATCTGACAGTATTTCACATTTCTATTTCTATTTCTATTTACAAAACCTAGACTATTCCCCTCCTAAATCACAACCTAAAATAGTAATAGCAATAAGAACATAAGTTATCACAGCAACATACCTTTAGGATCTTAACCATACTTAGATAAGTAATGATGGATAAGAATAACCTTGCCCCCAGTCATTTACAGTCAGGGCAGTCAGGGCAGTCAGGGGTAGCTCATCATATTCTTGGCGACCAAGTTCGTGGTCCACTCCAAGAAACCCGAAAAAGCCTTGAGAATATTATCCAAGGGGGTTTTGCAAACATCCGAAAAGATGCCACAGAGCTCCGAAGAGATCGGCTAGCTTCTAATTATCGCCATACTAAATTTAAAAACACACTTACACGTGGCATCAATAGGCATGACTTCCATTTCAACTCTGGATGTGCTTTGCTCCCTTTGCAAAGCCTAGTAACCGAACAGGTTATCCGCAATTGTCCTCGAAGTGTCGCCGCTATAATGAAATTACCTGCAGCAGAGGCCAGACGTATACTAGGCGATTTGCGAGTTCCTGAACCGGCCGGCCCAGTAGGGGAGTTGCGAAGAGCTGTTCTGAAGCAGTTTATCGGCATTTCCCCTATCGGATTCTAGATACATCGGGCCCTTCTTTGGTACTGCGTCGCACAAGGGATCACGGCATGATGTTGTCTCTAATTGGTTAGAGGAGTTGGCTGTTTATAGGTGTCTGCATAGTGTAGACAGGACCTTTAGGGCGAGTCCCAAGATATTAGAGTATAACTACATAATAGTTAATATCAGATCGAGGCTTTGCTAAGCCTCTACCTAAATAAGTCTAACAAATTCTTCCTATTCTATACCGGGCGTCGTGGTAATTGGTATTTTCCTGTGTAGCAAGAAAAGGTAGTAATGATTGTAATTGTTAGTCAAAAAAGGGAATTAAATAATACATGTATCAGGAAGCGGTACTACGTATCACAGCGGCATATGTTATTATGTACCTAAAGGGAGAACCCTTAAAACGTTGAAGCATCTTATCAATTAGTTATCAAATATCAAATGCAACTTTTCCAGATCCACCCCTCAGGTACCCAATCGGATACGTGTACCTAGGTACGTAAGTACTAAGGACCCACCAATAAACCAATAAACCACTTAACGCGAATAACTTAGCTTAGACGCGTCTAAATTGGAAAAAGCGCGTCGTCAAGTCTTGAAATTTGTAAGTGCCAGCCGGTACCTGTGACAATAACTTCTTGTTAATTGGCATCCAACAGTACGGCACAAATCAGAACTATACCCAATTGACCATGGCAGAGGCAGACTTAGCAGAATTGAACGAACAGTTCGGTACGCCGAACAAGGAACTGCCGGCTGATGTCGTCTCTGAGTTGCGATCCATCATGCGGATACATTCCTTGTCCCCTCAGGACTTATTTTTCAAATGGGAGTCCTACTGCATAAAAATGGACATGGATGGGAATAATCTATCCGTAGAAAGCTTGCGAGCATTCAAGCAAGATATCCAGGATGCCTTGGAGCGAAGCAATCGAACGCATCAGGTCCATATTAAGACGGAGAAGCGCTCGACTGGGACACCGCGAAACATGGCTAAGGGTAGCGGTGATGTCTACGGGATGTTGGAAGGAATGGTCCCTAGTACCCCAGCTGCAGGGAAGTTGAGCAAGAGTGCCGCCAAAAGACGAAATCAGCTCGATACACCTACAGTAGCTCGGGAGTTAGAGGCTCTGAATGTTAGCTCGTAAGTTGCCATTGAGATATATATCCCGTATAAGAAGGACTAAAAGACCACAGGGCAACTTCCTTCAATGACCGCCAGAATCCAGGGGAGGTTATAGAAGTACTTAATGACCACCTTAAACCCCCCGAGCCCCCAGTTGTACCCTATTCTGAATCGCGGATCAAATTAACTGCAGCTTCAGATATGAAAAAGCTAGGTTACAAAACGCTCGCCATGAAATCTTCAGAAGCATCTGAGATCCTAGACGACCGGATAGACGAATTTATGGGATTAATAAGGGATCACCAAAACATTGAGGAGAGCGAATTTGGCAGTGCAGCGAGTCAAAGCACCACGGAAATCATTGCTGTGGGCCGAATTGCGTCCGATTCCTCAGAGGGCAAGCTTAATGCGGCATCTGTCGTTTTAGAGACTTCGAGGCGGACTGGAGGAGGTCGAAGAATTCCTTTGAATTTACAGAAACTTAACGATCGTTATCAGTTTTTTCCGGGGCAGATTGTGGCATTCAGGGGTATTAATTCATCTGGGAATGAATTTGTTGTCCGGGAAGTACTTGAAATGCCCCTATTACCCAGCGCTGCTTCTACGCCAGCCGGTATTGAGGCTCATCGGGAGAGACTAAGGGGTGGCCCAGACGCGATGGACTCGGACGATGAACCTGCACCCTTGAATATAATATTCGGCTCGGGACCTTATTCGGCTGACGACAACCTCGACTTCGAGCCACTTCACGCTCTTTGCAGCCAAGCAGCAGACACGTGCGCCGACGCACTCATCTTAACAGGACCTTTTATTGATGTCGACCATCCTCTAATTGCCACGGGCGACTTCGATCTGCCAGAAGACGCGGCTGTGGACCCAGACGCCGCAACAATGTCCACAGTTTTTAAGTACATGATTTCTCCAGCCCTAAACCGGCTTGTCGCATCAAACCCAACCATCACCATTCTCTTAGTACCATCCGTGCGCGACGTTATCGAAAAACATGTATCCTGGCCCCAAGATTCCTTCCCCAAAAAGGAGTTAGGACTGCCCAAGGCTGCGCGTATAATCGGCAATCCCATGACTCTATCCCTAAACGAGATGGTACTAGGGATTTCGTCACAGGATATCCTTTGGGGCCTTCACCATGAGGAGCTTATTGGCAACCGACCTCCTGATAACCACTTGTTCTCGAGGATTCCCAAGTATTTGATCGAGCAGAGGCATTATTTTCCCATATTCCCTCCAGTAGATCGGTCGAAGCTGCCCAAGGTCGGAACGGCAGACGGGCTTCCACCTGGTGCCATGCTTGACACGAGCTATCTGAAGTTGGGCGAGATGGTGACAGTTAGACCGGATATTATGATCATTCCGAGCGCTCTGCCTCCGTTTGCAAGAGTATGTCCAGATCATAACTCATTATTTGCTAGGCGAACTTGCTAACACACATTAGGTCGTAGAGAGTGTTGTGGTCGTCAATCCTGGATACCTTTCGAAAAGGAAGGGCCCAGGGACGTATGCTCGGATGACTCTGTTTCCACCAAAAGTGACCGATGAAGAAATGAGTAACGGGAGCATGGTTAGTCACAAGGTATTTGAAAGGGCTAGAATTGAAATCACAAGGATATAACTTTTGTAAAATTGCATGCATGGAGCCGGAGTCCAGAGGGTATAGAGTATATAACCAATGAACTAACTACGAACACCGATTAATATACCTTTATAACCGACTTGAGATATGTCCATCAAACCAGTATCGTATCCCAAGGGTAGAATAGCCTGTATATTACTTGTTGTATTAATCCTGTAAACCTAACAATATAGGTGGTGAGGCTTAGAACATACGGTAGGTATTGTAGTTGGGAAGTTGTCTGCAAAGATATGCGACTTTAAGGGTTGTACCTTTGACGTATGTGGTACATGGTACATATGAGTATTAGTACTTGGACCTTCGTCGTAAAGCACTGAACCTAAATTGAGAGCTCCACATCTGCAGCATTAAACCCCAAGAACTTCCAACTTTCCTATCCGGCATCCAGATCAGCAAATATACACGAAGAAACGATAGACATAATAAAGTTTCCCGAGGTCATACACCACTGACATTTAAATCCAAAATCGCATATAATATTGACCATACCGTATACGAACGTATCGACCAAAAAAAAGAAAACAATGTCAAACCTCCAGCCCGTAAAGGGCAGCAGTAAAGACCAGCCGGGTCTACGGTACCCGACGAGCGGCAAGACAATCTACCACAGACCGTTGAACCGCACCAAGGCCGCCGAGCTTAGCGGCGCTAGTTTCGCCTACCTATTCTCCGAGATGGTAGGCTACGCCTCAAAGAAGATAGAGAGTATACAGGACCTGGAAAAGCGGTAAGTCGTCTCATCCTCTCCAAGCACGAAGCTTTGCGCCTTGACTAATGCGACGAACCCCTAGACTCAACGTACAAGGCCACCCCATCGGCTTAAAGCTCCTCGACCTGCTGTTGTACCGTGAACCGCCGCGGTCGCAGACGCGGCCGCTAAACATAATCACGCTCCTGCACTTCATCAAGATCAACGTATGGCAGCACCTATTCGGGCGGGCGGCGGACGGGCTGGAGAAGTCCTCGGACCCGACCAAGCCGGACGAGTACATGATCATCGACAACGAGCCGCTGGTCAACCGGTACATCAGCGTGCCCAAGGATATGAGCCAGCTCAACTGCGCCGCGTACGTCGCGGGCATCGTCGAGGGCGTGTGCGACGGCTCGGCATTCCCCGCGCGCGTCACGGCGCACAGCGTCGGGAAGCAGGAGGAGGGCGAGATGTGGCCCGGGCGGACGGTCTTCCTGGTCAAGTTTGCGCCGGAGGTTATGGAGAGGGAAGGATACTTGGGGAAAGGCTAAGAGATGATCGCAATCTTGAGAGTAATAATAAATAAAAGAGGAAGTGAAGTAAGAGCGGGTTCTAGCATTGCAATGGCGTTCGGGAGGGGGGCGGTTTGCCAGTCGGCAATCTCGGGTTGGTTCAATTTTTTTTATATTATATTAGGAGCACGATATCACGGAGCAAAAAGACATGAGATAGGATGCGAGGTGTCAAGATATAGTCCAATATCGACTGAGGACGATCTCGAGACAGGAAAGAATAATACTACCACGCCTAGTCGCTGTGAAACGCCAGTTTTCCCCATCGAGATTCATACGCCTCTAAGAAAACCCCCCAAGCCCATTCATTGCCAAGTAACATAATAAGCAAGCAAACAAGAAAACACATTCATTCATCCATCCATCATCGCGGTAATCCCTTATACGGAACCACGGGAGCGCGACTCTTTCCCGGCGCGGGTCCCTTTCCCATGAGCTCAGACAGACCCAAGTCCTTCCAAGCGGGCTCCCTGCTGCGCTGGGTAGCCTTCTGGATGCCGAAGGCGGCGTGCTGGTCGGGAACGACGTCGTCCTCGTCCTCGGGATTAATGGGCTGGTGGTGCGGCGGGACGTAGATGTCGTCGTCGGGGAGCTTGTCCTTGCAGAAGTCCTCGAACATGTCGGCGTCGCGCGGGTGCTGCATGTGCACGTACGTGTAGCAGCTGTCCTTGTTCTATGGGGAGGATTGTTAGTTACGTAGGCTGAGAATGCGTGTTCTATATGGCGTAATCAAGTACCATTATCGCTATACGAGCGAGTTTCTTCAACTAAGTGCAAATGTTGTTTGTATGTAGTACCTAATGTATTAAAGTATCAATGTAGGTAGGAGATATCGTCATGCACCTACGTAAAGTGTGATTAAGTGGGATAACGATTGATTACAAGCTCTCGTTATCGCTAAGGCTGTACCCTGTGGGGCGCTACATATCATTCCAGCCGCGCAAGTTGAGACCCGCGCTTTGCCCTTTTTCTAGCATGTATCTGTACATGTACCTGTACTTCAAGGGTACAAAATTCCAACTTCACATCTACGGTGTATACAGAAATAATATCTGATTTCCTATCGACTAGGAACAGAATTGCTTACCCGACCAAAAAATTGTGGCCTATAGCATGTGCACAGTTACGCAGAAATCTAGATTTGCTACTATAACCTCCCTTTGGGATAGACGGCCCGATCGAATCTTTCCCCAAGAGTTCGTAAACGACGACGGCCATACTCATAGAGCGATCGTAGCTTGCACAATGTTTCTCACCATATCAAAATTTAATGTCCAGACCCCGCCAGTGTGACCATCTGTACTTCCTAGCACCGTTTCCGTAATACTCTCGAGCAACTTTCAAACCGTGTGTGTTACGATATTATACCTAATCGGAAATTAGGGGGTATCATCACTCTCCATTAAGACACGCGTCAGACAGGTCTCAAGAGGGCATATTCCTTCGAAAGTCCCGCCGATGCGCTCATAGGAATATTGTGCGAGGCATTACTTTGAAATCGGCCGATTTTTCTTACGTTGTTAACATTCACTACTAAGACAACTTAAGTTTCAATGGAGACCGAATTTATACTGGACTTGGTAAAAATATTGCATGGTGAGGTAGAAGAATAAGCGACTATTAGAACACGGATAAAGTAAAGCTGGTCATAATTCATTGTTGGTTGCTACATTGGTTGCTATGTGAGGTGCTATTTTGACGGTGCTAGAATATGGCCGGGGGCATTACCCCTTTATCATAACTTCAGCCTGCGAGTTGCTATGAATCCATATGAGTCCAACCTCGACACTACCCCAAACCTAAATATTCGACTTCATTCATTCATTCACATCCTCTAGCATTCAAGTAAGATAAACTCCAATTCCATAGTCTCTATCGAGGTACCAGCCGCGGTGACCCTTCGAGATACACTCGCCCATCACGGAGTCGGACATGTACTGAGCGGCGAGCGCAGGCGAGATGGTGGAAGTGCCGATGCGCTGGGGGCAGACAGAGGCAGTACAGTTGCCGGACACGGCATGGTAGCAGCCTTCGACCAATTTGACCGTGATATCACCTTGCACGGTTCGAAGCTGTTTGATGGCACCAAGGCAGTCATCGACAGAAGGGACTGGGCCCTAAATAGTGGATTAGCAGGCCTGTTAATGCAATATATGTATAATTTTTTTTTTTAAAAAAAAAAAAATCATTTACTTACAACTTCCGAGGCAGGCACATAGCAGCGATGAACGGCGTCGCGGCGGTGCTTAGCATGTCCGAGTGTAGACTCGGCAATCATGTCGCGGAGGACGGTGTCTTGCATGAACTCAGACGAGGAAGCCGAAGAGAGAGATTTCGTACCCTCGATAGAAACTGCTGCTGCAGCCGATGCTAGATTAAGGAGGCCAGCCGTGATAATGGCCAAGCCAACCATGCGCATGAGAAACATGGTGAATATCTCAACCCGATATCATATCCTGTATATGGAGGTTGGTGATGAAGTTTGATGGTTGCTGGGGTTAAGAAGTTCGCCTTGAACGAACCGGTGGTTTTTAAGGGTGTTTGATGGATTGATACTAATGTTTGCTTGATTTGTGTAGGTGACTCCTCTTGAAGATTGCAAGATGGAAATAGCAAGCAATAGGCACCTACCCGGTTGGTCGGCTGATTTAAGTGTAAGTGTGAGCTATTTGGAAGGTTCGACGAGTTTATTGAATTAACACTCGTGACTACCAAAAGTGATTGGAGAAGGAGCAGAGTAACACCCCTTTAGCTCGACCAAAATGAGCTTTTGTGCTTCGAAGCCTGCATTACAGTGCACCTATGATTACATGTAATTTTCTTTCTTTTTAATACGGCCAGTATATCCGAGATAGTTGAATACAAAATTATGGTGTTGCCCAATCTTCCCCCCCCCCCCCAATTACCGTCTATGATTTGGTATTAGAAATTTAGAGTTTAGAATATTGCGGCCTGGTAAGAACAACTACGGGTAAAAATAAATCTAAGGGGTCCTCGTTATTCACAGACGTGACTAGGTTAGCTACCTATGTGAGATTGAATTGTCAAATTCACATCACAACTGAGAGGTTAGTAGTGACAAGTGAAAAGCCTAGTTTAATAAAGATGTATCTGCTCTGGGTGATTCTGTAGCTCATAGGGTTATTATCAACTCTGTTATTAATCTGCAAGGCTATCTTACTCGTAATAACCGAGACACTCGAGTATGGAAGCAAATGCCATGAGTACATGGTTACTTGTTCATGCACACATTGACCGAGTTCATCCTCTGCCGGATTGCCGTCTAAGCTACATAATAGAAAGTCGTCTTCATCATGTTCTCAAGATTCCATCATAGACCCGGCAAGGACAGTACAAACTTGCTCCCAAGCGAAGCATCCTTGAATTAGTCCAACCATAGCCGGTATGTGCCGTAGTGGCTGTTGATGTTGGGATGGTCTGCGATGACTCCTAGGTTTCCTTTGCCTACACAACCGTCTAGCAGTGGACTGGCTATGTATGTCGCCAACCAGGTTGCAGATCTGTTGACGGGTCTGTTGACGTAGGGTTGGGCACAGAAGCGGACTCGGCATGTTCCTTGGTTCCAGACGGCGCAGATGCCGGAGTAGAGCGCAAACTGCTGCTGCTCATCGGTTCGAATGGTGTCAATGATCTTCTGACAGTCCGAAACCGAAGTGTTGGTGGACTATGATATACCTTGTTAGCTTGGCTGTATGGGATGCAGTGAAGTAGGAGAGGGATGTTGTGGCTTACACCGTAACAAGTGTAGGCATCTCGTTTCTCGAGATCAGAACGTGCCATGACAGGATCAGTGCTGAGTAGGATCCCAGACGAGTTGAGTACCGCCGCCATACCTAGGCTACGGCCAAAGGCGAAAATGGAGAAGATAGCAGTGAGTCTCATGATGAATAGATTAGACGTCGGAGTTCTTTTGGGGTCGTATGAAGAGAAGTTGAATGCTAATTAGGTCTTGGAGTTCTAGTAAGAACAAAGTATATGTGTGTATGCGTTGATCCGTAAGTTCTTGGATGGTCAAGAAGGTTGCAAACTGCCTGCCTGCAATGAGACTGAAAAAAAAAAAATCAAGAACACTAGATGACGTCTGCAGAGAGATGTAGAATACGTTTGGTATCTGCCTGCCTAGAATTTGAATGCAGCTGCCTTCTGTGTAGGTAGGTACTTAGGTAGGTACCTAAGGTATGGTTGTAATAACCGGAGTACCCAAATAATACGTACATGTAGGTTAGGTAGGTGCTGCACAGAAGCAACCAGTCGAGGCAGGACCGCTAAGATGCACCCAGTACGTACATTCGTACATTCCCGCCCTAAGCAAAATATTCCTTTAAGCTACCCTGAATGCCGTCTCGATCGGAGCATTCAAGCAAACTGCGTTGCATGTAGAGAATCTGACACACTACGGAAATATAGGTAGATCTCAGTACGCAGCAAGATGTTTAGGAAGAATAGCAACCTATAACGATTCTAGTATTCTCCTTCCTCTCCCTTCCGCCACGGTATGCTGTAGCTAGATCTTGCTTTTCCTTGTGTACGCTGACAATTTAGTATTGAGATTATGTAGGCGAGATGTCACAACTTACATGCATGCCTACCGAGGTATATATCAGGGTACTTACTATAAGCGGGTGCCAGCAGAGCCTCATTATGTGCACCATGATCATGGATCCCATAGATAACCTGACTGCACAAATATATGGCAACTAACATTATTTCCTTCGCTTGGGTATCATCCGTGACTGGGTGTTAGATCATGATAATTGAATATGCCAGCAAGCTACGTATTCAGACACTCCGAGTCGAGTCCTAGGTAGGACAGGTTGTATGTTGAACATGACGAGAACCTGTGAACCAACAATACCTAGCGAATACTCGGGGGGGGGGGGGGGGGNNCACAGACGCGTAAGATATAAGTTGACTTCTTCCAGGGACGTGCGGTAGGGAATTAAGGTCAGCTGATCGTATCGAGCGTCTAGTGTACAGATCGATCGGATGTCGTTCCAGTAGTGCCATGTCAAGCCACGAGGGATGACTGCTACCAAAGCCTCATCCAATAAATATATGGATATGACGATAGAGCCACATCGCACGTCAATCATAGTACCTATGTCATATTACATATAACAAACTAGAGAGATATGTCGACTTATAAGCCTTGGTACGTGCTCAATGTTATGTAATAGCTTATGTGCGCCACCGTGAATAGTACGAAATAGTTAAGACTACTCAACCTGGTTCCTAAATAAATCGTAAACGGATATGATTAACAGGGGCAATGATGCCATCATTATTAGCTAGTGGGGAGATTTTATTTACTTTCAATTTGTATCTTATGCTTAACATCTTTTGACTCGTCAATATCAACCAGGAACGACACGTTTTTGGGCTGGATGCAAGGTATTTTGACATCGGTAATAATTAAGGTAAGCATTTAGTTGACAACTGGAAACGGGTATTAGATCTGAATATGGAAGTGATTATTATTATTATTATTATTATCATTATTATCATTATGATAATTATTATTACTATTTGACTTTTAGACGATTACTACATATTCCTTACCTCTTACATAAGTCCTCAGCTAAACGAACCTTGTCTTCAAGTTCTCCTCAATTCGGTTTGTCTCGTTCGTAATAATTTCTAGGTTATATATTGCTGTGCCCCTCAAGAGGATACCTGTAGGCTGTGCGAAAGGTAAAGTATTCCCCATACGCGTGTAGCTGCTCGGCTTCAATGTCCGGTTTGAGGATTTGCTGCGTTGCCTGCCGCTTGTTGTGGCCCAAAAGTCGGAAATACCCGTAATTTCTTATGCAAATTGCCATGTGCTTGTCGGGGTTTGTGCTGAGATCTGAGGCTAGGAAAAGAATCCTTCAAACAAGATCATTCGGTTTATTGGGTCCATTGGGTTTCATCCTCAAGATATTTACATACATACGCGCATGCCAGGAACAAATCGACCGCAAATGGTTATCTCTCGGCGAACCGTGGTAGAGTCGTAGCAGACTCTCCCGTAAGCACTTAATGAGTTTTGCCACCAATGCTCCGATCAAAACGTCCGTGGAGGCCTCGATCGACCACTTATCCTGACGAGCTAAACCTAGGATGGAGTGTCGTGTTGGTACTATGGTGAACTTTGCATACGGAGCTCAGACCAGTATCCAAACCAAAGAGCAACGCTAGTGTCTACGTAGTAGTTATTGAAATACGATAAACGAGCCCAGTTCGCAATCGTTACCGATATCATATTGTTGTAGGTACGAAGTGCGAGGGGGACGGGACGTACCTATGTACATAGTGATTGATAAAGTCTCAAAACTCAAACTTGCGCAAACTTAACCAAAAATTGGTTGCCGTTTCATACGAGGCGCTAATAAATGTCAGTACGAAAAGTGTAAAAGAGAAATCCCCAAAGCGCATCTTGAGGGGTAAGTTCATTCTTCGTTGCTAAACGCTTTGCCGTGTATGGTTCCTAGCCAATGTCTTGCATTTTGAAAAAACGCAAAAATGCATGCGTATTAAAACCCACGTGCAAAAAAAAAAAAAAAAAAAAAAAAAAAGAAGAGCTTCAGAATTGAACGAATTAGGTTATTATCTAGGGGAAGCTGTTGCGGCGGGTGCAAGCGTCGTGGGGCCACTGACTCCAGATTTTAGCTCTCTTTAGTGGTCGAGCCCCTCATGGGTCTGTGCTACATACTCTATCTGGCCAGGTACCCCTGACTCCCCCTTTTTGATTGATCCAATGGCCCCCTGGCTTCTGCATCTATCAGACGCATGGATTCGCGCTATGGGCCGCTGTAAATGGCTGGCGTGGCTGCATGATTAGAGGTGATGGTGGTAATGGTGGTAATGGTGAACAAGGTTAAGCGACTAGGTTAGCAAAGTTGGAAACTGCAGAAGTCTGGAACAAGTAACTTCCATTTACCTCGTTCACTACCATTTTTTTACCTTGTCAGCTTGTCAGCCTGTTCGGTCTGTCTATTAACTAGGTACTACTTGTCTAACACACTCGTTTTGCCATTTATTCTTTTTTTTGCCCCTCAAAGGCTCTTAGGGTCACTCGTTCCTTGCATGATCACGTACGACTTATCGGCAACAAAACATCCATTCGTTTCATTTTTAGTTGCTAGGAAGTAGTAGTATCAGCGGGCATACCCAAATACACAAATACCCATATACCCAAATACCACAATTACCACACATACATTACACAAGGCAATACATGCATACATAGATAGCAGTCATTCCCTTCCTCAAATTCGTACCCTCCTTCGGACCTCTTGTTCTTTTTTTTCCCTACGTCGATCCTTTATTTTCGACCTATCCAAAAACACCTTATACCTTTCAATCAAGGAAGTATCAATGCGTTGAAAGGTCGAGCGCCCTTGGTCTCTTTCTTTCAATTGATTGATTCAGTCTCCAATCGCAGTTTGGAGCACGGTCGCAAGAACAGAGCGAGTTTTAGTTTGCTCCTTCCAATTGCGTTCATTCTGGACCCGATCCTTGGCCTTAGCCAAGTGTGTACTTGCCCTTTTACCCTTTTAACGGCTTCCGGTAAGCTCAGTACTTCTTATACGCGAAAGCCATGCGCTTGACTGACGTTTCCTCCTATCAGCACTGGTTCCCCAGCTCGATCTTCTACTCTCACTGTCGCGTCCTTATCCCGGGACATCGTGTTTTTCCTCTTAGCGAGCTCGATTCTAAAGACGGCGGCGCCTTCACATTAATATCTCTTCGATTCGACACCTGTACGCCTCGGTTCTCATCTTCGTATCATTAGGAGAAATGGCCTCAATTACACAAGAGAAGGTCACTAAGTCTGGCCAATTGACTGTTACTACTAAACAACTCCAACCTCCCAGCCATGAGAGGAGCCTAGAGGGGCGTAGAGGTTCGAATGTCTCGACGCCATGCTCCGCCACCGCGTCAAACGGATTCGATACCGATATAGAAGCAATGATGCCGGTCAAGTCCTCTGAGCGCCTAAACAAGACATCAACTTTGGGAACCAGGCGAAAATCTGACTGTCCTGTCTGGCCTGGACAAGAACACTGGCAGCAGAAGGCTAAGGCAGCACGAATCAATAACAGATCTTGCCAATGTATAGCTCGCATGAGCAAGAGGAATAGAATCATTGCCAAGATTCTCATTGGGCTCCTGATAGTCGGCATTGCCGTTGGTATTGGCTTCGGTATTAGCAAACCTCTCGGCGCAGGTATCTGGCAACCTCAGAACCACTGATCGCGCCGGATTTGATATAGAAGCGGAAAGGCTTCATGTGTTATCGGAAATACGGGTGTTTTAAATTGCGACCTTGTTGTACGCCGACGACGGGCACCAGTTGGCTTAGAGAGGTCGAGAATATTGTTCGGCCTACCCATTATTGCTGTTTGGAATCCGTAGGGGGGCGGAATTACCAACAATACCCAACGCTGATTCGGAGCAGCGTTCGCTTGCCTTTCAATTGTCTATACTCTTCAATACTTTTGTTGATACCCAATTGGACTTCCGGGTTCATACGCGAACTGGTTTTTCACAATTCAGGCCAGGGGAAAAACGGTACCTCATTAGACTGCGGAATATGGAGGCGTTAGGAGTAACACGTGGAATGTGGACAAGGCATGTCACGAAAAGGCGTCTTGTTTTTGTTTGCGAAGTGCAGTTGATACTGGAACATGAGAGCATAGTGTTTCGGCCAGATTTAGGCATAAGATCGATACCAGACGCTTCGCGGCGTATCATGAAAATCAACGAATGACCTGCTCAAGGGCCCATTATTGCGAATCATTACGGTTTAGATCATGAAACCTGTCTTCGATCTTGTTGGGTGATATGTAATGAAGATATCTGTGTTAGCTGGAGCTATCTGCTAGTCCTGATTTGCAACATGCTGCTTTGAAGAGGTATTACCGAACGATAATAGATAATGTCTTGAAGTCTACTTGCGGACTACTCACAAGCTTAGAGGGTGAAGTTTCACACATCATATATGACTTACAGGAACAAGAAGCGCGAATACGCTTATAGATATAATTACCTCTCGAGCATGGAAATGGCTAATGGTATTCATTCATATTAGAGAGGCTGACTTCTAAGAGACACATCGTCGAAATCTTCGGAACTCTTGGATATACTTCCTATCATACCCTTTTTACCTAAACCATCATTGGACGGTGTTGACTCAGCATACTGCTTTACGTCCGGCGAGACCGGCACGCCGGAGAGCGGTCTCGTAATTACTATCCGGGGCCGCATTAATGACGCTATCCTGCGCGAGTATCTGCCCTGCCGTTCGGATGCCGCCGCGACGGCGGCTTCGCGCGACGACAGCACGCGCTGCTGCGAGGGTAGGGCGGCCATCTCGATGTCGCGGGTTCGGGCCCGCGTGTAACGCCAGGAGGAATAGATGGCGATGGCGGCGAATGCTAAGGGGGTGAGGCCTAGGATGATGAACATGGGGATCCAGTTGCCGTTGTTGATGTTGGGGAGAGGGGGGGTGCCTTTCAGAGCCATGGTGAAAGGGGCACAGGCTAGCTGTGGGAAGAGGATATGGTGACGACGGAAATAAGAGGGTTACCTAAGCGGAGCGAGGAAGTTGTGGGCTAGTGTTGGGAAAGGGGGGTGGGAGCGGAAGGGAATCATGAACGATGGTATTGCTGATACAGCGGCTTTTTGTTATGAAATAAACTCGGAGCTAAACTTCAACGCTGAGGGATACTAAGTTCAGCTAGCTAAGTCACGAAGGGATACAACGAACAAGGACCAAGCAAATGAAGTCGACTCGGAAAGCGTTGCGGCTAGAGGCTATGTGTTATTTATAATTGATTGTCTTGTGCAGAGAAAAAGGAAGTCTTTGTTTCTAGCCTTGACTACTGTTCGAAAGAAGTCTTGTTCGAATACAATAGGCTTCAAGGGATAGACATGCCATTGTTTGTCAATAGCAGAATGTGCTGACTTGAGTAGGTACACACACCTTTCCGCTCGGGACTTATAGCTTGGAGGTCTGCTAGTCGAGATGACGAGATGGTTTGGTTTGAACTAGAGCTTGCTTTTATTGAAATAATAGTATCTACCTATCTTGTAGACCTTCTCAAAGGGGCTCGAGCGAATAAGTTGCCAGCCATTGACGGAGCGTCCTACATATTAGATCCGGTTACGTTAACTACCTGACACTAATCCCTTCAAAAACCCTAATAGATAAATATTAATTTCTCTGCTTACCATGCACAATAAGACGAGATGGAATGTATATGCAATATCTAGGTATCCAAGCTTGTGCTCCTCCCCCTTTAGAATGCCCTGGATAGGAGCTTATGAAGCACTGAAACTCATCAAGAGAAAGACAATAAGCAGCTTGTTGGTAAGATATTTAGTCCCCTAAGATTGTTATCAGTTGGTTCTTGGTTCTCTGGAGCGAAGAGTTGGATTGCTTGTAACACCTATGGTAGCTGTTAGGACGAAACCTAACTACCCTGAGGCCAGGAAAGGCCATTTCCAAATACATAAGTCGTAACTAGGTTTGAAATGTCCCTGTAACTACCGTAATGCATACTGTTCGGCCCCTCCCAGAATACAGGTTTATAACTTACCAGTACTTGTTCTTGACTGGTTTTATCTATTACAATAGCGAGTAGTATTACACGGCAATATAATACCATATCCCATCGAGCCAGCGAGACAGATGTCAGAACAATCCATGTGTGTCTCTTTCAATCCTTGTTCGTAATCCCCGAGTATCCTACAACCTCACCCACCAGTATCCAATAGAGTAAACGCGTCCAGCGCACGCCACCCGGTTCCTCAAGTACATAATAACGGTAAGTTTGTCCATTTCTATATCCCAATACCCCTTCTATGGCCAAAGCGAGTGTCCTGTCATGATTTGAACAAACGTACGAGAGGAATAAAATGCTGATATGTGAGTAGCAATATCCGTACCCTCTACTTATTTTGATAGAAATGTTTACATCCAGTTGATCGAGTTCCCCCCAAACACTGTTGCAAACCCACCAAAATTTGGTTGCGGTTGTGGTGCAGTCGGCGCTCCAAACATATCGCCCCAATCGATGGAATTGGCATCAACGAACGCGAGCATTTGATCCCACGGAAGCTCTGTGCTAGGTTGTGCAGGCGCAGCAGGACTCACGCTTACGCTCGTCGTGCTGGGCGCCTCACCAGTGCGCGTACGCCTGGCTTCCTCAGGTGGAAGAATACGTTGAAGCCTGGCTATGTAGCCCGGCGTTTCCGGAGCGGAACCCGTGGCGTCCCTTAGCAACCTTTCACGTACATTCCAGGCACGTATCGTGAAGATAGCGGACGCCATGTGCGCTTTCATCGAAAGATCGTATAATTCTGTATGGTAGTGGTAAATTAATTCGACCACGCGCCACGCTCTTTCGACCATTTGTCCAGACGTGCGAGTACTTAGCTGTCCGACCATGTATATGAAAACTTCTATTTGAAAATGAGACATCACTTTAGGCGTTAGCAAAACATAGAATTATCACACATAACCCATGACACTTACTAAACCAGAGGAAAAAGCCCTTCGTCTGAGGTATCTGATACAACCTTAAATTTTGCTCGCTTGCTGTGAGAGACAGCTTGAATAGGTTGTCTTTGGGTGTTAGGATTTCGGTACCCCATTCCGGTTGACTTCTGATTGGACAGACAAGCTCTCGTAGCTTGGCAACCATTATCTCCCTCGTCTCTGTTGCTAACACGTGCACAGGTCCCATTAAGGGGTCGCTGTACTTGGTGAGGATTTCCGTCAAGGTTCTATCTAGGTCATCGATGCGTCTAATTGCCCTTTCGACTTTTTCGGGTTCGGGATTGTCTACCCCCATCTCATTCTGCATGATAACCATATGAAGCTCGGGGGTGTCGACCATGGTTGCAGCAAGCTCGCAACATATGAGGCGAAATATCATGTCCGTTGGGCTATCCTTGGGCTGAAGAGTAGTCATGGTAGGATAAAGATCGGAGTCGTTCAAGTTTAGAGGTGGCTTCGTGTCCCAGGAGCGAGGCAGGAGAGAATGACCCAAGCCAGACATCAGGGCGTACATAGCGTCAAGTAGGATAATTTGCCACCATATGCGTCGCCGCATCTCGGTCTCGAACGGCGACAGTCCAAGAAATTCTCCGTCCCTATGAAGGCCCATTTTCTGCGCAATCCTCACCGTGACACCGTTCAAAATCCATGCCGCATGGCGGTCGTAATGACCGGGCAAAGAGAACTAGAGGGGTAACGGTTAGCCATTGGTCTAACTGGGGGATGGCAGTACATGTGTATACCAAGTACAGCACTAAGGCCTGCAAGACAACAATGTCATAGTTCCTGAGAATGCCGATGCGCATCAAAGCCGAACGGCAACCCTTGGAAAAGCGAGAATAAACCACATCCTTAGTGCTTCCAAATCGTTCTAGACATTCATCCTCGGTTAAAGCCACGGTGGCCATGAGATATATAGAAAATAACAGAGCCTCAGCATTCTTAGGTATATTTGCTCTGCTTGCTGCCGCTTCGACGAGCAAAGGTTGAACTGTAGGAACATGGATCACCTTGGTTAATGGGTTGACCCTTTCGATAAAAATCTGCCATAAGCGGAATACATGAGCTGGTTGGGGATGGAGCTCTTCTAGATCAGTATTAGAAGTATCTGATAATATAAGACCTGCGTCGAGATCGGAAGTTTGCGAGTCGGCAGGAGTACATGGATCGTCTGCTGTTTCTTCATCCTCGAGTATCTCGCGCATTGCCGAGAGCTAGTGGAATTAAGAGGAGTTAAGCCCGGAACCATTCAAAAAGGCAAAAGCGAAGAAAAAAAAAAGAAAAAAAGATGATGAAACTAGCAACGAGCAGCATATTAGGGACCAGTGGCGCGGGAGAGGACGAACTCACCTCGCTATGGATAGTAGCCCATAAGAAACTATCTATGAATTTAACGCCGCCATCGTCAACAATAAGCTTCCCGAGAGGTTTCCAAGAATCGTCTTGGCTCGGTGACCCGACGGATGAGGGTGCGGGTGGTTTGGCAGTAGCATACTCGGACAGCAACTCCTCGCACCGGGCAAGCCTCTGCTGCAAGTCTTGGTTTGGCCTCCGCCTTTTGCGTGCAGGGGCGGGAGTACTTGGAGTACAAGCAACGTTGGCCTGAGCATGATCTGTCAGGACCGAAAAGCTTTAGGGAAGAATAGGCTTCTCCGTCCGAAACGTACCTTAACGCAGTTCGAACAAGGTGTTCTGCGGTCACATTTGATCTTTCTATTTTGACAGAGTACCTACGTAAATATGGAGTAAGGATGGGCGACCTTTGAGCGGCTCGGTGGTACAAAACAACTCACACAAGCAAGCACCCTGGGTGGCTTTCCCGACGAGCTGGATGCCATGGCTATAGACGTCCTCTCAGTCCCGTACCTTTAATCTTGCACCCCCAAGTCTATAAGTGAGACTTGGTTGGCGCCTATCATTGACTCTCGACGATAAAATCTAGTGGGGTTCTTGTATGAAGCCGAGATTGGTGTAGTGTATGTAGTACCAATTATGGAAGTAGTTCGTACGAGATTGAAGAATATCTTTATCGATTGCGGCCAAAGAGTGGAGGGAATGCGACACGAATGAGAGGTTGCCTAACGCCTTGTAGCCAGGGGTGGAGGGGGTGAGGAAGGGAGAGAGAAGGGGTGTCAGACAACCTGGTGGAATGCTAATGGACTATACTTTTTGAAAAGGAAGTAGACGGTAGACAATGAGAGAAAAGCTCAGCCTTCTTAGAAGCCGTATGCAAGATTATTGACTCGCGAGGGGATTGTTTTTTTTTTCCCTTTGATACGTCGGGTATAAGACATATGGTTAGGTATACGTTAAAGTAGGTGGAATGAGAAATAAGTAAAAGGTTCTCTTGATTGAACACGGTAGATTTGAAAGCAGATACGTAAACGTAAATGTACCTTAGTAGTCTAGCCAGGTAGCGTACGTAAATTATGTAAATTATGTAATTACTTTAGGTGGTACTTTTTAGTTTCCTTTGTAGCATCCATAAGGAGGTAGGGCGGCAGGTAGGCAGCAGGCAAGTACTATAGGCGAAAATTGGAAGAGATGCGAATTGTCATTTGCAGGTGATTGAAGATTCTGATTCTGATTGATTCCGTGATTCCGGAACGTAGTACGTATTTTTAGTATGGCAATTTGCGCGTTCCGCTCGCATAAAGATAAAGCAGCTAAACTTTAAGCTGGCTGGCTATCAACATTGGTAGTGTATTCTTCTGGATTATTCCATTATTCATCTTCTTAACAAGTTTAGCTCCGTCTTGGCACGTGAACAATTCCTACCACGTACAGTACGTTACACCGTGTATCCGCTTAGAGATAAACGTTGCTTCAAATGAAGGAGTCAAAAGAGCCACACAGCCACAACGGCGCGGATCTTAAGGTTATGGCTGGTGTCGGGGTATTTTATACATATGTATAGTACGTATCTTGCACCTATGAAATCCCACCGTACCTATTGAGCAAATCGTCACACCTTTCGACTAGGTACAACATGTGAATCGGTCATGGAACGATTCCGGGGTAGACCGGCGGATTGGGGCTCCGCCAAGTAGCACGGCGTAATTATCACCCCGCTGACACCGGCATCAGTATACTCATTAAATAACGAAGCTTTACCTTTTATATTTTTTAAGACAAGTTGGCTTGGAGGACAACCTATGAATACCCTCCCGTCAAGAGGTAAAATAATTAAATATAAATGTCTCCCTATTGCGTTTGTCAGCTCCATTAGTTTACAGTATAACTTAATTCACAACCAATTGATATCATGATAGTTCTTCTTAGCTTATTCCCCTTTTCCTCATTCATTATGCAACGATATATCTAGGTACGTTACAGTATTAATAAACGCCAGTTGAACCTGGCGGGTATATCTGGTCTATAAGTCAGGCTGCCGATTGCCGCCTTCTAATCCCCTTTTAGAAGGCCTCGTAAATGCTGAATTTTCAGACCGGACGCCGAACTCTCATTCATTCATTCATCCCACCCCATACCCTGCCGCCTCCTGTGTACCACCGTTGGTAACCTAGATGCCAAAACCTTTTACACATGTCCACAGGACCACAGGAACTACCACATTGTCGTTGCCGCCAGTTAAGACGGCCTCCGTGAGACTGGCCGTGGCGGCGCATATCCCCATCTTCTGGGTTACGACACTCCACGTGTCTGAATTACCATTCGTTTGAGGCCATCCGCCGATACGTAACCACAAACGGGCTGCCGCGAGTCCTGCGAAGACGGCAAACGCAAAAGCTACGCTTCCTTCAAGACTCTTACCGCCACCCCAAAGCCACTTTCGTTGCCCAAAGCGTCGTCCAATTAAAGAAGCGGCAGCATCGCCTAACCCCACGCATACGACACCCGATACCATGCTGATCTCTCTCGTGGGCACCTCCCAGCCGTCCAGGCATCCATCCCCGACGCGCGGAAGTGAGCCTAGCGATAACCACAGAGGGATTGCACAACCAATAAGAAGAAATATGTGCGAGATAACGACCGGGCCTCGGAGATCTCGTCCGTCGACGTACGGGGCTAGAAAAGAAGCTAACGGTTTCGAGAGTGGCGGAAGTTGGCTTGCGCGCAGGAGATCGAGCAGAAGGAAGAGAGCAAGGACTACAGAAAGAGCCAGAGCCGCAAATGTTGGATCTACGTAAGTAGCCGGTAGGAACATAGCAACCATCATGAAATGGAAAACCTTCCGTCGTGTATCTACCTCGTAGATAGGTGATAGCCGGAATACGATTATCAATCCGATTGCGATGACACTTATAAAATACGCACTTAAAAGGAGGCGTGTGTTGGCCTGACCAATGTGCAGCTGACGGAGATCGTTAATCCAACCCAGTGAAACGGTGTGCTCGAGCTCCTCAGTTGGCCTTAAGGGAAGGCATATCCATCGCTCTAGGTTCCGGCTGACAACTTCCCACCTAAACTGAGGCAGATCTCCGAACAAATAGCCCAAAGCCCATCCTACAGGCTCATGGCCGCGAAGTGCGTCGTCCGCGATGACGGATTTGACACCGACATAGGGAAGGGGAACAAATATAGAGCCTATAATGCAGATATAAACGTATGCAGCATAAATCCACTTTCGTGTTGTAGCCTGTTTTTGCGTGAGTAAGAAGAAAGCGCGGACAGAGCGAGAGGCAGTACGCTTCCTCCGACCGGACGGTGTATGTGTGTGAGACTTGCGCGGTAGGTTGTCTACGCCAGGTAGAGTGTGTCTACGGAGCGGTGTCGATCCAGATTTCACATCTGCAGTATTAGGGGAAAGCTTTTGACCCATATTGATAATAGAGAGTGAATTGTCTTCGATCCCAGTAGAACAAACGCCATCAAGCATGGTTTTCACACGAGTGGATCCCCCGACCGTAGTAGATGCTGGGTCATCGCTGTCTTCCGGGCCATCAAACGCTTCACAAGAACTGCAAGATGAGCTATCCACTGGGGCATGGAACAAATCGTGTCTTACTCTCCTCCATGGCATGATGGTTGAAAAGAAGGAGGACGTCGGCTTAGAGGAGTTAGGAGTCCTCTTAAAGCGCCACTTCGGTACACGAGCCAAAGAGATACCCCATCTGATCGTTTGACCACACAAAACAAGGATATCAAGACCGCCTACCCAGAGCAGTGACTTTAAGATGACCGCCTGTGGTGAAGACGCAAGGAATAAAAGGTCGATGAGCGAGATCGATAATAATTGCAGTTCAGCCGTCAGAAGGCTGGTCGTAGTTAAGGTGCGCAAGATCGAGCAGAGACTTTGGTGTAATGGATACAATAGAGTCGCAGTTTCGAGTGATATAGATGCCGAGGAAATATCAATTCCTCTAGCATTCGTCTGGGTGGTATTCAATCCCCAAGCGGCCTCTTTTAAGAGTAAGGGTGCGCATGAGAGCACCCAATGCAAGGAGTCGCACCCTGGACCAGCACTAGACAAGGTAGGGAAGAGGGCTGGTGGTAAAGAGCATATGGCAAGTATGATGCTAGGCAGCATCACAGCCTCATTATCAGCTGCGAGAAGTAATGAGACGAAGATGGTGACGGCTGATGGGTATAATACTGGCGCTGGATCGAAAGATGATGGTATGGATATTGGAATTTTCTTTGAGGGCGTTCGATGCCAGTAAGCCCACACCACGAGTCGCAAAGGATAAAGTAACACCAGAACAACTGATATACCCATCCAGATATAAAGCCCTAGACTTATATTAGTAAATTTGTTTTTAACAGCCAAGTCAGCTGCGGAGAAAAGAATGGGAAAAAGGCACACCTCGGTTCCATCTACCAAGTATGGATTGGACATCGGTATTTGCGCACACCACAACACCTAGGAATCCGATGAGTAGCAATTCGGTAGAGCGCCGTACAATCTCCTTCCTCCTCCGCGCCCTGTCGGCGGGAGTTTGGGGTCTTTTTCCAATCGTCTCATCTTTCTTCATGTTATAGGACATTCGTCTCCCTTCTTCCTCGAGGACGGCAGGTGATGGTATCGGAGTCGAAGTACCCGACAGAGCTTCATTGCGTCCTCGTAATCCCTTCCTCGACCTCTTTGGCGCTGGTAAGCCTTTAAGGAAGTGCTCATCATCAGCCTCGGTACCACTGTCGCTACTCGGTGTAACTTCTCTCGAGACACCGGACGGGGCAGGTTTTGCATCTCTTCTTAAGGTTACATAGGTCAGGCGGTCAGATGGTTCGAGTAGCTCGGAGTGCTGGCGATGGTAGGGATGTGGAGATCGTGAGAGCAGTCTCAAAGCATCTTGTGGAGGCGGGTCGAGGTGCTCAGGCATTATCGAAACCCGGTTAGTCGACAGGCACACCTTAGGCGCGCAACGTGGAGGTAATTCATTCAGTCCCAGCCAAAAATTTTTGCGTCATGTTCCGGTGATAAGTTGTGCAAGAATGCAAAGATGCAGGTAGATGGCGACAACAACAATAACAAACCGTATCGTGGAGATAAAGTTGTAAAGATCTACGATAGGGGGGGGGTACTTCAAACCACTTTTAAAGATCTTCAAAATTTAGTTCCGACTACCTTTAGAAGTAGTTGTACTTACCTAGGTAAGCTGCGGTGTTCCATTGAACGATTGGCCATTGGCAATTGGTGAAATCGGTGGGTCCCTTCTAGTACTTGGTGTATGGCAGTATGGGCAGTATTTCACATGTCTTTTTAGTCCCTCGCCGTACCTAACATTTAGAGTTATCCATGAAGTATCTTATGTATTTGAGGTACTTAGGTCGCTCATGCGCTACCCGTAATGCAGCAAGGGCCCACTTTTACAATTTTATGAACGTTTATATGTTTTGCATTGGGGGAGTTAATCCGATGAGATATTACGTAACTGTGTGGCTAGTGAGACCCCTATATATAGGTACTACCGCCTAACTACATGTAGGTAAGTATTAATTCTATACAAAATAGGTAGATACCCATCATTCACACTACAAATGAGATAAGTAAAGGAATTGTTGGAAAATTCATATTAACTACCACAAATTTCTTCTTATAAGAAATAAGGAGATTAAACCCTGTTGCTAAACGAACGAATATAAAACTATCTAAAACTATATATGGCAAACATTTAAAAGTAAGTAAAAAGCTACCTAGGTAGTTATAATAAACAACCAAATGTCAAGCCAATCGATTCCAACCCCAAGATTATACACTATATTTTGTGACTAGTTAGTCGGTACCTGAGGTAAGGAGTTTTAATTAGTTAGTTCCACCAATATCGACACGGGATCGGACAAGATCCGGAGATATGTGCATAAAGTCATGCATATCTTCCGGCTATAAACCACGATGTGCGGACCTCAAAATCATCCAATTAGAAAAGCTCTAAATCAACTAATAACGACCTTGTTCGGTTACCTGATCGTCCGTGGACTGGTATTACTCCCCTTATGTCCGCATAAATAGTTAAGTCCAGTTATACTTGTATAAAAATGATATAGAATTCTGAAAGAAGGGCTCCAGACGCTCATATATAAACTGCTAGTCCCCGACGTCGAGCTGTTTATAACTTATAATAGCCAATGCCGACAGATGGAAGCCAAAGCAACCAAGTATTGATACTACGATATCAAAAATGGCCATATCAGAAGCAGTGGCCTCCACTCTGCCCCCTCTTAGCTTCCGTGAATATACCCTATTGGCACTGGGTCTCGTTCTTCTGGTAGGTTATATGTGCTTTATATACACACTGGATACTAATACCTGAGTAGCCTATCTTATATTATGCCTGCGTTGCCATATACAATATCTACTTTCATCCCCTATCCAAGTACCCTGGCCCACTGATAGCCTCAGCGACTCCTTGGTGGCTTGCCCTTTGTTACGCGAAAGGAACAACACATACTACTCTCTTAGAGCTCCATAACAAATATGGACCAGTTGTCAGGACATCCCCTGATGAGCTTTCTTATATTAACCCTCCACAATGGAGAGAAATATATGGCCATAAGCCCTCAGGCCGCCCTGAACTTCCAAAGGATAAAAAATACCACTTCGCCATAGAGGGTGAACCTATTATCATCAATGCCGACCAACACTATCACGGATATGTCCGCAAGCTACTTGCACATGGCTTCTCCGACAAATCATTGAGGGAGCAGGAACCTGTAATTCAGCACTATATTTCTTTGCTATTCCAGAGGTTGCATGAAGTTAGCCAGGGAGGTGAAGTCGCTGTGGATATTCAATCGTGGTATAACGTATGTCACAACCTGTTCCAACTGCGTATGAATTCTCGAGGCTAACCTGGCTAAGTTTTTTACTTTTGACTTGATTGGGTATCTTAGTAAGTTTCACGGAATTCCTCCTTAACACTAAGGTATATTATTTATCTAACATCTCCTATAGCATTTGGGGAGTCTTTCGATTGCTTGGCCAACTCAAGGCTACACCAATGGATCGAAATCTTCTTCAGCTTTTCCAGGAATATGGCTTACTACCAGGCGATTGCCCGTTTTCCTCGGATTATTCAAACACCCCTCAAGCTATGCACTATTCCAGCATCCATCAAGTCGGACGTGCAGACGCTACAAGAGCTTGATATTGTAAGTATACGCATTTTGTCATCTACCCGCTACGTTATTGAACTTCTCAACAGGAGAAAACAAATTACCGTCTGGAACACGAATCACCTGTACCTGATTTCATGGACAAACTAATCGAAGCCCACAAGACGGGAAAGATGAGCCGCGGGCAACTTGTGGGAAATGCATCTCTGCTCATTAAGGCTGGAAGCGAAACCACAGCAACCTTGTTATCAGGTAGGGCTAGATATATATAAAGATTCCAAGAATACACTCTGTACTAATAGTCTACATGCAGGTCTCACTTATCTTCTCTTGAAGAACCCCCGGGTTCACGAGAAACTCAAGAGCGAGGTCCGAGGGGCTTTCCACAGCCCCGACGAGATCACAATTACGCGCGTCAACCAATGCAAGTATCTCCTTGGGTGCATAGAAGAAGCCCTACGGATCTACCCACCATCCCCTCAGCCTCATCAACGAGTTGTACCACCTGGAGGCGCTATAGTCAATGGCGAACACCTACCCGAGGGCGTGGCTGTTAGCATCCCTATATTCGCTGCTTCCAGAAGCCCCCAAAACTGGCTGGAGCCGGACTCGTTCATTCCTGAACGCTGGACAGGTGAGGATCCTCAGTTCAATGACGACAAGAGGGATGCCTCCCAGCCGTTTTCATTTGGACCTCGTAACTGTATAGGACGTAACCTTGCATACGTCGAACTGAAGATCATCATCGCGAGACTCGTCTGGGAGTTCGATATAGAGAATGTCACCGAGGGAGAGTGGATGGACCAGAAGGTATACATGGTTTGGGAAAAGAGCCCGTTGTGGATCAAATTACATCCGGCTCAACGATCCAAGCGCCAGTAGATTGACTTAAGTACGATTATATTTGTATTTGGGCATTGCATTTCCTTGTTCTGGTCCTATGATGTATTCAATCGACTACTTTAAACGCGCAGAAAAATTATATACACGTGTCCGATTCCGATATTTGCAGAAATTTGACTGTTTCGTTTGCCTCCTATACTTGTGCGAGCGCCCTTTCTGTTGCTCTTCATATAAGTACTCAATGGGTGAGACTGTCTTGTCACGATGAATGCGGCTTTTTGACTTGTGGCGAATTTGCTTAACGGAGAGAATAACAGGTATATTAGTTACGTAGAAATTTATAACTAATAATTATCTTTAAAATAGTTCCTACCATGCTATAACTACTGATTTGGAACTACATAACAGGAACCATAACTCTCTTCTATATAGACTACTAATATGCAGGCATATTCTACTATGTACTCAGTTACTCGGTTGCTTTACTAATTCTCCCGGACCTACCATACCTGAGCACGGTCCCGAGACTCTTTCCAATTCTAAGAGTGGTTGTCATTCGGACCTCCGGGTCATTCCGATATGCGGATATAACACGGAGGCCATACCGCGTATTTATTGGCCGGGATAAACGTGTAAGCTAATGTTTACCGCAAACACTCGTTCTTACTGTTATTAGCGAGTGATCGGTGGTGGATTAGATGTGCAACCACCGTAGTATCATGAGGTGTTAATGAAGATATTATCAAGTCATATAACCTATCATCGACTACGTGCGGTAATACACTGCCAAGTTTTCAGCCCTGTAGCCGCTGATCTCCCAACCGCGCAGGGTCTGACTTGGCGAAGTGGCGGGTAGGTAATATGCATCAAAGATAAGACATGAAGAGATCTGGTTTGAGACATTTCAGCCAAATATCACGTTTTGAGACAGCGCAGGCGAATTAAATCCATGAAAAAGGGGAGGTAAGACGATAGATCATAACATATCTTGTCGATGTTGACGAATCAATGAATAGGCCAAAGCTGACTTGAAGACGAGTTGAAATCTGGTCTTGGCTACCAAGCCGGCCAAGTTCCTGTACCTACCTTATATTTGTGCTTATTCCCGTGGTTGGCCAGGATCAGGGGGCATATCTTACCAGGGTGCTATATATAGTAAGATCATTCCAATGTCACAATCTGCCATTTCAGATGTACCTGGCGGCGGCATAGTTAATATGTAAGCAGGTAGAATTTCATTCGCTCTCTTTTGTTCTGAAACAGCAGTTCTCCTTCTCGCCGCCTGGATCTTCCCTGATTCAGAATAGACGGCGCCACACGGGTTTAGTTCACCACTCAGCGCTGGATACGACAGGAGAGAGAGGAGCTCAGAGTGGGGTGTTAGACGAAACAGCGGAAACCTCGTATTCTCAACAGAAAGCGACGTCACCATGACCACAGTAGGTACAATATTTCAACTAAGCCTCCGCAGCGCCAAGACAATCTCGATCGTACGAAAAGTATGGACAGTACGAACTTGTGCATATACATGGCAAAACAAGAAAAAAAAAAAATGATGACTTTTTGTCTGTGAGAGCCTCTCTTATTTAAAACTCATAACTTTTCATCAAGACTCATAAAGTAATTCAGGTTAGTTGGAAACTTAGGAGGTTGGTCTTGGATTCGAGCTGAGATGTTTCTTGTGTGTAAAGAATCCTTTGCCTCAGGTCAAGCTCAATGGATACGAACGTTGGAATACCAAACCTTTAAGCTGCTCAGTCGCCTCCTTATATTGTACAGTGTGTTAGGTAGGGTTTTGCTACAGTATGGCTCCACCAATCTTTGAGGATCAAGCCATCAGCCACGATATCTTACTATGTATGTAGTTCATACATGGTGTACATGGTGTTGCGTATGCAGTTAGGTACATTCATACCTACATACCTACCTACATATATACACACATACAATACACATACACATACACATACATATACTTACGTTCGTACATAATATTATCGGCGCCCGCAAAGCTCGTCAACCACCTCGAACAAATCATAACGGCCCCATTTTTGCCTTCTTGGTTTCCACAGCATCCGGCAAATCGGTACACGTCAAAGCCACGCTATCCAGGGATCATATACGAACTTGTGTTAGCTGGTTAGGTACTTGGAATAGGCTACTTGCTTCGATCTCCTTAAGGCTTACACCAAGGTTCTTTCGCATTCACCCCTCGGAATCTCGTCGACCTTTTTTACATACTAGTTTTGCTTCTTGTTTTGTGCAACTTCAATACGGGGCTCTACCCATAATACGCCATAATACTCAAGCCTCAAAGGCATGCAATAGGGACCCGTGGAGCTACTTGGATCTGTACCGAATAATATTGTACCGTACCAAATTGTAGTCGTCGCCCCAAAATCTTGCCGCCCACTGCCCAAGCGTCTTTCTGCAATAGTCTGCATTAGCTCTTTCGCTTCCCGGAACTGATCCAGTCGGCTTACCATAAAAACGGTCGTGCCAATCAACAACATTGTCCCTTTTCAATATGACTTCTACTCTCTCCGAAAAGGGTCTCCTGGGTGAACAGGCAGCTTACATACCAACTCAACCAAAACGCTGCATTCGACATCGTCTGGCAGAAAAGATGCCTTCGCCCCGCCACTTCCTCACTCTCTTCCTAAGCCTACTTGTTACGGCCGGTTTAGCCAGTGCTGTACTGCATCAGGCGCCTTCCGGCGAGGAAACGGCCCAAAGCGAGACTGAGCACGTCGTACTCCGTGACGACTCAACTTTCTCCCGGCTATTGAACTCGGCATCTCCCCGTGCTATTCACGAGTTCCTCCATGCTTATTTCCCTGGCACATACAAGCATGGTGTCTATGACTCTGACCGCGCGGCCATGGAGGCAGTTCACGCAAGTGATCCGGAACTAGCGACTTCAATCGTTCAGATGGCGAAGAGACAGTCCGGCAACGAAACGATCACTTCAACGCCAACTAGTTCGACCGTGGATTCTAGCTCTGCAGCTCCTACGAGTGACAGTACTACAACTGAAGAGACTTCCACCTCTGTAGAAACCGTCACGCCTACATCGGAATCGACTTCGGACGCTACTTCAGACGCCACTTCAGAGTCAACCTCGGATGCGCCAACATCCACGTCTGATGTGGTCACAACAACCACCACCAGCACTACGGACGCATCGACAACACAACAAACCTCGACAACAACTTCCGAGTCTTCTAATGAGACGACAAGCACTCCCGGTACGTGTGCCAAGCTCCAGCATCTGCTCTAATCATAGGTTGCATTATGCTGACCATTATCTAGGCACGACCTTAACAACTGCAACAACCGCGACGACACACACGTCTGCCCCTGGCACTACACGGGCACCCAGGACATCCACGTTCACATCGACGCTTCCCGGAGGCGCCAAGGTAAGTCCTACTTATTACCCATCCTCCTCCTATTTTCACCTTTGGTATACCTTGGGCAACGTAGCAGCGCATGCTCGAGTCATATCTCAGGTCCCAAGCAAGTTTATAGCCATAAGGAGAGACCGTGGCTAACTCATGGACTCTGTAGACAACGATCACATCCGTTGAGGTGGTTACCCCGGGTGCACCCGAAGAAGCAAGCCAGACCTCGGAAGCCGAGGGAAGCCTGCAATCCGGCCCTGCTATGCTACCTGCCAGAAGGCCAGTTGTGGAAGTTATCATCGGTGCTGTTGTCGGCGGAGCTCTCCTCGCATAAGCATTGTCGTAATTCGAATCGTCTTCCTTTCATTCCTGTCTTGAAGTTTGGCATTAGCAAGCAGTGGTAGCGACCGCAGCAGCAGCAGCAGCATTATCAGAGCGAGGCATTTTTGTTATCATCGGCGCCGGGCATTTGCATACACGGGAACCTGACGGCATCCACATTCATTGAGAACCCCGGAGTGAAGGGACACAAAAATTTATGGTATAGAAAAAGGATCGGCTCAGAGCTCGCAGAGTCAAGTTCTGTCAAGTCATTGACGAATATTACGAGATTGTCTGCAGGGGTAATTAATTAATTCTGGAATCTCTGTATCTTCATTTGGGACAAGCCAACATGTATGTACACAGAACGCCAAAGGAGATCACATAATAATCCAATCGTATACAAAGATATTCTATACAATGATTGTAACTAGTAGTTGTTTCGTAGAGTCATTCCGTGAATATATATTAGGTATTGGCTAGACTGATAGTGTGAGGCTGGAGGCTTGGAACTTGGGACTTGGAATGAGGTTATTATTAGGTTAGGTAGACAAAAAATTGTCGGGTCAGACGAGCTCAATAAGATGAGGTAGGTAGCTTATCCTGGGCCAATCTTAGGCATATCGTGGTGTTCGCTCAACTTGGAGAGGTATGTATTTAGGCCTTCTACTCTTTCCTTATGCGTCTTTCGGAACTCAGAAGCTACCTTGGGGTCCTCAAGCATCTTTAACATCTAGATAACGAAACCAAGGTCAGTATCAAGCTGTGGTTTTCGTCGCGGGGATATGAATAACACATACTTTCTTTTTGTTAGCTTCCTCGTACCGACGCTCGGCTTCGGTTTTGTACTCGACTACGTCACCATCGCCGTCGTCTGCATCTTTGCTGTCGCGTTCCCGGGGATCCTCGACATCCTTGGACTTGGAGGTGGAGCTTTCTCCTGGAGTAAGGGAACGTTCGAGATTTGGAACCTTGGTCTTCTTCTTTTTCTTTGTCTTCTGTATCTTCCCACCTTTCAGTTTAAGGGCGCCAGTTCCGGCTGCCGAAACGTAGTCGTCTGCTGGCATTTTTGATATGTATTACCATAGTATGTAATTATGTGAATAGATGCAAGTTTTATGTTGGAGAGACATCAACAATTGATTGATGCAGAACGGACGGGGGCGCGAGACATGGAAACCCCACATATTTCATACGCGTAGCGGATCTTAAAATGATACCGGTTAGATGATTAGGTTATTCTGATAAACCTAAAGATCCAATGAGAGGGGTAGCGCTACCAAGTCAGGTAGCCCCACCAGTCAAAGTCAAATAAATAATATTTTCGCAGTCCGAAAATTTGCTCTCGTTTTTTTTCTTCTTTTTCTTCCTTAGATCAAAAAGTATTCACAGAGTAGCCACGACCGTCATTTCGAATTTCTCACAGTGACGAGTTGCCATTCTCAACATTGAGAAATCACTCTGGAGATTAAATTCCTTATTAGGAAGTCTCCCGAACGTCCTTGGACTGTGTGCGGGAGATGTCGAAAAACGAGGGAACATGCAGTCAACAACTGCATTCCGAGCTTGCGTGCCAATCGCAGCCGTAGATGAGCGTCGAGCTTGAGCATGAGCATGAGCATGAGCTGAGAGAGTACTGAGCACGGTGATGGACATTATTATTATTATTATTATTATTAATTCTTGCTGTATGATTTTCTTGTGGTGTGATTTAAATGAGTGACCTAAGTGGTGAGCATGGCAAGTCTCAGCCGAATGTCTCAACACCGTCGCCTATCCATCTGCTAAGTTTCGTTTCTTATCAGCCACGGTTGTAGTTGACTAGAAAGGAATGCCTCGTAATTCCGAGCCATTCTTGTACCGCGTAGATCAATCGTAACAATAACCAAGTCGTTGTTGTGGTTCTACTTGCAAAATATGTCGTCTACTCAATGCGCGTCTACGTTCGTGATGTTGGCTATGGTCATCTTATAAAAATGTCGACATCTCCTGTCTGTCAGGATGTTTTTTTTTTTGTGTAGAAGCATCAACAGCATCTTCAGTCATTCATTCACTCATTCACTCATTACAGTCACTCCTTACTACTACTCACTCACTCATAGTCACTCATTAACTGCCATCTCGGGCTACCACATTCATTTCACACCAACTATAATACATTCATTTATCTAGACACGGCCAAATAGCCCACACGACCCAAACAAACTAACCGACAAGATGCCTTACTTCAACGCAACCAACACCGCAAAGTTCCTGTCTTGCACCTCCACTGCATTGACACCCGTCCTGACCCCGGTGACGAAGACTACTCTTTCGCCGGTCACCCAAACCCATTACACGACTGTCTACGAGACTGTCATGCCCGCCGCCTGCGAGACAGGTCAGTGGATGGCCACTTACACCGTCACCGAGACATGCACCGGCAAGCCTTCTGACTATGTTCCTTCCGTTATCCCTCCGGGATTCGTCGTCACCACCGTGTCTTGCCCTGTCTGCCACCCTGCCACAGCTATCGAAATCACTTGCCCTGGCGTCCAGCCCACCGGATATCCTACAGTCGGCATCACAGGCAACGGTGTTACTGCTACTATCACTGCTACCCCAGCTGGTTACCCTATGGGCCACCCAGGTGCTTACCCAACAAAGGTGCCCGCTCATCCGAAGCCTGTTGTCCCCGGCCCATGCTCTGGCCCCGGACCCTGTCCCGGTGTCGGTCCCAAGCCGGTTCCAGTTCCATGTGCTGGTCCCGAGTGCCCGGAGGGCCCTGGTTCCATCCCGTGCTCTGGTCCCGAATGTCCTCGCCCCGGCAACCCTGGAATTCCTCCATGCCGCGGTCCTGGGTGTCCTAGCTTCGGCCCCGGCCCTGTACCTCCAGTAGTCCCAGTCCCCGTCCCGTGCTCTGGCCCCGGATGCCCTGCTCCAGGCCCCAACCCAAAGCCTATTATCCCTATCATCCCTTGCGCCGGTCCCAGCTGTCCCAGCTCCGGAAACAACGGCAGCATCATTATCTCTCCTCCCTACGCTATTTCCGCCGGCACATCTTCGTTCACAAATGCGTTCGCCCTTGTTACGGGGCTTATCTTTGTGGCTGGTCACTTCATACTCTTGTAATTTCTTGAGTTCCAAACGATGGGGTAAAAATCTGGGTTTATGTTCTTGAATATGTTTTGTGTTTTATGTTTTATGTTTTCAGGTCTAAGGCTTAGGAGTTGCTCATTTACTGTTATTTTTTCGGTTCGCTATATAACGTTGGGGAGGCTTAGGATAAATCTAGGGTTTTGTCACATTTACTGGTTTACTTTATGAGGCGTTTCTAACAATTTATTATACTTCAACCGTTCCAAAACTTGTTGCTTGTGACTGTCCATTATAGTGACATTATACTCTTTTCCCTTGCACGATCCATGTCAAACATTGAACTCACTACTTACCTCGGAGTATAACGCAAGAGGCTAGGAAGAGGCTACGAAGTGTTCATTGCCTTCCATTAGGTCCATGTAGATGGTCAATAAAGTCAGTCTTTCTGTAACTCGAACCATTTCTTTGTGTCAAACGCTCTAATGTAAGTCGTCTGAACAACTGCTTTGTATTTACTAGTGCTAGGGGCATTGACTCGGTAAGTTTTTTAGCAATCAAACAAAGCCGTCTGATCACTTATATTATAGTCACCTTCATTATATTCGGCTACGCAAAGGTGACACGGACTACGGTTCTCAATTTCATAACATTCTATTCCCAATATAAACATGCCTAGACTGTAATTCAAATTACTAAAACATATCTCCAAAAGAAACATCCCAAAAGTTTGTACTTCAACAGGCCAAGACCTGGACAAACACTTTCAACAATGAATAACCTAAACGATCTTTTAGAGGAGCATCTCAGCAGAAGAAACCGAGTATTCTACGCATTCGGCATCGGCGTGGGGAACTGCGAGAGTAGCACCTCTGGAGCGTGGACTGTCGTATCGCTCTACATACATGGTATAGTAGACAGGAATGGAGCTATCGAGGCGCTCGGAAGCCTCGAGCATGATATTAACAGCAAACTCCGATTAGAACAGAGGCCAGAAAGGCTGGAGTTCTATCTCGAGGACGACTCTCCTAGCAATGCTTACCGGGCGAGATCTCGCAGGATAGCGGGCACGCTCTCCGCGAATGATGCTGTCCGGCAGATGGGAACGGTGGAGCCCACCGACGGGGAGAGGACACGCCCGGGAACACCGCGGCCGGATACGGAAGAGGTGACGAGGCAGGTCATCAATATTGAGCTATAGATGTTAGAGAGGTAGCTGGAATTTGAGTGTGTTAATTAGTGATTGGTGATTAGTGATTAGTGGTATAAAGCGCATTCAACGATCTGTCAACCACTTACCCTATCAGGAAGGCCATCTCCTACCATGTGCGATATACCTTCACTTCCAATTGCTCGGTCTGTAACGTGGCTGATAAGAGGCGTTTGCAGTATTGTAATCTCGGTGAATTCCGTATCTGCCACTTACGTCCTACACTACCTAATGTAGGCATGTAGGCATGTAGCTAGGTAGCAGTGCATGTACGCCTGCATTTGGCCTTGTATTCGTATGCATGGCAAGCGTCATCCAATTGTATTTAAGTTCCCATGTCCCATGTCCCCCGACTTTTTTGGGAAACAAGCTTCTTTAAGGTCCTGCTTGGCTGTTCTGTTCTTAACCGCCAAGAAAAGACTCGGCATCCCTTAATAGTTGTACCGCCGTCAAGATGCGTTCCGTCAATTCGGCTGTCGTATTGGGGGTCCTAGACCTCGCCCGTATTACTCTAGCGTGCTCCGATTGTTCGGGCTCGTCGGGTCACGTTGAGCACGTCCGACATGTAAAGCGTATGCAACCCGATGCTATTAATGCTACTTACGGACCGACGAGAGCTCTAGAGGTCAGTAGTTTGCCTATGATAGGAAAAGTTAAGAATGAGAGAGAAAGACGATATACTGACCCGAGAGGCTCTAGTGGGGTCAACTGAACTTCCTGCATACCGTAAGTTGCATCGTTGGATCGTTATATGAGACCGTGAAACGGGTCACAAGGCAGTCTCGCTAATGTTTAAGGTATAAGACTGATACTCACGGATGGCTGGAGGTATGTAATAGAGTATAGCATCTAAGCACAGTCTACCCCTCCGATACTCCCAACCACCCTCGCCTATACTCTTCACTGTTACAACTCCCAATTGCCTTCATAGCCACTAATGCTTTGTTTTGGTAGGGTCACCTTAAGGAAGCTAATTATGGCGCTGATTGGGGTGACTTCGTCTCCTTCTCGACTCATTTCAAGAGCCAAGCCAGTGAAATGGGCGCGGATCTGCTTCTAGTAGATACCGGTTTGTCAACTCTGACGTCTTAACTTGTCCTGTGCTTATATGATGAACGTCCAGGAGATCTGCACGACGGGGCTGGGTTAAGCGACGCTACGTCACCGGACGGCGAAGTTTCGATGAAAGTATTTGACAAGGTCCAATATGACTTGTTGGCTATTGGTAATCACGAGTTATACCTTGCCGACGTTGCCTATCAGGCCCTGGATGAGATATCCGCGTATTGGGGTGAGAAGTATCTCACATCGAACGTTCAGATACTCAATAGGCAGACGAAGGAGTGGCAGTATATCGGCAACACGCATCGATACTTCACTACCAAGCACGGACTTCGAATTATGGCTTTCGGCGTGTTATTTGACTTCACCAGTAATACGAATGTCTCTAAAGTCATCCCTGCCAAGACCATGGTCACGCAAAATTGGTTTCTGGATGCCATTAACTATCCGGAGCCTGTGGATATCTTTGTCGTCCTAGGTCACAACCCGGTCCGGCCAACTGTTAAGACGAGCACTTTCCCTATCGTCTTGGACGCAATTCGTGCCGTGCACCCGGACACCCCTATCCAGTTTATTGGTTCGTATTGTACCCAAGGGGATGTGGGGGAAGGTAGATCAGTTACGTAGTTAACAGTGATATAGGAGGCCATACTCATATTCGAGATTTTGCTGTTCTCGACAGTAGTAGCACAGCGCTCGAGTCGGGTAGGTGAGACCAAACGTATCCTTGACAAAAAAATCTCACAATCCTCTTAGGCCGATACTGTGAGACTCTCGGTTGGCTCTCAATGTCAGGGTTCGACAGTAAAAATAGTGGCTTTTCTGGCAGCCTTCCCGGCCCTACTGGCGTTCCTAATCCAACTCGGAAAGCAACCCAAAATTCTACTTCCCCATTCGTATACTCCCGTCGCTATCTTGATTGGAATCGCAGGACTTTTGAGTACCATGCTTCAACGTGGTATAATAAAAGCTTCGACTATCCTAGCGGCCTGAATGTTACAGAGGATATTACGAGAGACAGGAAACAGCTTAACCTTACCGACGTGTACGGATGTGTTCCCCAGGTTCGTCACTGCTGATCTCTATCATCTTTGCATCGAATGCCCAAATTTGCCTACCCTCGTGGGACGCGAACTCGAACTTGGAATCGGTGGCCCCATCTGTGTGCAAGACCGTACGGTGCGCATGTCGACTAACTAAATTGTATAATTAGGATTATTGTTTGACGTGCGTGCCCTTCAACACCTCTGGCAGCATCTTTCCTCTGCTGTCGGATGCGTTAGCCGTGGGTGTCGTGAACGAATCACGCAAAGATATACCGCGATACATTATAGCCAACACGGGAAGCATTCGGTTCGATATGTATAAGGGCCCTTTCACTTACGATGACCAATTCATTGTTTCGCCATTTCGCGATATCTTCTTATACATTCCCGGCGTGACCTACGCCCTAGCCAAGAACTTGACCGAATTACTCAACAACGCTGGTGCCAGTCGGAAGCGCGACGTTGGTGTCGTGCCTATTGAACATGACGTTTGCGTAGATCCCCTCCCTGTCCACTATTCCGAACTTGAGGGCGAGGAGAATCGTGAGCCTCAGCTCCGTATTTCAAGGCGTCAAGTCGTCGACTTAACTGCCGGATATACGACAAAGGATGACTTTGGAACCGACGGCGACGACACTGCACATTCCGAAATTCCATATTATGAAATTCCTGATTTCTTCCAAGGTGTAGCTGGATTCAACGATAGCCAGCCGGTAGACGTTGTTGATGTTGTATTTGTCGACTTGTAAGTTTTTGTATAACCATGCAACCTGAATAAAAAAGGTTCCGTTTAGAAGTGACATTGCTGACTCTCGTTGTGCAGTATTGAGAATGATCTTCTTGCTATACTCGGTTCCAATTACAGCTCCAGCGACGTGTCTTACTACATTGATGCGAACTTCACCACACAAGAGTATTTACCGTTATATATCCAACAGACGGAGGCTTTCCAAACCGGACTGCCTAACTGTAGATAATTGATAACTAGGTAGTGAATATTATAGCAATTGGCCATGTCTAATTTTAATTAATCAGATAATATTTGCGCTCGTTTTAGAAAAGAGATTTGATTGGGTAAATGTTGTTTTTTATTTTTTTTTCTTTTTCTGAGATCCGATTAGTAGTTACAATTCCCAGTGAGAAACATTAGGATATAATATCCTTCATGCACGTCAATCCCTTAGCTTTGAGCTTAAATCTGCGCTATTAATAGCTAATGGACCCCTCCTACCCCACGATACTCTAAAGAGGTATTTCCGTCTAAAGTAGGTACATATACCTGCTACTTCACTTTTTTCCTTCCCCGTATAAATCTTTTTTTAAGTCCACCATTCCCTTTCCACACCGCGGGAATGGCCCCGATTCCCATAACCATCATCACGGGTTTCCTCGGGTCGGGCAAAACCACCCTACTCCTTAACCTAATCCCCCAGCTCCGCGCCGCCAACCCCGCTTACCGCCTCGCCCTCCTGAAAAACGAATTCGGCGACGTAGCCATAGACTCGCAGCTCGCGTCCTCGAGTGCCGTCTCCGGCGTCCAAGAATTGCTCAACGGGTGCATCTGCTGCAACCTCGTCGGCCAGCTGAGCACCGCGCTCGCCGAGCTGCGCGACTCTGTCCATCCCGATCGTATCGTCATCGAGACCTCGGGCTCTGCGTTCCCCGCTACCCTTGCTATCGAGGTCAATCGGCTGGCGCGCGAGACCGGCGGCCACTACGTGCTCGATGGTGTAGTCAGCGTGATTGATGTTGAGAATTGGAAGGGCTACGAGGATACGAGTTATACGGCGCGCATACAGGCTCGGTACACTGACTTGATTGTCTTTAATAAATGGGAGGCATGCGATGATCGCAGGTTTGACGAGTGCCTCGATCGGGTGGGCGATCTCGAAGTCGACGTCGCGTGGGTAAAAAGCGACAAGGGGCGTGTCCCTGTGGACGTCATATTTGGTATTGACGGTGGGTTGGCGAGGACCCTAACGGAAGAGTCAGCCTCGAACGGTGGCCACCATTCCCATCATAATCACGACACGAACCATGACGATGGCCACAGTCACCAGAGCGAGGTTGAAGTCTTATCAATTACTCTCACGGGAAGCCCCGGCAGCGCTGTCGATGCGACGAAGCTGATGGCATTGTTGAACGCGGCGCCCAAGGACGAAGTATACAGGATCAAGTCGGTATTGACAGCATCCTCGACAGTTCGGAATTCTGGCGAAGACGAGTCCATACTCCCGTCGACGCCGTCAAATTACTCGGGCAGGTACATTTTGAACTGGGCCTTTGGGAGATGGACCTTCACACCTCTCGACCCAGACACAGTCGAGCACAACTCGAGCCGTCAAATTATACTACGCATGACAATGATCTTAGCAAGGTACGAAAGCGCGAAATGGAAAAAGAAACTAGAAACAGGTGGGTTTCTGGAGCTAAACGGCGATGAAAAAGGCGTATTAGATGTGGCTAGGATCTCTTAAACCTACCAGACCTACCCTTATAGTTAAGACTAGAAGTAGACCAGATTACATTTATTAGCACATAGAAACGTACATTAGAACGCACCATCTTCACTGTCACGTAATTAGTGAGGTACCAGTTCCAGGAATGTGCCTTTGGTTTAGCACTTATAAAGCTGTAGCTAGTCTCCCATATGAAATTAGTACTATGCTAGGTAGTTAACTGTTCTCGGTATCACTATAGTACTACTACCCCTATTTCCCTGTTTCATGATTATTACGTGAATGTCATTACGTCTCACTTGTTGATCCCCTGCGGTAGTGATCTGATTAACGGCTCTGTAGCCTCGACATCTGCTATTTGAAAGCCAACTGGGTGCGCACTTTGCCTCCCTGAGAGAAACATCTATGATCACCTTAGGCGACCTGGGTATTTTTTTTTTCTTCATCTCCTTTTTGCTTATCGAACAAGTTTTCATTTAGCGCCATAGGTCTCGGTCTCCCTTCTTTTTTCCATGACTACTGCCAGGCCGAGGCCACACGTCATCTCTGAGACTACTCATACTCGCAGTGCTTCCATTACGAGCATGTCCACCTGGCACAGAGAGATAACTCGTGGGACTTGTTGCCTGAGAAAGTGATCCCTTTCGAGATCCTCCAGCTTGCCACCCAGAACCTACATCCGCAAGGCCGTAGCTACTCAGGGGCCGGCCACTGAGCGAGGCACCGCTGCGATGGCCCTTGCGTGCGTTACCCATACCGTTATAGGCATCGAAGGGGTCCACTACAAGCTAACAGTTAGCAGTTGCGCAATGTGACAAGCTTCTATTAAATGATGATTGGATAGAATTGGTTTGTAGACAAGGTCAAGATTGTTAATTGGCGATTTAGGGAGATTGATAAAGTCAACCAGACACTTACTCCTAATGCTTCCCCAATCAAGGTCGTCTTCTCCTTTTGTAAAAACTTCCAGCGTTTGGCTGAGTTGTTGCGTCCCTAATCTTGATGGACTGAGTGCTGCAGCGAAGGGATTATTGGAACTGAAGCGTGGGGGTGCATTGCCAAAGCTTCCTGTGAAGCCTGGTGAGGGGAGGCCCGGTGAGGGGAGGCCCGGCGAGGGCAGCCCGTTGCCCATGTTAAACATGGCGGTGCTACTTGAGCTGCTGGGACGTTGCTGCCCCCCTGCAAAACCGGGCATAGGCGGTGGGAGACCAAGGAGAAGGTCTGGGAAGTTTTGATCGCGAACGTATACGGCCGAGAGACGCGGTAAACCTCCAGCGAAAAGGGAGGAAGCCAGGTAGTTGTAATAACCTGCCGTGAGACCCACGTAGGCAGGTGTAGCTGATGACGCCGTGATCTCATAGCGAAGTGTTTGTAGGGACCAGTTGACTAGTGGAGGAATGGGTCCGGAGTGAGATGGAAACGCCGAGTCTACCTGATCAATAACAGAGAGTGCTGTAAGGTTCGGAGCTTGCGCTAACACGGTGTAAAGGCTGGCGGCATGAACCCCGGTGTTAGAGAGAGATAATACCTTCAATTGCCTTTGCGTATCGTCTCTAGATAAATATGCCACGAGGCCGTCGGAGGTGACTCTCGGCGTATCTATCAATATAATTTCTTCTAGAGCCGGAAAGGCTGGTAGCACGTCGTTATACTTGAATATGTCGTCATCTATGATCCTACAGTCAGACACCTTCAAAGCCCGCAGGTGCTGAAGCACCGTTAAAACGTGGCGCAACGCTGCTGGGTCCATGTTGATCCTAGTCAGCTCCAATACTTCGAGATTCTGCCAGAAGCTGCCTGTGCTCAACGCCTCCAGGCTCCGCTCGCTGCCACCAGTGTAGGCCATCTTCCTAAGGTCAGGGCACCGCGCCTGTACCTCGAGCTTGAGAGTATGATAAGCTGGGTCGTCACAGTACAATCCCTCGGGCAAGTCGACGTAGCGGAGGTTGGGCAAGACTGCAATGGTCCTTGCCAACGTAGAGCTGCTCGACTCTCGCAGCATATAGGGCGTCTTGAAGTATTGGACGAGCTTGCCGAGCCGGGTCGGATCTTCACGTAGGGAGCGGCACAGCAGCTGTAACCGAGCATTGGCGGTGTCTTCGGGAAGCCCATTGCGATCGAAGCGACTCCTACGCTTTCGTTTCTCGGAGAGATCGATCTCAAGTTCGCAGTAGTGTACGGAATCGATACGGATACTATGATACCTGCCAAAATAAAAGAACGCGAGTTTTAGCAACGAACTTAGGCAAACACGTTGTATCCATTACCGGGAACATTTCACATAGGGAGGAACTCACATCAACTTAACGGCCGACGCCCTCCAGCGCTTACAGACTTGGCCAGCGTGGGATAGGTCACGCAAATCGCAGAGCATACAAGCATCTTCCAAGGCGCTTTGTTCGCATGTCTCGTACGACTCATCGCAGCAATGTGGGCAGACAAAAGAGAATACCCTCTCCAATATAGGAGGGGGTAGTTCTAGCCAAGGAGCGAATACGCGACCCCTCCCATTGTCTAGGCCGGCATAATTGCCCTGGAAATTGCCCTGGTAATTGTTCTGGTAACCGTTCTGACGAGAGTTATATGACTGGTAATCATCCCGCCTATAGCCGTCGTGGGCTGAGAAATTAGGCGGTTGAGGCTGTTCCGATGACTTCTTGCTACGCCTAAAAAACTTCCTGACGGCGAACTTCATGGCGAAGCAAGGCTGGGGTTAGGTGATATGGATTGTTCGCAAGAGAAAAGCCACGCTGCTTAAAACCTGTTAGAGCGCAATTAACAAGACATTTACATTAGGTATATACACGTACATCTGGTCTGTATCACATACTCGAACAGCATATGTTTCCTCCTACATGAAGACTATTGGTGTGCATGTAGATGATTGTAGGAATGAGGATGAATAGAGCAATGGTTTACAACGCACACACAATCCAGGACATTATCAACGGCTCGAAGACGCTTTGTTTAAAAGAGAGAGGGTGGGGAATCAAAGGGAGCTTTTAATTGCTTGGATACGGGGTACCTACACTGCATTACGCTGCATCCCTCAAGGGTGGACCTTTAGTAGATATCTCAGGTACCTCAGGTACCTGCGTCTTGAGGATTAAATGTACATGTAGGTTAGTAGGTACCTACCTAAGATATTCCTATTCAATTCCCGCATGCGATAATCTGCCCGAGGTACTTTGCCCTAGGACCCACCAATGCGGCAGTACTTCGTAATCCCCCATAAATTTATGAATACCCACCCGTAGGTACCTAAGCATACGCAGGCATATACGTTCATAAGTACCTAACCTAATGCACAACACCTCTACATAACCACCTAGGTAGGTAAGGTATGTAATAAGTGCGATTTCTTACGCGTCAAAAGTAGACAAAGAAAAGAAAAAAGAAAAAGAAAACATCAATAATAAACGCGAGTTAAATAATCCTAAATAAACAAGTATATGATATGATATAATATTTTTACTATCTGCTGCCAGCTAATGCATTGCTATGCAATCACTATAAAACAATATCCAATGGTTTTAACCTTCTGTTGCCGGCCCCTCTAACCAAGGGATATATACATACTACACTATATATGCACCTACACCTGCACCTACACCTGCACCCTGCACCCTGCACCCACCAATTAACTTCCCTCCCGCCACACCAACCACAAACCCAACCACAGCCTAACGTTGGTAACCCAGCGTCTCTCGGAAACGCGCGGCTCTTATCCCCGGTATTCAAACGCCTATTCGCCCCTACTGGTTCCCGTTGAGCTGGAGAGGCGATGCTGATCCAGAGATGTTCGACTTCTTAGTTCGGAGTGTCAATGGGAACGGATACTCGTCCGGATCTTCCTCCTCCCTACATCATAACCAGTTAGCCAAAGTATTCAACTCACGTATAACTACTTGATTTACTTACGGTAGTTTCCACGCCACATAGTCCTCCGTACTTAGACCTTCCCTCCCTTCTTGCAGACTTGCGAAATCACCAGGCGTCATCATGCCTGTACGATCCCGGGGCGAACCTGGGACCGAGAAGGGCCGTGAGATCTTTTGTTCAACGCCAGGGATGAAGTCATCCTCCTCGTCGCCCGAAAATGATCCAGGGTACGCTCGTCGGAGCGCTAACTGACGGGCTTTGACGTATTCCATTCCCATCCTCTTCCAATCTAGAAGGTCGCTGAGCCTCTCAGTTCGATTGCGCTGGTTGATCCGCTGGCGTCGACTCTTCTGACAGAAATCAAACATGTGCGAGGTAAGCTGATTAACCGAGTCGTCCACGCCTTTGTTGCGTCGGTCCACAATGTAAATACCATAATCAGCCGAGTTCTCGATTAGTTCCTCCATATAGCAGCCGAAGCCAGACAGGTTGGTCGTGATGCTTGGGACGCCCATGACAGTACACTCGGCCGGAGTATAACCCCACGGTTCATAATAAGAAGCGAAAACGCCCAGATTTGTGCCACGCACGAAATCATCGTAATCAAGGGGCAGAATTGGGTTGGACGAATTTAAGAACTCGGGATGGAAAACAATCTTAACACGGTCTGAGGGATGGTTGAAGAGCTGGACTCGTCGGATCTGGTTTAGAATCGGGTCTTCCGAATCGTTCACCATATTGTGTGTAACGATAGGCGGTAGACCGTGTCGCTTCATGGCAAAGAGACGCCGCCGGAGAACAACCCTGTCAGCACTGGTAATAAGCTCTTTCTCGTCAGGCATCGGGTCCCCGTCGTGCCACCTTAACGACCGTTCGAAGACGCGACGACCGATCCCACGCTCGATCACGTCGACAGTGTCGCGTAGAGACTTGATGACTGCTTGGCCTTTTAATGCTTCTACTGTCAACGACGTAGTTTGCGCAGGCATAATAATGAAGGCCACGACGGTTGTCTTGCTACCAGAGGTCTTTAGTCGATGGTTCAGGCGCGCAAGCGACTCGATGAACATGTCAACACCCTTATTTCGGAACTCGTAGCGTCCGGCAGTGAAGAAGTAGAGGGTGTCTTCGGGCACGAAGTCGTAATGACCGTAGAAGTGGCCCCGGACAAAATCGTGGATCTTCTCCTTGGATTGCTGGTGCAAGTTCTGGAACTCATGCATCGCCGAGAACTTAGTGACGTTAAGTCCATTGGGCAACACACCGTCCGGCTTACGTTTAAGCAAGTGCTCGCTCTCAAAAGCCGTGATATGTGAGACTGTAGTGAAGACGTCGCAGGAGTGCGCAGCAGCGCGCTCTATGCAGTAACGGTGATAGATACCACGTTTTCCAGCTTCCGCATCGACGTCAAACCATTGCAGATTATTATAGAAGTCAACAGAACCAGCGCAGAGATACCGACCCAGGAGAGTCGCATGAGTAGTGAAGACGGTAGTGACATCTATGCGCCGTTTCTTAGTTAGCGGCAGTGCGACACCAGCGAGCCACTCATGGAAGTGAGCAATAACAGCCTTGGTCTTCTCATGACAAACGAACTATACCGAAAGAAAATCACTGGTTAGCCAAAACTAAAGTCGTACGCGCGAAAAAACACCTACCTCTCCGAGAAACCATGCAACCAAGTATCCAAAGACAATAGCTTCATTCGTTTCTTCGTCACCTGGGGGAGACGGAATACTAGCAACATTCCACAAGTCCGCTTTCCACTCATCCATGTATCTGTATGCCGTCTTGGTGTCGATTAAGAGCACTCTAGGAGCACCTTCAATGAGCCATCGTCCATAAAGCATGCCAATGCCCCGGTTCCTCATGGCCTCAATACTAGCAGCAAGCTCGGGGCTAGTTGGCTCAAGCTCTTCAACCTCCACAGCGGCCTGTTTTGTTTTGGTTAGATTAGGTGGACGCATTGAAAGCCATTTGTAGTAAGAAACGTACAGATTGGTGGTTGAGAGGGCCGATTAGTGTATATCGGTCGCCATACTCGGCGGTAGTAACCGGCGCCTTGGACTTAATGACGGAGTATATGCCACCAACTGAGATTGAGGTTAGTTTAGAAATCATAAAGGCTTATGCTGAGGTTTGTAAGACATACCGCGATGAGCTACCTCGGTTGCGACCTCGAAGAGTATGTGATTCTTCACCTCGCGGGTAGCTTTCTCCCCGCTTTCAGCCATTCTGATGGTGTATGGTAGGCGCAGCAGATTTGAATATTGAGGATACAAGGAGCAACGAGCAACGAAGTAATAGCAATAGGGAGACAAGAGGAGCTCGTAACAATGTTGAAACAAATCTAGTATAGTTAGCAATAGGTTAGAGGTATGAGGTATAAAAGAAAAGAAATAAAACGAAAGGCCTCCCTCGATTCATAGTGTAACTAGATTCGAGGAAGCTCTCACTCAAGGGACCGCAAAACAAATCTCATTTATAGGTACTCACTAACCTTTAAGCTGATATCTCAGTACACGGTGACCCGGCGATGTACGAGATTCGGGAGGATGGTCTGATCGAGAGGGGGGGAAAAGAAGAACGAAAGCTAGGAGGAGGGGGGGGAGCGAAGGGGAGAAAAAAAAAAAGATGTTATTCAAATTCCAAGGTGGAGATTTGGGAAGATGGAACGGGGACCAGAACTTCCATGCATGCTTTCAATGAAGAATTCATATGGAGGCGCTTTTTGTGGTTTGGCATCATTGCGTGCACTGGGCAACAAGGAATTTACCTAGGAAATCTACCTAAGCTACGCTGGGTACCGCGAGGGTACCTACCTTAACAAGGTTAGACTTATTCTTCTCGATCGCATGACATCCTTACCTACCTCATGTCATAGTACACAACTATAGGTAGTTAGCAATAGTTAGCATGGTTAGCAAGGTTAGCATGTGCTTCTAGGTACCTCTCCCCAGTGTATCTCTCAGACTTATCCCCCATGGGACCCGCAATCCCGCAAAAGCCTGCCATCCAGCCATCATAACTCCGCGCCGCTCCAAGTTTCCCCCAGAGAGAATTGGTTTTAGCAAGCTTAGTTAGGCAAGGCAGGGTTAGGTAATAGATCTAACACGGTTTTGCAGCTAACTTATGCGAGAACCGAACTATGACGCAGGAAGTTTGTTATCACATCCAGCTTTAACAGCATTGAACTTAGTAAATCACCTACATAGCTACCTAGTACCTACATGTACCTCTAACCTGGTAGGTTTACCTTATATAATAATGTACATGTTACTGCTATGGATGCAATGCGGTACCTACTAATACGTCTAGTGTTAGCGTAGTGTAGTATTAGGTAGCTAACGTAGTTGGGAGTTAGGTATTAGATATAAGGTATTATTAGGCATACATTTTACAGGCGAGTTGTTGGGTTCGATGCTGTTCATGTATGTATGTAATATCTCAAGTTGCTAGAGCGGCATCTATTTAAGTCGTGCTCGAAACGTTCCATCAGCATATATTTATACCTACCTATCGTGGCCACTTGGGTGTTGAGACGAAGACTTGCATAGTACTGTGCATTCTTGCGTGCAGGGGGTTGCGAAAAAGACGAGAGATTCGCTAGGCGGGCTGGTTCTAACGATAGACATATAGTTGACTATTTAACCTATAATATAACTAACTACCTATATAGACGTATATAGACCTATCCTTCCTCAGGTATTCTATGCAGAAGAGATTATGGGCCGATATTCCGCTACGAATCTCGGTTCATCCGGTAAGACTAAAAGTCTAGAATCCAGATATCTCTCATCGATTGTCGTTTATTCGGAAGCCCTAAAAGACTTGGTGGACGTATGATGTGGGGCAGAAAGCTTGCCACACGTCCATAAGAAAAAGATGTGATGCGCGTGCGTCGATGGGTGGGTATCGAGTTTTCGTCAAAAACCAAAAACCAAAAAAAAGAAAAAAAAAAAAAGACTTTCTTTTCCCCCTCTATTCCTTCTCTCCACATGTCAAAGTGGCGGATACACCCTACCCATATACGAGCTGATGAGGATACAGCCCCTATATACACTACGCATGAGCGATAATGTATAAAATTTTAATTTCCTACATTTTCGATGCTATCTTGTTCGTGTTATTCAAATCAATGATTCGATGTATATACACATAGTATGTTCCCAGTTCATGAGTAGAAAGAGACTAATCTATGCTTAATCAGCATGACGAAATAGCTGGATAATGATCCATGTTACCCGTCTTAAGGCAATGCGGGGAGCTGGGCTGCAAGTCAAACTGCTTAGGTGCCCGCGTACCTAATTGCGGGATAAAAAGGACAGCTCCACTCAAATCTCAAATCTTCCATTTAACACCTGTCTTAGGTACACCTAACATTTACCCGCGGCAGGGGTCCTCTATCTCGACCAACATAATATTCACACATGAAGAAAAAAAAAAAAAAAAAAAAAAAAAAAAAAAAACCTGTTAGTCTGTTACAGCTTTCCGAGCTGCACCTTTTACCGNTCATATCAAACTTGAGAGAATAACAAGACGACCAAAAAAAAAAAAAAAAAAAAAAAAAAAAGAAACCTTTTTAAGGCCGAATGGCCTCAGTGCATCGAGTGATAACGTGAAACAAGAAAAAAAAATAAATGAAATAAAAGTGGGAAACATTGGGTTAGCTGTTCTCTAAACATATCAAGCCGATTCTATGCACGTTAAACCTAGGTAACTATGATCACACGTAAGAAGGAGGAAATAATAATAACGATAATAATAACCCGAGCCCCCCCCAAACGCCTAGCCGATGCGCTTTGGTTTCCGTAGACATATATTCTCATATGCCCTGGACCTTCCGGTAAGAAGGCGGTTTCATGGTTCTCCTAATTAACTTCCCGGCATACGGCGGTATCAGAGAGATCGAACCGATCGCTAATACACGCCAGAGAAAGCCCCTATCATGACACAGGTAAGTTAACAGTTTCAGCAACATCGTCGACGAAAAGCAGTACTCACCAACTGAGGAGAAAGTCAAGATCGAAATATCCCCCTAGGAACGGCATCGACCCAACGTAGAAAAGGAATGTCCCCACGATGCACATGATCATGACCGGGTGCCAGGTCGTGATCTCGATCGTCACCATTAGGAGCTCGTTTAGGATGAGGACGGTGTAACTAACAGCCACCATCCTTGGTCCATCGACTTCAGTGAGTATTTGGGATAGGCCCTGGATCATGCCACCCTGGTATATTGACACGAAGACCCAGACAAAAAAGGTACGGTAAGATAAGGAACGACCAGACGTCAGTTCTTTGTAGAGTTCGGGGTAGAGATTCGCAAGGTTCTCATCGACATCCTTGTCCAGAACGAGGGAAAGTACTGGCGCTGCTGTATAAACGGTGGCATATCCTACGAGAAGCCAATCCTGCTGACTGTAAGACGAGGCCTTTGGGTAAAAAGGGGGCAATGGCGACGAACCTTGTACAAACCCTCCGGTTCAAATTTGATCGCAATGCTGTACATAGTCTGACAAACAGCAATGATAAGCCCACGGTGAATGACAAATTGAGCGAGCTTGGCGCTACGCTTGTAGCTATTTCGACCGTGCCATACCAGCAACTTGGTAAGGTGACAAAATTGTTCGATAGAGAAGTCGGCTGCGAGACTGGCTTGTCGACCTTCCTTACCAACGATACCGACTCCCACGTCTGCGGCTTGGATCATAGAAACATCGTTCCCGCCGTCACCAATACAACAAACTCGCTTCTTAGTAAACTCCTTGATTAGTTTCGCGATGTCAGCTTTTTGCGTGGGTGAGCACCTGCAGGCAACGACCGTTGGCAATTGTACAGCTACTGAGATAAAATCGACCCTAAAGTGCGTCAGATAAAGCATCAAGCTCTCGCCATCGATTAGTAAACATGCATCAGTCTTGCTTCTAAGGAAGTCGAGGTGATCTTGTGCATTATCCTTATGCTTGAGCTTGGCGACCGTGTATATGTACTGACCCCGTGCGACGAGTTTAGAACTAACAGCAACACATCTTGCTGTCTCGACTTTGTCACCCGTCAACATCCATATCTTGATACCGGCATTTCGAAGTAACTCGAGAGATGGCTTTACATCTCTCTGGAGCTTATCTTCAACGCCGGTAACCCCCAAGAGTTCAAGATCCCTCTCAAGAAATTCTGTGACCGCACGTTGCATTGCGGCGTCACGGCCACTGATCGCCAAAGAAGCTTCCTGGTAGCTGGTCGAGAAGTCCCGGTATTGTTCGTAGGATAGCCTTTTCCGTCCAACCACCAAAGTCCTTAGGCCCTCTCGGGCCATATTCGCCGTCTCTTCATCTAACCAGTCGTTCGCAGCTACTATGGACCCCATCACCGTGTCAGCACCCTTCTGGTAGAACCATATTTCTCCGTGATCTAAGCCCGACGTAGGTTTTAGCTGCTCCTGGAATCGAACAATTATACCCATACGCTTGCCGTCCGAAGTAAAAGGGAATATGTCCAGAATCTGAACCTGCACGACAACCTTCCCCGTCTCCGTTGATTCAAGGACCATCTTCTTGCGGTCCCGATGCGCAAGGCGAAGGCCAACAGATTCAGTCCATCGTACAATAGCTATTTCGTCTGGAGAAGAAGCTTGATATGAAGTGATCGTTCGCCCGTTTTCTTCTTCAACGGTAGGGGTTACATTATGACAAAGAGCCAAAGCCAGAACAACATCCCGGACCCTGGACCCGATTTCCCGTCGTGTTCTGGTCGCGGTAACACCTGCCGTCGTATTGTAGGAAGACGAGGGGGTGACGAGTGTACTATCGTTCGAGATTCCGACGAAGCCGTGTCTAACATACGCCACCACTTCGTCCATTGCTTCATTGGCGTAAGACACAGTACCCACGTGAATCTTTTTCATCTCCATCTCATTTTGGGTTAAAGTACCCGTCTTGTCACTGAGCAAATATTCGATACGCCCCAGATCCTCCGGGATCGTGCTAGTTCGGACTACCGCGCCGGGAATACCAGGGTCTCGTTGAATAAACCATGAATAAACACTCTTTCCCATGTCGAGGTTGACTCTTAGACTGATCGGGACAATAGTGGAAAACAACACGAGAAATCGCATGATTTTCACGTACCAGATATTTCCTTCGGTATTGCTGAATCCTTCTAAGGCGACAAGAATGATAGACAGCGCCAAGGTGAGCGCGCAAAGTATCTTGGTCAAAGAGTTAATCTCGTATTCTAGTAGGCCCGTCTTAGATCGCGATAATGAAGTCGAAAGCGCCGATCGAGTTTGCGGTCCGGTATAAACAATGACGGCCATAGTAGTTGCTTGGGAAGCGATTATAGTATTAGCCCAAGCAGTATTATCAATCGACAAGGCAGCAGAATTGCCCCGATCAGATATACTGCTCTCGCTATACTGGTTATTCAAGACGTCGTGTTTTGTTGCCATAAGTTCGACCTTGCCAACAAATTCGTTGACCTTTTTATCTGGCTTTCCACCTGTCACTCTGACACGAACAAATTCTTCAACGGGTAAGCTCTGGGTTAAGACGGATGCAAGGCGAAGTTTCCAGTCTGTTTCACCATCCAACTGATCTGTCCTGATAAAAGTCTCTCCAGAAGATGTACCTTCAGAAGGATCCGAATCGACGAGTTCGAGGCTCTTCCCCTTTCGAGAAGAATTAATCTGATCTTCATCTGTTTCAAGAGGGCTAACTAGCAATGACCCCGATTCTACATCCTCATGGTCCTGAATATGGGTCTGTGAGTTCTCCAATGCAGAACATTTCAAGATAACCACATCAGCAGGAACACGCTGGCCTTTGCTGAGCTTGAGAACATCGCCAACCTTGAGATCTCGTGATTTCTTGCTGACCTCCTGAACGGAGGATGACGGATAACCTAGGCCTTGGCCCTCAGCTTGCTCTTCTTCTTCCTGGATATCTGACAATCTGTCCCTCTGGGCTAGCGATTGGCGACCGGCTTTTCGTGACGATGTCGGCTTGGAATTTCGGGGCTGGCGTGAAGTTGTATTTCCACGACCTGGCTCCCCAAATTGCAAGACAACGTATTCTTCTGAGTTCGCCTCATTATCTCTCCGACGACGCTCTATATCATCATATGCCTCCTTGCCCATTGTGATGACGAGGACGAACGCAAGCGGGGCAACGTATGTAGATAGATAGCCTATCCTCAGAGCTGGAATAGCCTGGGACAGAGCAACCAGCAGAAAATACATGTTAAAAAAGAAAGAAAATTCGTTATAGAGAGTGATAGGAAGGAATGTGAGCGCCGTGTATTTTGCGTTTGAGACAAGATTCGGTGGGTAACGTATAGACTGAGGGGAGCCAACAGCAACGATCCTCGAGGTCGAGGGGTCGTCTTCTCTATTATCAACAACTGTATCATCGTCATGTCGATTTGAGCTAGTACTTGACATGAAGCTAGGTAGCCTTAGAGACGAGCTGAGATGAGCTAGACCATGAAGTCTATCACTGGCAAAAGACCGTCTCTGGGGACGAGGGGCGTATTCGTCTAAAAGGGGAGCCTCGTCACCGGCATGGCGGCTTCCGTCTGAGTAGCGCTGGCCGTGTCCATCGTCCTCCACCAAGCCCGCAGCGTCAGCGTTGCCATCCCTACTGCGACCAAGCTCGCCATAGCCGCGACTTCGATTCCCGACCCGTCTCAGACCGCCCATGCGAATATTTCTCAGCGCAATCCGCGGCGCTCGTTGTTCGGAACCGTGGTTATGTCCAAGGAGTCGAGAGGCCTGGGCATGCGACGAGGTGGTAGGGTCTAGTTCTTGTAAATCTAGGTCGACATCTGAATCCGAGTCGTTCACTGGGGAATCGGGCGGCTCGGTCGGGCGGTATGAAGTTAATGGCGGCATTCCCGTATTGGGATCATGCTCCTAAGAGGAGCTACTTCTAAAAAATACGGGACCCAGCTAATGATATTCGCAGTAATGGACAAGACAAAGTCAACATGCGGATACCTGGACCTTACTGTGGCAGCGGGCAAAGTGGCTTCGAATCGCCCCAATGTGCGCGCGTGATAATATATGATAACACCTTTAGATATTATAGGATCCTTAGCGAATTTGAGACATAACAACCTCGAATATTGAAGCCGAAGAGTAGGAGAGCGAGAGGAAATATGGTTATGATTTAGTTGTATATTGAATTGTTAAAATTTAGAAGTCGGCCAAATGTCAGATATTCAACTTTCGTAAAGGTGGCTCATTGCAGGCAAGGCGGATAGTTACATTGATAGCTTACCTTAGCCTACATGTAGCAGGTGGGTACCCACTTCCATATGCTACCTGTGTATAATACCTAGACATGCATACAAGTACCTAACGCACGTACCTAACGCATGTACTTATTGGGTATGCTTCAGCGCTCTGATATACATGTACCCTGCAATACGTACGTACCTAGGTACATGTAGGTAGGTACATATGCAAGGTCGGGTATTACTGCTGGCGCATATGTATGCATATGTATGTATATGTATGTATATACATGTACCTAAGGTACGTGTATTCACTTACAAGGTACTTATATCTATCCCTCGAGGGCCCAAACAGGGGTCAAAAACTAGCGCTTCACAGACCACTTAGATTGACGTATCAAAGCATAGCATTTAGACACCTTTCCACATATTTAGTATGGGACCTTGTCAACCTAATGTACTACAATACGTCAATTAAATATTTCGCGTTTGAAGCTATTTTCATTATGAGATTCGATAAATCGGATCAAATATTAGTGTTTTACTCGAACATATTGTGCGCAACTTAATTTAAAATAATTACTTTATTAAATTGTTATTTTTATACAAATTACTATAGAGTTTTCAATTAATATATGTACCTATTCTATATCACATTATTTCATAACATTCAATAATCTCATATAACACCATATTACATATTTTCATCCAACGTAATAAATTTATATACTTTCAAAAATGTCAATTCAAGTACAAACGCGTAAAACCACACGAAAAAACACGTTAAACGCTTAAAAAGATACATACAAGGGTATTGAAAGCTGGTACCGAGATTGGGAGTGGATAGCGCTAATTTTTGACCCCTGTTTGGGCCCTCGAGGGATACCTACATCATAGGTGCCTTGTAACTTACCTCTACGTGCCGAAACGGCGGGTGTACATACCTACCTCACCTACCTCACCTACCTGCCTACCTGCCTACTTGCCTACCTACAAGTAGGTATATATGTTTTTAAGAATCGTATATTAGATGCTTACTGGATGCTTACCGGCTGCTTCAAATACATAATCCACGAGTCTAGTAACCCTATCAAATACAGAGCTAAGTAGTAGCAACTGTATACCTAGATAAAAAGCACCTGCGAGTCACCAAATAATTCGGCACGTTTATTAATATTTCGATGGCATTATGGAGTGCCCGGTTCGATCATAATTCGTATATGCCCAGGTGAAAACAACCAATCCTAGTCGTTCGGATTATGCAACCTAAAAAACAAAGCACTGAATCGACTGCTTTCAAATAATAGAAAAGGGTTTTGTAACGTCCGCTCCACAGAAATCCTTCATTATTTTGACCCAAGCCGTATGGCCTAAGCTGTTGGGAAGTTAGCTGGGTAACTGATTGATAGTAGTAGTTACTACTGACGTTCTCCAGTTTACCAACGATCTAACCGGTCGTATAGATATATGCCTCTTCTTCCTCGGTTCACCCTAAAAACTTGCCATGCCCTCAATAATAAGGCTCAAGTCACAACTCACAACCCTCCTATCATATCTGCCTTTGCTCACCTGCCCAGTTCATCAAGTGGAAGATCAGCTTCATCTTTTCCAACGATAGAATCAGCAACTTTCCAGATCTGAAGCATATTGTCCTCAGCAGCGCTCGCCACCAGCCACGGGTCGTTCAAATTCCAGCTAAAATCGGCAAGATGATTAGTGTGGCCGCCGTGCATGAATAGACTACAACCCAATTAGCTCACGCCTTTTCATATTATATCAATACCCCAAAGCCGGGGAGGGAACTCACAGTTCGGGGGGGCCATCTTCTTGGTCGTCCGGTTGCTGTTCTTCACCGACCCTACTTAGGTCCCAAAAAATGATTCGTCGGTCATAACTAGCACTACCTAGAATGCCAGCCTCGTGAGGATGCCAAGAAAGGGATGTGACCGCGTCTTGGTGGCCCTCCAGCGTATGGACCTTCTCCTTTACGTTGCGAAGATCCCAAATCCCAATCGTCTTGTCAGCGGAGGCGGTTGCCACGAGGACTTCGGTCGATGGATTGAATGCTAACGAGTTGATGGCGTCGCTATGACCATCCTTGGCAACCAAGGATGACTGAGTGTTGGACGGCTGTCTCACGTCTAAGATTTGCAGAGTTAAATCATCGGAGACACTGCCGATGAAGTTTCTGGATATCGGATGATATTGAACGTCGTTGACGATGTTAGTGTGGTGAGTAAAGCGGCGGGAAGGGCCGAGGGTCGTGCTGCCACTCTGTAGCGACTTAAGATCCCTATTGCATGATATTAGCAAAATCTAGCCATTGCCTACTATAAGTTATTAGCTGAGAAGCGTACCAAAGACACACAGTCTGATCCTCGCTTCCTGATGCTAAAGTCCCTTCGGAATGGGGGCTCCAGTTGAGACCAAACCCCTCTTGCTTGTGACCTTCGAGGCTAATCTGAGGATTGACCTTGCCATTGGGCTCGAAGCTGTGCTTAGTTCTATCGAATATGAGGATTCTACCATCGACCGCCAGCGTTGCGATCAGGTCGGGGTTTTGAGGGCAGTAACGGGCCTTGTTGACCTCGCCAGGATGGTCGATCTTCTGGACAATGCTCCATTTCATGGCCGTGGTAGCATCGGTAGACGGTGACTTGCCGTAGCCGCCGATTTCACCCCGTTCGTCGTCGTACTCGTTGGCATTAGGACGAACTGACTTAGGTATCTCGACCTGGGCAATTTGAAGATGATTCGGCTTGCCCTCAGAGGTATGCGTTCCGATAAGAACTCGGTGAATACGACAGTTCTTTCCCTCCGGCTCCTTGACATCGGGAAACCATTGAACCGTGAGAGTCGGCCATGTTAGGGCGGTACTAAGGAAGTGTTAATAGGGAGGAGTCAACTAACTTAGTTGCTGTGATGCAAAACCTCACCTCAATATCATATCGTAGAGAAATGGTGAGTTCTTCTTCCACGTCTTGTACTCTAGTAATCGTGAGAAAACTACAAGTCACTACCAGCAAAAGGTCATAGCCTACCTTCGTTGATGAGTCTCTGCTCCTCGTCTTCATCATAATCCTGGGCCATGTCCACTTCCACAAGTCAGTAGATACTCCTAAGCAAATGGGAGAACACGAGGAGCAAATAAAATAAAAATACAAACCTTCAACATCTTCAACAACAGGGCCTGGAGCCATATTGAATTGACCTTGCTCGGAGAATGGGTTGCGGTATGTTACGATTTGGGGAGGTGAGTTTAGAATATGTGCTAAATGTTAGTTAAAGAAGGAATTTCGCGATGGAACGCGATGCGCGTAAAGTAATGGGCCAAAGTATACCTAACCTACTTAGCTTACCTAGGTACATCGGTCTGGGTGCAAATCCCTGTAGCTAGGTACCTGGGTACCTGGGTATAATATGCATCACATCACCTAGGTAGGTTAAGTACATACCTGGTAACGGTACATAGCCTAACAAGGTCGTACCTACCTAATCCTTTGTCAGTCTAACGTGCACTCTCATAATACACTGGAAACGTAGTACATCCTGACCTTAATACCTTGTACTTGGTGCTGCAGATAATGGGAATGCGGGGGAGGCTTAGCTATGGACCTAGCTGATACCTAGGGTTTGCACCTAACTTTGCCTTCGGGTAAGGCTACCAGGTACCTAATCAGGTAGCAGATACCTTAGTACCTTACCTAGGTACCTACATGTAGGTAAGAGGTAGTGTACAATACCATTGAATACACTTCGCACCGATACCTATCTCCACAATGTAGTGTGCCACCATAGCACCACAGCACCACAGCACCACAACCCACCAAACCTTGCAAAACCGTAATCACGGGCAATGACTCTTCGTCGCCGAGATCAGAGCTATATGACCACAAACAACACACAACAAACACACATATACACAGATCCGCGTCGCATTCAAGTTACCGACGTTACCAATAACTAACCCATCCTTCGCCAACTCGTCTTACTGCCCCAGATGCATGGCTTTGGAGATACCCGACAAATATCTACCTGCATCGTCTACGCCATATAACCGTTAGCCTTACTCCTACTTCTCTAAACAACTTCCCTCGTTAAGAGTTCCTGGCAGAACTTCGGGTCGCAAACCAGAATATTGTAGTTCCTCGCGGACGACATCTCAGTTAGAGACAAATTTGTCACATAATACGTCGGTCGTTCGGCGTCGTACACATTCCCTACCTTTTTTCTTTTCTTTTTTTTTTTTTCCTTCTCTTTTTTTTTCCTCTATCGACTTCTCACCAGTCAAGCGAGATCACAGAATGGGGTACGTCTAAGTCATCATCCTGTTCAGATCTGAGGCATGGTATTAACCCTGATTTAGTGTTCCCAAGTTCTTCAGGTGGCTCTCGGAGCGATACCCTGCGATATCCCAGCTCATTGCTGAGAATCGTATCCCCGAATTCGATAACCTTTATGTGCGGCAGCTCGCTAATGCCTCCTTTCTCACCGTCGTTCGCTAACTTGTATAGTTGGATATGAATGGTATCATACACAATTGTACCCATAAAGACTCTCACGACACCTCGTTCCGTCTGAGCGAAGATGAAATGTTTATCCGTATATTTAACTACATCGAGCACTTGTTTGGCAAGATAAAACCCAAGAAGCTATTTTTCATGGCCATTGATGGAGTAGCCCCAAGGGCGAAGATGAACCAACAGAGAGCTCGTCGTTTCCGAACCGCCTTAGACGCTGAACAGGCTCGCGAGAAAGCAATACGAGAGGGCCAAGAATTGCCAAAGGAGGATCCCTTCGACAGCAACTGCATCACGCCAGGTACTGAGTTCATGGCTAAATTAACCGAACAGCTCAAGTATTTTATCAACAAAAAGATCTCCGAGGACTCTGACTGGCAGGTCTGCGACGTCGTCCTGTCAGGCCACGAAGTTCCCGGTGAAGGGGAGCATAAGATCATGGAGTACATCAGGAATGCGAAGGCCCAGCCTGATTATCACCCCAACGTCCGCCATTGTTTATACGGCCTAGATGCCGATCTTATCATGTTGGGGTTGTTGAGCCATGATCCGCATTTCTGCTTACTTCGAGAAGAGGTCACCTTCGGCCGTGCCTCAAAGACGAAATCAAAGGAGCTAGAGCATCAAAACTTCTACTTAATGCATTTGTGTATAGTTCGGGAATATCTCGAATTGGAGTTCCAGGAGTTGAAAAAGGAAGGGGCCATCAAAGTGCCTTTCGACATGGAGAGGATCATTGACGATTTCATACTCATGGCGTTCTTCGTCGGCAACGACTTTCTTCCGAGTCTACCTAATCTTCATATTAATGAAGGGGCCCTTGCAACTATGTTTCGTATTTACAAACAGGTCCTTCCACGGTGCGACGGTTACATCAACGAAGGGGGAGTTATCAACCTCTCCCGCCTGGGGCTATTGCTAGAGGAGCTTTCCAAGGAAGAAGACAGGTATTTTGAGCATGAGTATGCCGACTCCCGGTGGCTCAAAGGTAAACAATCAACGGAAGTCAACGGTGACGCATCAGTCAAGGCGAAAGGAAAGCTTGTCATCACTAGCTCTCAGAAGGAACTGTGGAAGAAAATTCGGAAATTCATAAATACTCGGTCGCCTACGCCCCTTAACCTCGGTCACGAACTTGCTGCTGCCGATCGAAAGTTTGTACAGGACACTGCGGATAGTCTTCATGTGGAATGGCGCACCATCGAAGACGATGACGGACAACGCAACCTGGTCCTGTCAGTTCCCACAAATCCCGATGACGATGAAAATGACGAAGAAGAGGAAGAAGGTCATATGGCCTTGTTTCGTGTCATGCGGCGTTATGACAACGCTCAGGTAGTCGACTCTTCAGCTGAGGAAGCCCAGGCGGCCGCGCAAGCCAAATATAAGGAAAAGTTTATGGAATGGAAAGACAAATATTATACAAGCAAATTTGAATGGTCCTCGGATGTGAAGGAGACGGAACTGAAGAAACTTTGTGAAAATTACGTTCAAGGCTTACAGTGGGTGCTGTACTACTACTACAAAGGGGTAGCTTCTTGGCCATGGTTCTATGCTTATCATTACTCTCCCATGATATCTGGTAAGTCCTAGTAACCTTAATTACCAATCCGAATTAAGCTGCTAATCATCGGACGATCCAGACATTATAAAAGGTATGAATGCCGATCTAACATTCAAACTCGGCCAGCCCTTCCGACCTTTTGAGCAGCTTATGGGTGTTCTCCCGGACCGAAGCAAGAAAATCGTTCCTTCGGTATATCACGAGCTCATGACGGATCCGAAATCGCCAATTATTGATTTTTATCCAAGAGATTTCGAGCTCGACATGAATGGCAAGAAAATGGAATGGGAAGCGGTTGTCAAAATCCCCTTCATCGATGAAAAGCGACTCTTGTCCGCAATGGCACCCAAAAATGAGCTTCTTACACCAGAGGAAAAGGCTCGCAATGGTTTTGGCGTTTCGATGAAGTTCACATACGACCCAAATATTGACTTTATATATCCTTCATCCATGGTTGGGATCTTCCCCGACATTCCCCATTGTCATTGCGTCGAAAACATCTTCGACCTGCCCACAACAGAAGGGCTGGAGTTATATGTGGGCCTGCTTGATGGCACGAAGGTGGGTGTGGACGCATTAGCTGGGTTTCCCAGTCTTGCTACGCTACCTTATAATGCCGCCCTAGGCTTCCACGGAGTAAACGTTTTTCAGCAGGAAAGTCGAAACGAAAGTATGGTCGTGACTCTAGCTGATGTAGACCTCCGAAGTGGAGTTGAATCTGCAAAAGTAAAACTAGGGCAAAAATGCCACGTTGGCTATCCCTTCTTACAAGAGGCTAAGATCACACGTGTGTCAGATGAACTATTCGACTATTCTTTGGCACCCGATGGTTCTGGTCAAGTGGTACAAACTCACCATTCTAACAGAGAGATCGAGGATTGGAATAGAAAAGCGGCTCGCATTGAGAACTTCTACAGTAGCCGACTGGGTATCATCATAGGCCCCGTTGAATCTATGGTTCATGTTGAAATGTTGAAGGGGCTCATCAAGACAGACGAGGGTGCTACAATTAAAGAATATGGTCCAATCCCAGGCATGGAGACGGACTACGCAGCACAGACCATTGTTGATGAGGTTGTAAGCGAGGACGAACGGTTCATCGAAAGGGCCGCAATACCATTCGAGGAGGAGTTCCCCGTCGGATCCCGCTCTTTCTTCCTCGGGGAATATGCCTATGGGCGTCCCCTTCAGATTTCTAGCCATAGCAACAACCAAGCTGAAATCATAGTATCTGTACCGTCCGTGAAAGAGCCAAACTTTACGCAGCAGATCATCCGCCGTGCCGAACAGCAAAGCGGCTACCGGCCATCTTACGCCGTTGCGAAAGACTTGGGGCTTCACCCGCTTGTCTTGAGCAAGATCACCTCATCGTTCTTTGTTCATACGATCGGCGGCAGTATGAAGGTTAATCTTGGATTAAATCTCAAATTCGAAGGGAGGAAACAGAAAGTGTTGGGGTACTCGAGGAAATCGAATTCCGGGTGGGAATTCAGTCCTGCTGCAATTCAATTGCTTGTGGAATATATGACTCGGTTCCCCGATTTCTTCGCTGCTGTGATGCAGAACCCATCAGGGAGTGAGCTCAACGATACTCAACTCTGGCCGGATAGTAATGTTGCCAGCGCTAGGATCAAGGAGATTGGCGCATGGCTGAAAACTGTGGAGACCAGTAAGTTCGAGCGAGTTCCTCTCGATGCCGAACAGCTGGACTCTGAAGTGGTAATGCAGCTCCAGAAAGCTGTCGATTCGCTCAGGGAGGCCAACGAGAAACACGAACCTAAGAAACTTAAGGGTGTCCCCCGGTCCGCGTTGCTTAACCCGAAAGATGCTGCGCAACGACTGGGCAATCAGAAATTCAGCTTAGGTGACCGGGTCGTCTATGTGCAAGCGTCTGGAAAGGTACCTATTGCTTCAAGGGGTACAGTTGTCGGTATTACCACTGTTGGAAACCATCACATGCTCGACATACTCTGCGACAACGCGTTTATGAATGGGACAACTTTAGGCGGTCGCTGTGACCCTTTCCGGGGACAGACCGTCCCAGCCAATTCGGTACTCAACATCACCAACAAGCAAGTAATTGCAAATTCAAAGATGAGCCTAGAAAAACGACCAACGCAAACGACATTGCCTCTTCATACGCGGGGGTACGGTGCGCCCGGAGGCCCAGGTAGTCAACTTCGAGACGCGCCAGCACCAGGCCCCCTTCATGGAACTTGGCGGGGCGCCATAAATGGGTTTAATCGGCAGCCAGGCCAAGGGCGCGGTGGCGCCCAAGGTCACCAGAAGCCTAATGGAGCTCCTCGACTGCAGCATAGTAGCTCAGTCTATCAATCTACATCTAGCAACAATTCATCGCAAGTAGGTACCTTAGGAGCAGCACAACAAACCAGTGGTTATCCTATACGCGGTCGCGGCGGATCAAATCGAGGTGGGCGTGGCAATCGTGGTGGCAGAGGCGCTTCGAATAGTCCGAACAATGCGAATGGGTTTGTTCCACAGCAGGCATATAATGCTGTCCCTCCACCGGCCGGACTAGACACTCGCGGCGGTAGAGGGCGTTCGCGTGGTCGTGGAGGAGCACGTGGACGTGGAGCTCGTGGCGGATCAAATATGGATCAGCAGCAAACCGGGAATTCTAGCTAGACCATTGCACAGGACACTGGGGACATCGACAAGGGCTTGATGAATAACGGCAAGGTGCCGTGGAAGAGGTAGAAGACAATGCTTGATGGCTACGTACGAGCCCTGGCAGTCTAACCCCGACAAAATACCTCCCAGACAAGACAAGACAAGACGAGACAAGACAAGAGAGATGGTACAGTGTACGGTGGAGGTTTGGTATAGCTATGTGACGCTCTCGGGCGTAGTAACATCTCGGGATGGCTAGTTGCTACTGTTGCTCATGTCAGTGGCCACGCGCAGATACACTGCCTAGGTACTCATGTTCCCTACGACATAAGTCAGTCTATCGTCTATCGTATTGGGCAAAACATACCCAGAGCACCTGTAAGAAGTAGACCAACAAGCATATATACTTGGCATAGTTGTTGCTACATTAAGCTAGGTCTCTTAGCACCTTATACGCTAACTAGCCATTGTTACTAGTCTGGTTGTCCATACACCTTATATATTATAAAAAATAAACGTCTTATATATACTAGTTTCATCCTTTCATTCATGGTTCTCTGTATGTTGTCCCCTTTTGACTTTCAAGGCTTACTACCTCAATGTCACTACCTCAAACCCCCGAATATGGTTTCTTGGGAGATATCCAACAAATTTTCATATGGACGATATGGTCCTTCTTTTACTTTACTGCCTATGGCTGCGGGGCAGAATACAATTCAACCCTAGGCTAGCTACCTCATGTCGTTGAGTTGGTCCTGATAGGTACAAAGGACAAAGATCTCAAGGACAAGTATTTATGAGGTGCATGGAAATATTACTTTCAACCATAGCCAGAAGAACAAAAAATGCACTACGATTTCTTCCTTTTTTTGCTCCCCCTACCGTACCCTACCCCTTTGTGCCCATTCATCCCCTCCACCTGCGCCACCAGGATTCTCAACTTGACATCTAGCCCTCAGAGACCCGCAGCCTACTCGTCTGGAATGCTTGTAAAGCAGATACTCACAGAGACAACGAATTCATCCCTTTAGCCGATAAATAATGAACAGAAACGAACGAAATAGGTATTAACGAAAAAAGGAAGGGAAGAGGGAATAATGAGAAGCGAGAAGTAGAAAAAAAAATAATCGAAGTTGAAAATGGAGCGTAATAAGTGTAGTAGTAGTAGTAGTGGTAGTAGTAGTGGTGGTAGTAGTAGTAGTAGTAATAATAAGTAAAAGGAAGATACAATAAACTCTAGGAATAAGTCCGGGGTTCGACGAATGAAGCCAGGTATACCATTTACACTCCCTGCGCTATGCACCACCATTCAGATCCCGCCTTACTGCACATATCCGTCCATTTGTACAAAAGTTGGTCCTTCCACCGAGGTCAGAACTTTCAATGTATATCGGGAACAAGGTCGTCGACATGGTTGACAGTAAAAGAACCCATCACTCCCAACAACCAAGGCCCCCCGCTAGATGTCCCTTCTAGAAATCGGCCTTTTTTTTGTCTTTTCCAGCTCCACTCAAACATTCCGGTGTAACTTTTTCTTGTCTCTTTAAAACAAAAACGTTTCCCCCACAAACACCCTGCTAACCCTTTGGTATCCTCGACTCCCCTCCTATGCCGCGTCTTCAAAACTGAACCCACACCCTCTGGAAGTGCCGTTTTACGTCCTGAGAAGTACCGCCAAGGATGACACCGCCCATCATCTACCGTGCATTACAACATTCCAAACACGGCTGAAATCGGATACCACCGAACACTTCATATGAGGACTTACGAGTAAAAATACTCCCTGCGTTTAAGCAGGTGATTTGCTCGAAGGCGCACCGGCACCATTTTGACGAGCATCGCCACCACTGACAGATAAACCACCCATACCGGAAGAAAGGAATGCGAACGGGTCGTTTTCTGCCTGGGACGAGTAGAAGTTATTAGAAGGCCCAGCCGACGCAGGACCGTTGCTTGCAGACTGAAAAGCAGCTTCGGCGGCTCGGCTATCGAATGGTCCCGCGGAATGCGCACCGGGAGCGGGTCCGAAATGGGTATTAAGGGAAGGGTACGGGGCAGCACCGCCGCCAATGCCTGAGGGCAAGGCATAGGTGCTAGGCGGTCCTCCAAAATGGTGACCGTACCCGCCGGATGCTCCAAATGGGCCGGTAGCCGAGGCAAATGGACCGGGACCGGGTGTTCCGGCCATGGAGCCGGAGCCCATACCATAGCTCGACCCGCTATCCATTGGCGAAGGATAACCCGAGTCAGCAACCACCGCGGCACCAGCACGGCTGGCACCACACCGAAGACAGCAGACATTCTTAGCAAAATTGTGGTACCCACAAACTTCGTTACCACACTTCCAATCTCCAGCTCGGAAGGGAACAACACCACTACCACCCATACGACCTCCTCCATGACCCATGTTTCCGTGATGACCACCGTGATGAGGCGGAGGGCCCATCATAGCCGGCGGGCCGTAACCATAACCGTAGCCCATGTCACCTTGAGGCCCGGCGCTTACTGCGGGGAATGAGCAGCGGAAGCAGGCCGTCCGCCTCTGAAAGTTGGAGAAGCCGCAGGAGGGGCATGTCCAGTCGCCAGGGCGGGGTCGGTTCTTACTCGGGGGGAAAGGCGTCAGGATTTCAGCGGCTCGATCAAGCACGCGACTAGAGGAAGGCGAAACCTCAATGGCCTTCTCGTTCAGAGCACGACCATTCATACAAAGACTCTCGGCGGCCTAAAGTATATTTGATTAGTAGATCAAACTTAGGTGGGGTGTATATATTGTAATGACAGACCTCTTCGTGAGACGAAAATACGGCGAAACCTGTACCTGTAGGCTTGTGCTGCTCCGGGGTACGTAGCGTCCAGAAAGCAATGGGGCGACCGCCGAATTGGGTAAACCAACTCTCAAGCTCAGATTGGGTAGTATCGTGAGGCAGCCCAGACATGTGCAGAACCTTACTTCGCTCAGATAGAAATGCGCGAACATCGGCACGGGCATCCATAGGACGGGTCAAGACATCAGGATGCTCTTGGGGTGGTTGAGACTTTCGAATCAGACCGCGCAGAACTCTAGCAAGAGTCACCGCTTCTTCCATGGCACGTCGAGGAGAAGCCGGGGCAAGTGCCTGTAGGTGAAAGGGGAGGTTGTGCTTGATCGGGGCGCTGGACTGGACGGGCTCGACTTCGAGGGCAGCACAGATGTTGGAAAGCATCGAAGGACCGAAAGGAAGCGATTCAGGATGGTGCTGCTGCCATCGCTGATATTCAGTGCGTAGATCGAATGTCCTCGAATGTTGCAGGTAGGGAGGAAGCACTACAGCCTTGTCGCGGGCTTCGCGAGGGAGCTGGACGCGAAGATCCCAGGCGTCCAGAGTAACGAAGACAAAGTCGAGATTTTGAGAGGTCAGGTGCTCAGAAGCGAAGGCATCGAAACGATTGACGGCATCCCGGAAGGTCCCCGCGTTTCGTACATGTTCCCAGGTCAAGGTTGTAAGACTAGCTATAAGGCGCAAAACATATAAATATTAGTCCCGTAAAGCCAAAGATGCGTGCAGCGACAATGGCGATGCACAAAGGGGGATATTGGGAAGGAAAAGGGGTAGTTTATCCCGTAGCTACGACTTACTGCACAAGGGAGTAATAGGTGTGTTGATGGGTTTCACGAGCACACTCTCACGATGGATCTAGCATCGAAAGAAATAGGTCAGCACGTCAAAGTTTCGGTTACAGCAATAAACATGTTGATTTCCACTGCCTGTGTCCCATACCTCTTCAAGAGACTTTGAGTCTAGGAGGATCCAGCCAAGCTCAATCACCTCTGCGGAGTCCTTGGTCACATAGACGCCGTGCTCATCACAGGTAGTTGCTACATGAATAACGACGTAGCGGTCGATATGAGGAGGTGGAGTCTGCTGGCTCGACATGTTGGGCAGACTCGGTGCCTACGATATAGGGCGACGGTAACGGCGGTGTTGGTTATTTGGTATAATAGGATGGAGGTTTTATGACACAGTAATTAAAGTCGGGTTTGACGCGGCTCGGTGTAGATTGTAAGGTTGAATGTTACGACGGAAACCTGTCAAGTTGAACTGAGCAGGTTTAAAAATTTGAGAAACCCGAAAAGTTCGAGAGAAATCGAGGGTCATAAAATGTGGGATCGAGAAAGGAGGTCAAAGGCGGTGGCCGAGGTGTCGTAGCAACGAGCGACTGGAGCTCCAGTTTGTTTTTTTTTTAAAATGTGGATGATTATTAAGAGAAAAAAAAATAACCACAACGAGAAAGTCTTTAGTAGTGCAACGCGATAAGGGGAAACCTCAATATCGAAACGGTAGTAGTAGTACTAGTTGTTGTTATTGTTGTTGTTGTTGTCCCTTTTAATCCTTTTTTTTTTCTCTCTTGTCCCGACAGGATTTTAATCTTTACCCTGTTAAACCAGACAGCTCCTCAAGATACCGCAATGCCGCAATATCGCAATACCGGGGAAAGGGATCGAGGAGAGCGCCAGGGCAAGGAAAAGGAAGAGTAAAAAAAAAGAGAGAGAGAGAGAGAAGAGAGAATAAAGGGGGAAAGGTGAGAGATAATGTTCTAGAGAGGAATAAGAGAGAGTGAGCCTATGTGCACAGAACGAGGAGAGTAAAAAATAAGAGCAGAGAGAATGAGACGAGTCACGACGAAGGACGAACACCTCCCGGGATTGCAAAGTTGCGTGGTGGGTTCGATCGTAGCGAGAGCTGTTGGTTTTGCGCAGGGTGCATAGTTGATCAATCTCTCCTTATGATTGATTAATTGACTACTTTTTTTTTTTCTTTCCTTTCTTTTGGTACCCCCTCTTCCCCTGAACCTCCCCCATTACCTAACTAAGCCAAGTCCCTCTTACCTTCTAATTATTTTAGCCCGGACCCCGAAAGGTCTCCTACAAAAAAAATATTAGACGGTGTCGGAGAGCGTTGAAAATGTGGAGTTGCCAACTTGGTGCAACACCTGTCAGTGGGTTCCATAAGTACCTAGTATACCTATGTAAGGTTGCCATTTACCTGCATCATCCAGGTATATACGTAGGTATCTATACTTAGTACTACATAAGTCAAACCCCGGCTACAGCTGTCTTAAAAACTACCTACCTACGTAGTTAACTCAATTGAAAAAGTACACAGGTGCTCCAGCACTTTATTATGTCTATGGAGCTATATATATAATATAGGTAAGTAGGTAAAGCTAAACAAGGGACTACAAATCATATTATATACATTATCATCATCTATCCGCTTATGTATTTCTTGCCGTATATATTAGGTACATATGTCATGTACCTAGGTATGTCGAGGTATATTCCCAGCAGGATCATATGACTATACGGTGCATACCTGTTCAGAGTAGGTACGTAAATGTGCGGGGTCCAAATGACAGCTACTGGAACAAAAATAAACGTACGAGGAGGATAGGTGTAGTAGACTTACCCATCTGTAGGAGGTAACGTCAACAAATTGTATATGCGGTACATATGCATTTGTACCTCCACACGCCCTGCATCTGAGATGCTTTACGTAAGGTACGCTTGCTACGGACCTACGTCATCGGCGTTGTCCCGCTTCCCCCAGTTGCAACATTGAAGACTGGAAAATGCCTAAATGTACAAAGCCAAAACAACCCCAGTAAATCGAGCGCAAGTACGCAACAAGTTCAACGATTGTAAACTCCGAACGAAGCGATTGAAGAAATCATATAACTTACAACAACTTAGTCGAATAAAAGTAAACTGCAGCTCTTCCCCAAATTTAACAGCGCATGTCACCTAGCCCCATTAGACAAATAAGGAAATAACGCTCTCTTACCTACCTCAATATCACCACCAGCTTGTCGCCAGCTCCTCACCAGCTAATTCAAGCCTGCAAGCGTAGCCCACTCGATCAAAATGGGTGCCGTTTCAGCTATACTCATCGTCCTCATTACCATCCTTTGTGAGTAACAAGAATATGTCGGCGACCGTACTAACTAGGAGACTCTCTGACTTGACTAATGTCTAGTTCCTCCGATTGGCGTTTGGGCCGTTGCCGGATGCGGCGCCGATCTACTTATCAACATCTGCTTTACTGTTCTCGGGTATGTTCTTAGAGGATGCGAGATTCCTATTCCGTGAAATCATAACATAGGCAGAAAATTACATAGTAGCTAATCTAGAGGAATAGATACCTCCCAGGCCATTTACATGCCTTCTACCTCGAATATATCTATTACGACCGTCGAGAACAAGCGAGAGAGGGCCGATATGCCGCACGCCGAGCTCCCGGCGTATACAGCGACCGCGTGCAAACCGGCGGCTACGGGTACGGCACAATGGTTCCGCCTGGTACTCACTAAATAACCAGTATAGGAAGAGGGGTGCGTTTCAAGTTTTCGGAGTCTTGGGGGATTCGAGTGATTTCAAGGGAAAGGACCTGCTTTAGTCGGTATGTATTTGCGGCACATTAATCGAGATCATCCTTACGGGTTTGACACACCAGAAATCGTCATTTCGGTATGTTGGAGACAAATATGTTTTTTTTTCCTTTTCTTTTCCCCAATAAAGAGGCCCATTCAAGGAACTTGCCATTACATACCTATATACATATCTTGTAATTGTAATGTTTATAATGTAGGTAGTTACCTACCTCTTTAGGTATATGGTAATCGAAGCCCCGTTCTACGTGTATGCCAGGGATGTACCGTAGGTACATAAAGCATTAGTAGGTAAAGTGCATACAAAATATATACGCTGTTTATGATAAGTTACTTCATGTGGGGATGATAAACTAGATAATCGGTAAGTCCCGTAAACTTACAAACTTACCTAGGTCCTACCTAACTACCTCTTAGCTTGGTTGAGTAAGGTTAAGTAAGGTTAAGTAAGCAAAGCCCCTCCTCGAAATACATAATACATAAATGAAGGTACATAACGAAATGCATAATGTACGTATATGTATGAGGTATCTTACCTACCCACCTGATGTCTCTACCACTCAAATAGCACCACGACTTCTGTGCAGCTCACCCCGGTTCTTCATCCATCTCCTCTCGAGAAATCAAACCGAGAGCAAAACGACAACATTAAACAAGCTCGTCTCCGGTTCGAACCACATGTCCCGCCTACGCGCCGACGAATCATCCTATTTCTCTAGCTCCGACGCAGGGAATCACATCCATTATCTACGAGAACGTCAAGCCCTTCCTGTTGGCTGGCACAGCATATCGCCTAATACTACTCGCAATCAGCCCAGCTACTGGCTTGCTTAGCTCGTCTGGACTGTCTGGACTGTCTGGCTTGTCTGCTTGTTTAGGTTGTTTGGGCTTGTCTAAGCACTTCAAACATCGACCAGCGTACATATCTCTCGTATATACACCGAGCCTGCATCTTATAGAACATGGCAGACACATCGTATCCTTCAACCCACCCAACTCCTCAGATTCGTAGTCACTCCCCTCCTCGTTCACGAATTCATCCACAGACCAGTACTACCGCCAGTAGCCCTCCGAACGATAGTAATTTTCCTCGGCGTTCACAACCCTTTACTTTCCCTCCTCTCTTTCCCAAGATTACTTCATCCACCTTTCTCGTACCGAGCACCGCTGAAGGAAGACCTATCCCTCTTGACGACTCTACCGCTGCCCATCGTACTACTGCCTTGCGCCAGCTAAGTCGCTCTCAACCATCCACACGCCAACGCTACTCCAGAGCGAAACCCCCATCCAGCGTCAAGAGCTCAACCGGGACATATTCACAGCCCGTCGTAGTGCGTACATACCCTGGGGCGTCCTCGTCATCGTCGTCGACAGTGAAGGGACCGGTGTCCGTCTCCAGCACCACCTCCTCACAAAATCCATCGTCCCAACGTATTAAACGGAATAGCACAATGAAGGACAAGATGCGTCGCAAAGGGACGGAAAAACGGCGCGCAGCGGCCGATGCTAAACTCCCACCTCTTGAATCTTTCACCTTTAAGAGTATTATAGCAGATATACAGCAGGATGTTGGTGCAGATCTGGACCGGATAGCAGAGATCTGCGCCCGTACGAAATACTCTCTTAGCAACCAGTATGAGGTCCATATTGCCCCTCAAGGGTCGGGGGCAGGATTCCTAGGACCCCCATCTACATCACTAAGACATCATGTTCCTACAGGGCTTACGCCACAGGTAATATCGAGCGATGATGAACATGCCGGACTCATGCAGAGGAAAAGAAGAAGCGCGACTCGGCGAAGGAATACTGCCTATGGTACTTTAGAGACAATTATGAGTTCAAGCAGGTCCTCTGATGAGGACAAAAGCAACAAACAACCAGCTGCTCAGATTATAGAGGAAGTAAGTCGTACTACTATGGGTACCAACGATGAAAGTGCGAGTGCGGATAGTACGGAAGCCCAGGCTAGTAGTGAACAGCAGGATAATCAGCAAGGCTCTCCCTCATCGAGGTCGGCTCTATTCGCAACTGCTATTATGGATACGTCCCGGGGCCAAGCACAGGGCAATGCTGCTTCACAAGGTACATGTGGGGTAATCTTACTCAGTGGTCCGGCAGAGCCACAAACATCACAGAATCACCTTGAAACCAAGACATCACCTATAGGATCTACTGGGAGGTATTATGCACGCGAATCTTTATCGAGCGTACCGCAAGCAGTTGCATCGAAGTCGGTAGCTGCCGCGGATATTACCACACCAGAGGAGCCAAGAGGTCCGTCAGGTCTCTTATCTGGTTTCGGCGCGTGGATGCCCTGGAAAGGAGTGAAACCCCTTTCTGAGATACCTGGAGCAGATCCCGAGGTATCTAGGGGCTATTCCTCTTACGCCGAAGGTACTTTGAGGGAATTACTCAAGTCAACAGAGCAAGTTGGCGACACGACAAGAAAGGGGGCTAATCCAATCACGTAAGGTTTGTGGCTGGTTTATAGCTCGTAACGCCCGTTACGTACCGTGCTTACTGGTCTTTTAAAGCAGCGAGGGTCCAGTTGATTGTTTAGACAGATAGGAGAGCAAAAACATACGATGTCCACCAACAAGGGGTATCGTATCTCTTTGATACTTACACGTGTTACATCTCGGGATATGAGGTTTTTTATACCGTTATTAGGGTATAGTGAACGGACCAGTCAGGAGAACAGGATAAAGATACCCAATCAAGTCACTACCTGACATCAAATATTATATATATATTCAGCCTCGATACCCAAATTATTTACTTCAAAGCCGTTTTATGTCATTTTGTAGTTAGACTCGGGTTCCTTATTCATGTTACATATGTTTGCAACAAGCTCGGTGAGTATAGACACAGGATATCCCATATATACGGATACTCATAAACACAGAAATACTTAAGAAACTGCTCTTGACGTTCCGTAACCTTGTAAAACGTCAAGCGGAAGTACTGTGACCTCTTGGCATAGGATGAAACATTGCCGCAAAGGCCACTTGGCTAGGACACCATTGAACACATCAGGAGCAGTAGCGAATTCAAAGGGTCAATAAAACTAACATCTCCAAACTAGGCGTTGTTAGATGTTTGTCGTCTTCGGGGCTCTATTGTCTTATTACAATCATAAACGCATGGTTCGCCATGAAGATATTCCCCGTACATTGTCTATAGCGACTAAGCTTCTCGCCTCCGCCGATAGATATCTATCTCATTGTTGCTGTTCATCCTTACCAGTTGACTCCTTATTCTTCATTCACGCCTGTTATGTGGCCAATATTTTAATCATTTTCCCTTCCGCATAATCATTAATTCGTTGCCGGTCAACGCCAACACCATTGCTGAATTAACAAAGCAATTCCCTAATGAGCCCAGTACGGAGGATTGCGCCTCGGAGGACTTGTCATTTGACCAACAACGCCAGTGTATCGACGCCGGTACTCTAGCTGACCCCAGCTTTTAATGGAAGGCCTTATGATAACAGTAGAGTCTAGTCTGATAGGCGGTTGGGTGGCTGAGGACTGTAATGGGAGGGAAGGGAGTTTGTTGACCAACCTTAGATGATCTCTACGAAATAAGCCCAAAATACATTAAATCTAATGAGACTACAATAAAGCATAAACACATTTTATATCTCTTGGTTTTATACTCATTTGATATTCATTATACGATGAAATCTTCTGATTCAGATATGTCCAGCGGGCGTGTTTCCTGTTTATAGGTATCCAAGGTGTAAATTACGTCAAATGAGTTACTTGAAGTCTCATACTTTGCCAGGAAAGATCGTCGGAATACTATCAAGCGTCTATCGAAATAAAGAGGCCCGGTTGGGGCGAACCTCGCAGTGCAGTGATTGATAATATACTAGAGAATCGGTCAAATTAGCCGTTGACATTTTCTATAGATATCCTGCTCATATTCGATGTATAAGGTTAGCTTGATTGAACTTCAGACCTCCTCACTCATCCAAGATACATAGCCAACGATTCCTGTTACAACTCTCACCCTTTTCAACTTACCTTTCCATTCTATTAGCTACATAAATCTCCAAGACCCCCCCTGTGGGCACTATGTGCTCAGTCAAGTCAGGTAAGAAACTAGCTCTTGAACTCGCACCTATGATCGATGGTAATGTTATCCTTACTACAGGTGTCACCCTGTGGGAGGGGGGAGGGGGGTTGGTTCTTGCAGTTGCTCGATCAAAGCCCTCGATGCTTATGCTTGCTGGCCGACATACGGCGAAGGTTAAAGAAACTACAAAGGGGCGGCTGACATAGTTAACGGATGGGCTGATATCCCGCATATTGACGTCCTCGTCAATAATGCCGATGTTATGGCCGTAGACTGGGCTATATCCCCTAAGGGGTACGAAAGCCAACTAGTAATTAACCACCTTGGTCACTTCTTATTTACCAATATGATCATACCCAACATCCTCAAATTTCCCCAACCACATATTGTCGTTATCTCAACGAGCTCAAACCACATTTCGCGTTCGATTTTTTACGTTTCATTTGTTACAAGTTATTTCAGTGAACTCAAACCACACCAGTTTTGCAGCGCCTTTCGCAGTGGTGGTTGCGCCACCGGACCGTTGGTTCGTGCTTTTGTATTTGTAAGCCGTAAAATGCGCAGCAAATTGGTAATGGTTTGAAATTACATTAATATTAATTATAACTACGGTGGTCACAATTGTAACGTTATCTCAGTAAACTCAGACCTCATTAGCCACTTACGCCACCGGACTGTTGGTCTTTGTATTTGTACCTATGGGGTACGATAGGCGCAACTGGTTGGATAAGGTTTGAAATTAAATTGAGAAAAAAAGGGTTTTATTAATATATTTTTATTAAAAATTTAAAAAATTTTAATAATAATATATAAATAATATATAATTATTTAATAACAATATTAAATATAATTTTTATTTTATTATTTAAAATTAAATAAATTATTTTCGAATTTTTATATTTTTTTTTAATTAAATATAATGTTTTATTATTATATTATAAATTTAAATATAAAAACCATGGAAAATATATATTTATATTCCATTAAAAAATTTTATATAATTTTATAATAACGTTCGAAAATTATTAATTTTTTATTATTTAAAATTAAATATATGGTTTTTAAATTTATATATTTTTTTTTAATTAAATATAATATTACGTTATTATATTATAAATTTTAATGTAAAAAAATGTAAGAAAAAATGTAAAAAATATACGTTTATATTTTTTTAAAAAATTTTATATAATTTTATATACATTTTTATAAATATATTTGAAAATTATTAATATTTTATTATTATTTTTAATTTTTTTTAAATTTTATAAAAATTTACGTTATTAAATAATAAATTTTAAAAAATTATAATTTTTTATTAAAAGTGTAATTATTTTTAAAATGTAACCGTGGCCACCGTTATTTATTTTAATATAAAAAAAAAATTATTATATAAAGTTTTTTTTAAATATTAATAATTATTTTAATATATCATTTATTTATTATAATATTTTATTTAATAAATTTAATTAATTTAATTAATATTAATTATTTTTTGGTAAAAGTAAAATTAATATTATGTAATTTAATTTTAAATTATATTTACGTTTAATTTTTTTATTTTTTTTAAAATATTTGATTAATTAAAAATGTTTATGATAAATAAAATATAAAAAATTAAACATAAAATATAATTTGAATTTATTAAAATAATTATAACGAAATAAAATTATAATTTAATTAATTATTATATATTTATTATAAAATGAAAAAAAAAATTAATTATATAATAAAATATATGTAAAAATAAATATAAATAATAATTATAAAATAATTATTTATTTTAAAATTAAATTTACATGTAAAACCGTTATTATTTTTTTTTTATAAAAAGAAATTCGGTTTAAAATATAAAAAATATTTTTAAATGTTTTTATATTTATAAATTTAATATAAAATTTAAAATAATTATAAAAATAATTTATAAATTAAAAATTTATAAAATTATTTTTTTAAAAAATTAACGATATTATAATTTAAATTTTAAAAATTTATTACGAAATTTTATTTATATTATTTTAATTAAGAATATAAATTATAAATAATTTTATTTATAATATTAATAACGCGTTTTTACGTTTTTTTCGAATTATATTTATTTTTTTTATAATAATTAATTAATTTTTAAATTATAATAATAATTTAATTAATTATAAATTTTTATAATAAAATTTTTTTAATTTTTAATATAATATTACATTAAATTTATTTTTTAATTAATTTATTACATTTTATATTAGAATTTATAATAATATAATTAAAAAAAATAATTTTTTTAATTTAATATTTTTTTTTCGTTATTAAATATTATAATTTTATTATTTAACCATATAATTTTTTAATTAAATAATAAATTATTAAAATATTTTTATAAATAATTTAAATGAAATTAATTAAATATTTAAATATTAAATTTAAATTTTAATTATTATATATTATTTTCGTTTTATTTAATAATTTTATAATATTATTATATTAAATAAAAATTTAATTTATTTATTAATTTTATTAATTTTTAATTATAAATATTAAATTATTTATTTTAAAATTTAATAATTAATGATATTTATTTTTTTTATTATTTAAATTTATTTTTTAATTATTATTATTTTAATTATATTAAAAAACTTTTTTAAAATTTTAAAATAATTTTAAATTTTACTTTTTATTAATTATTTTTTTATAAAAATTTTAAAAAAATTTATTTTTTTATTTTAATTATATGTATAAAATATTAAAAAATTTATTTCCATTTTATAAAAAAATATAATGTATATATTATTTATAATTAAAATAATTATTAATTAATTATTTTAAAAATGATTAATATAAAATTATAATTATTAATTATAAATTATAAAATTTTATATATATAAAATAAATTTTTATAATATATTTATATGATTTATTTAATCGTAATTATTTTTTTATAAAAAATAAAATAAATTTTTTTTAAATTAATTAATAAATATTATTAAAATTAATTGAAAATAAATAAAAAATATATTTAATTAAAAATTTTATTAATAAAAATGTTAATAAATTAATATTTTAAATAATTAATTATATAAATATTTACATTTTTAATCATTTTTAATTATTAATATTAAATAAAAAATAATTATTAAATTTTATTTCAATTTAAATAAATTATATTTATTTAATTATACATTTTTTATAATAATTTTATTCATAAATTAAATATATTAAATATTATTAATTATTTATTAAAAATTATTTAATATTTTTTTAATTTTATTATAATATATTCAAATTATTTTATTATTATAATTTATTTAAAATATTTTATTTATTAATAATACATTAAATAATTTAAAAAAAATTAATTTTATTAAACATTATTATAATATATTATATCAATTATTTTAATATAAATATTTTAAAATATTTTTTTAAAAAATTATTTAAATTAATAAATTAAAATAACGTTACGTAATATTAATATTTTTTTTTTTTAAATTTTAAATTTTTTTTATTTTTTAAAAAATACATTAATAATAATATTTTTTTATTTAAAGTAATAAATAATAAAAAAACAATAATAAAATAATAAATTTTATTAATTAAATTAATATAAATTTAATTATTATTTTATATTAAAATATTTTAAAATTTAATAATTTATAATAATTAAAAATAATTTTAATTATTAAAATTTAATTAATTTTATTCATTAATATTATAAAATATATATAATTATTAACATTTTTTTATTATAAACATTATAATTTAATTTAATATTATATATAATTTTTAAATAAAACATAATAAAATATTAATAATTATTATTTTTTTTAAAATAAAAAAATTATTAAAACATTATTAAAAATATTTGTTTTAATTTTATTTTTTTTATTATAATTATAATAAATTAATATTAAATTTTAAATGATTAATTTTTTAAATATTTCGAAAATTTTTTTATAAATTTTATTAAATTTAAAAATTATATTAATTTTTATTAAATTAATTAATAATTTAATTTTTTTATTATATTTGAAAATAAATTTATAATAAAAATTATAAAAATTTAAAAATAATTACATTTTTTTTACAATTATAAATTATTATTAATTTTATATAACAATTATTTTATTTAAATTAACCGTAATACCATTAATATTTATAATAAAATTAAAATATTTAATTTTTATTATATAAAATTCGCATTTTTTTAAATTAATTTATAAATTAATATTATTTAATTTTTTTAATATATTTTTAATATAAATTTTATATTTTTTAAAATTATTAAATAAAATTAAAATATTATTAATATAAATATTATAAAAATTATTTAAATAATTAAAAAAAATGTTATTAATAAATTATTAAAAAATTAATGGTTTATTAATTAATTTAAAAAAAATAATTTTATATTTATAAATTTCATATTTCATATAAAAAATTATTAAATTTTTATAATTAAAATATAAATAAATTTTATAAAACATTTAATAAATATTAATTTTAATAAAAATTTACATTTTAACATTTTAAATTAAAATTTTTTTAATAAATAATAAAAAATATTTATTTTTAATTATTATAACATTTAATTTTTAATAATTTACGTAAAAACGTAAATTATTATTTAATTCAAACGTTATTAATATAAAAATAATTTATAATGTTAAATTAAATATAATAAATTTTTTTTTAAAATTATTTATAATATATTATCGTGCAATTTCGAATTTTTCGAAAAATATTTTATATAATAAATTATATTTTAAATTTTTAAAATTTTTATTTTTTTTAAAAAATATTTTATAATTATAAAATTTATAAAAAATTAATTAATTTAATATAATTTTATTAAATATATTAAAAAAATAATGATATTTAAATAATATAATTTTTTATAATTTTTATTAAAATTTTTTATTTTCATTTAAAAATAAAAAGTTTTTTTTAATATATTTTTTTTAATAAATTAATTTATTTTATAAAAATTAATTATTTTAATATAAATTTTTTTAATTATTTAAAAAAAAGTTTTAAAATTAAAAATAATTATTTTAATAAATTTTTTTTTATATTAATTAAACGTATTTTTTATTAATTTATATTTTTTTTCAATTATCACATTTTTAATATAATTTATTTTTTAATTAAAAAATATATTTATCATTTCGTTTCGTTAAATTTTTATTATAATATAAAAAATTAATAAATAATTAATAAATTATTAAACATTTAATTTTTTTCGAATAAAAAATAAATTTTTTACATTTTTTTTAAAATTTTAATTCGTGCGTTAAACGTAATAATTATTTTTTTTTATTTTAATTTTTCAAATTTACTTTTTTATTTCATTTTTTTTTCATTTTTATTCAAAAATATATTTTATTTTTTAATATTCGATTAATATAATTTATTTTATAAAAAATTTTTAATTTCATTTATAAATAATTTATAATAATTTCGTAAATTTTATATTAATATATTTAAAAAAAATATAAAAAATAACATTAATAATTAACGAAAATATTATATCGGATAAATTATTTTTAATTTAAAATAAAATCGTATTTTAAATTTATTATTATAAAAAAAATTTAATATATAATTTTATTTTATATTTTCAAATAAATAAAAAATATTTCGTTTAAAATTTAATATATTTTTTTATTATAATTTTTTATAAATATTAATTTTAAATTAATAATTATGTATAATTTTAAATATTTTTTCATTTTTTTAATAAAATTTTTATTTATAAATAAAATTTATTTATTTTTATATTTATAAATACATTTCGTATTAAAATTAATAAACCATTTAATAAAATTATATAATTAAATATTTAAAAACTTTCATTTAATAATATTTATAAAATATTATAATTATTTATTAATTTATAATAAATTATTAAATTTTTATTATTTATATAATTTATAAATATATTTTTAAAATAAAAAATCATTTTTTTTAAAATAATTAATTTTTTTTATATTATTTTTTTATTTAAAACATCGTTTTTTAATCCGTATTTTATATATATTTTTATTAATCAAATTTTTTTAATAACTTTTTAAATACTTTCATATATAAATAAAAAATATTTTTTAAAAATATATTTAATTTAATAATAATTAAAACATTTACCATTTTTTATAAATTTTATTATTTTATTTTTCAAAAATTATAAATAAATTTAAAAAATTGAATTAATTAATATAAAAATTTAAAAAAATAAAATATAAAATATAATTAAATTACCAAATAAATTTTAATATATATTTTTATTAATAATTTTAATTATTTTTTTTTAAATTATTTATAATAAAAAAATTATATTAATTTTTTTTATTTATTATTTATTATAAACATATTAATAATAATTCAATTATAATAATAAACGTAATTATTAAAATTTATTTTAAAATTAATGTATTTAAAAATAATAAAATTTTATAATTGAATAATAAATTTATTATAAAATTCTTTTTTTAAAAATTTTTAGATATTATATATATATTTATAAAATAAATAAAAATATTTTTAAAAATTTAAAATTTTTTAAAATTATTAAACATTTTTAAATTAATAAATATTTAATAAATTTTATAATTTATATTAAAATTATAATATTTATTTTAAAAATATTTCATTAAAATAATTTATATTAAAATAACAATCACATATAAATAAAATAAGGTTAAAATTAAATTCATGTGAAGTTAATTTTAAATTATAATTTTATAATAAAATTTATTTCCATTTAAAATTAAATTAATATTAAAATTAATAAAAAAAATAATAAATTTGAAATATTAAATTTAATATAATTACAATTATTTTATAATATTATGATTTTAATATTAATTAATGGTTAATTTAATAAATTAATTATAAAATAATAAAAATTTAATTATTACGTTTATTTTTTATAATTAAAATAAATTTAATAAAAAATAAACATTTATATAAATAAAAAAAACATATTTATAAAAATTATAAAAATTTTAAAATAAATATAAATTAAATTTTTATAATAAATTATAAAGTAATTAATTTATATTATATTAAAATATTTAATATATATAAAAATATAAAATATAATAAAAAATTATAAATAAATTTTAAAATGGATTTTATAAAATAAATTATTTAAATATTTAAAAAAATAATAAAAAAATTAAAATTTATAATAAAAAATTATTTGATAATATATAAAATATATTATTAAAAAAATATTATTAATAATTTAATAAAATTAATAAATATAATTATAATAAATAAATTTTTAAATTTTTTTAAAAAAATTATAAAAAAATATACGAAAAAACGTTTTTATAAATTTTATTTTATATTAAATAAATATTATATTACATAATTCAATAAAATAATATCGAATATTTTAATATTAATATTAAAAATAAAAAAATCGGATTATATGGAAATATTAAATAAAATATTTTTAAATTTATTAATATAATTAATAAATAATAAAAAAAAATAAATTAAAAATAATTAAAAAATTAAAAATTATATTATAATAAAAAATAAATTTAAAATATTAATTATTATATTTAAAATTTTAATGAAATAAATAAAAATTAAAAATACAAACATATTAATTTTAAAAGTGGAATTTAATAAAAAAATTTATAAAAAAAATTATAATTAAAATAAAAAAATTAAATAAAATAATTTTAAAAAATTAATAATGAATTAATTTTATCCGAAATTATAATAAATGATAATATTATAAAAAAGTTTTATAAATATATTTTTATTTATATTAATATATATAATAAAATAATTAATATTAAATAAATTTTAAAAATAATTAATATTTATAACGGATTAAAATTGTAAAAATTTTACAATATAATTATTTAAAATGTATTTATATAATAAATTTTATCCAATGTATTTACATTTGTTAAATAAAATGTATTTATATTACCCGCTTTTTTTAACATATTTATATTTATTAAATAAAAAATATTTATTTTATATTTTTTTCCCAATGTATTTATATTTAATATTTTTGAAAAATGTATATTTAAAATATTATTAAATTATATTAAACGGATATTCGGTATAATAAAAATAAAATAAAATATATTTTGAAAAATTTAAAAAATATGGATAATTTAAAAAATGCGGAAAAACTTAATATTATAAATAATTGGAAATACGTTTTTAAAAAATTTAATATTTAAAATACCCCGAAAAACGATTTATGAAATATGAATATTTTAAATAATAATTTAAAATGTAATAATAAATATATATGTAATTATTTTAAATATAATTTCGAATAAATTCGAATAATATAAATAAATTTATAAAAAAATTTTAATTATATTAAAATGTTTTATTATAAATATTTATTAATTTTATTAAAATATATAATTATAATAATAATAAATTCGGTAAAAAAAAATATAAAATATTAAAAAGAAAATAAAAATTTTTAAAAATTTATACTATAAAATAAAAATAAAAAAATAATAATATTATAAAATATATTTGATAATATTAAAAAAATGTACGTTATAATATTATTATGATTATTTTATTAAAAAAAAAATTATTTATTAAAAAATAATAATACGTATAAAAATTTTTTTTATATTATTAAAAATACGTAAATATATATAAATAAATAAAAATTAATAATAATTTATTTTATAATAATAAAAAACTTAAATAACGATTTTTTAATATATTTAAAAAAATTAATTATAAAAATTTAACGTATATATAAAAAATTATTAATTAATTATTTTAAAAATATTAATTTAAAAAAAAAATATAATAAATGTTATATAAAAATATTTGAAATTTAATATAATAATATTATATTTAATAAATATGTTTAATAATGTTTATTTCGATTTTCGAAATGTAATTAAAATTATATAAAAATGTAAAAATTATAAAAAATAAAAAATGAAAATAAATATATAATATTAAATTGATTAAATATATTAAAATGGTAAAAATTAAAATAAATATAAATATTAAAAAAGAAAATAATTAAAATAATGTTATAATAATTGATAAAATGGTAAAAAATGTTTTATATGCGGAAAATAAAATTGTTAATTTATAAAATATCCGATTATTAAAAAAAAAAATGTATAAAATGGAAATAATATATATAAAAAAGTGGAAAAAAAATATAATTAAAAAATTTGAAAAATTTTTAATTAAATATGAAAAAGTAAATAATGAATATAATAAAAATAATAAAAAAAATATTAATAATTATGATAAATAAATTTTATATTAATAATATAATAAAAACGAATTAAATAAAAAATATTAAATATTATTATAATGGGTTTTATATATGATAAATTATGGAAAAATTAATAATTATTAAATGGTAAACATTTTTATAAATTAAATAATAACATATAATTTTATAAATTTAAATATATTCGATGAAACGTTCGAAAATATAAAAAAAAATAAAAAAAAAAATTATAAAATTTTTATAATATTTTATTTGGAAAATTAATATTTATAAACGTTTTAAAATATTTTATTTAATATAAAAACAATTAAAATATTATTAAAAAAAAAACTTTAAATAAAAATATTTTAATAAATATATTTTTATATAAAATTAAATATAAAAACGGTTAATTAATACGGAATATGTTTTAATAATAATTTGAAATAAAAAAGTTTTAAAATTATATATGTATTAATTTTATTTAATATAATTTTAATTTAAATTATGTTATTTAATATTTTATTTTTATTATATCTGAAAAATATGAATTAATTTAATATATATTTTAATAATATAAAAAATGGTTTAATTTATAAAAATAAAAATTATTTAATTATTCGAAAATAAATATATTTATAATTTTTATTTAATGATCGAAAAAAGTTAATTATATATTATTATTTAATAAAAACCAAATTTCGGAATATTTATAAATAATTTAACCATTTAATAATAAAATGATTATATAATATTTTAAATAAAATAAAATTTAATTAATTTAATAAAATAATAATTAAAAAAATTAATAAATATTATTATTTATGTTAAATATATGGAAATATATTTAAAAAATTTAAATTTATATTTAAAAATAATATTAATTTTTATTATAATATATATGTTAATATAATGTATATTAAAAATAAATTTATATTATATATTATTAATAAAATAATATTATATTAAATAATTAAATTTTTAAAAAATATAATAATAAAATATATATAAAATATGTTTAAAATAATATAAATGGATATATATTTAAATTTATTTAATAATTTAATATTTGATATTAAAATAAATTTTATTGTAAATAAATTTATTATAAATATAAAAAGAATATTTATAACGATTAAAAAAATATTAATTGAAATATATAATTTAATTAAATAATTAAAAAAATATTATGGATTATTTCGGTGTATATATAAGATTATATTGGAAAATTTATAAGAAAATTTAATAAATGTATATTATATTTTATAAATGGTAATTAAAATAATTAATGATATAATAAAATGTAATGGATTAATATTTATATTATTTGTATTTAATATATATTTTAAATTAGTAAATAATTTATTATTAATTTTATTGATTACGGTAAAAGTTATAATTATAAAAAAAATAATAAAAAAAATGCGAAAATTTAAAATTAAACGTTAAATAAATGAAATATTAAAAATGAAAAATAAATTAAATATATTAAATATATTAAGATTATTTTTACAATTTAAAATGTAAATTTATTAAAAAAATAAAAAATAAATGAAATTTTATAAATTAATTATATATAATAATAAAATATATATTATAAAAATTAATAATAAATTAATAAATTTTTAAATTATAATTATTAAATTATATTTTAAAAATAAAAATACGAAAAATTTATAAAAAAAAATAATTTAAATTTAAATTCCGATTTGGATAATATAAATAAAAAGGAATATATGTTAGAAATTGATAAAGTAATATTTAAAAAATTACGAAAACGTTTATTTAAAAATAAAAATAAATTAAAAACATTAATAATATATTAATTTTTTTAAAAAAAAAAATATAAAATTAATAATATAATTTTAAAAAAAAATGATAATTATTTTAAATAAATTATTGAAAAAATTTAATAAATAAAAAATTAAAAAAATTTTTAAAAAAAATATATTTAAATTTAAAAATTATTTATAAAATAAAAAGAAAAACAATAAATAATTTATATAAAAAATTAAAGTTTATTATATAAAAATATAATAATAAAAATAAAAAAATAATATTAATATAATTTTTAATTATTTAATAATTAAATTAATATATAATTTTAATATTAATTTTTTTATTATGTGTAAAAAAAAAATAATAATATGGTTATAAAATATGATATAAATTTATATATAATTTGGAACATTTTTAAATTGGAAAATTATAATTAAATTATTAATGGAATTGAAATAAATATTTTTAAAAAATATAATTATAATTATTATTAAATTTTTATACAAAATCCCGGAAATTAAAATCCATTAATGGGTAATATATTTTAAACATTATAAAAAGAAATTATTTATAATAATATTCACGTATAACTTATATTTTTTAATGATAAACACATTAAAATATTTCAATTTAATTATAATATAAATTAATGATATATTAAAAATATTAAATAAAAAATTTAATAAATTTAAAAATAAAAAATTAAAAAAAATAAAATTTATAATAAAACCGAAAATATATTTTATAAGAAAAAATAATTTAATATTTAATAAATGCATATTATCGAAAAATAATAATAATAATGTATATTTAAAATAAAAAATATAAAATAAAAAAATAATAATTATTAAATTTGGAAAAAATAATATATTATAATAATATATATAATAAAAAATTTAAAATATATATATAACATTTATTTGTTAACCGGAAATAATATTTAATATAATAGAAATAACGTAATATTAAAATTTAAATAAAAATAAAATAATTAAATTAAATAAAAAATTATAATAACAATTCGAAAACATATAACGTAACATAAAATACATATTTATAAATTTAATAATAGTAAAAATATTTGTTTTTATAAATAAATTATTTGTAAATAATAAAAACTTGAGTTTTTAAATTAAATATGAAATTTTTATTACAAACGAAATAAAAAATGATAAAATATTTAAAATATAAAAAAATTTAATTTATTAAAATTTTATAAAATATAAATAAGTAATTTACAATGTGTTAACAAACGAAATATACATTATAATTCATAAAATAAATATAAAATTAATAATTAATATAATAATAATATTAATTTTTAAATAATTAAAAATAAAATTTTTTTTAATTATTATGTGTATTGATTTTTTTTTTATATAAATATATTATTAAATTTGGAATTATAAAAGAAAAATGGTTTATAATTGATATTATATTATTATAATAATTATATAAACGATAAAAAATAAATAAAATTTGATAAATTTATGAAAAAAAATAATTTAATTAATATAATAATTAAATTAAATATTAATAAAGTATTAAAAAAATTTATTAATATTAATTATATAATATTTAAATTTTAAAATTAAATTAAATAAAAATAAAAATAAAAAATAATAATGTTAATTTAAAAATATAATAATTAAATTTTTACAAATCATAATAAATCCAAATTGGATAAAAATAACGGATTAAAAATCAAATTTTCCCGTAATTGAATTTAATAATTAATTATTTTTTTTAAAAAAAAAATAATTAAAATAAATTTGATAAAAATTATATAATGAAAATATATTTCGAAAAATTACATAAAAAACTTTTTTATAATTTTATAAAAAAAGCAAATTTCTATTATAACATTTTTAATTTTAATATAAATATTTTCAATAATATTTATTAAATAATCATCACACTTTTAAATAATTTTATAATATTATTAAATTATTTTAATTTTATTTATTAATTTTTATTTTTAATTTATTAAAAATATTTTTTTAATTTCCATTACGTATTTTTAATAATATTTTAAAAATATTAATAAAAAATATATATAATTAATAATATAATAAAATATAATATTTATTAAATAAAAATTAAAATTATTAATTTATATATTAATAATAATTTTAATAATATAATAATATTAAATTAACATATTAATATATAATTTTTATTTATTAATATATTATTTACATTTAATTAACGTAATTATTAATTATTAATTAAAAAATTTATAATACAAATAATTATAAATAATTTAT